>PCDE01000010.1:3000000-3287064 GCA_002778125.1 Dryadomyces quercivorus
AAGGAAAAAGGAAAAGGAAGGAAAAAGAAACAGGAAAAAGAAAAAAAGGAAAAATGACCAGAAAAGACGAGAAAGAACAAGAAAAAGAAAGCAAGTCGCGGTGTCTCCCTGCGCCCGGTCCTGGTCCGAGTTGTCTGGTAGAGCCTTGGCAGGAAAAAGACGCAGAAGCAGAGGCAGACGGCAGGCAGACGGCAGGCAGACGGCAGGGCAGGCAGATTGCAGACGGTATTCGTAGACTACAGACTACACACACCGTCTTCTCACCGACGTCGCTGCCTCAGTCAGCATCAGAGACACAGCCCGTTGTCTGTTGGGTGTTGGTTCTCTCGTCGTCATCTGTCTCGCTCGGGCACCTGGATCTCTTCGGCGTCTTGAATCGGCGGGGACTTTCCTCTTCCAGCTCTGACAAATGGAGTCTCTGGCACGTCCTCGTTTCAGGCAGAGAGACAGACAGAGACACGAGAGACACGCAAAGCACGGGGCACTGCCAATTCTCCCTGGCCAACGGTAGCGGTGAACGACAAGAGAAGTGGACTCTGACCTCTGGCTCTGACTCTACTGCAACCCCCCCAACAATCCCTCCAGGGTAATCCACCCGGGACTGCCCTCCCAGGCCTCTCGTCCTTTGCTCATCACACTCCGCAGCGCACTGCGCGCCTTGCCCTTCCACCGACTGCCCACCGTCGCCACGTCCGGGCCGTAGTTCTCCAGCATCGTCACCAGCTCGTCCGTCCGCGCCACCACGCCGTCCCAGGCCTCGGCGTCCTCGAGCCAGTTTGCCCCTGTCGTCCCTGAGGTCTCGGCGGCCGTCACGCCCAGCGTAGCCCGTCCACTGCCGCCGAGAGCGCCGCCCATGGCCGCTCGCCAGCCCTTTTCCGCCGCGTCCAGCGCCCCCGACCGGTCTCCGCGCCACGCCCGCTCCCGCGCCACCAGCGCCCACAGCTCGCTGCGCACCGTGATCAGCGGCACCACGACGTCCTCGATCAGGTCGCAGACGGCCTTGGCCACGGTGCCGCGGGCCAGCGGCGTGGCCGCCGACGGCGCCGGCAGGGCCAGGACGGCCTCGTGCAGCAGCAGCCGGCAGACGTCGACGTCGACGGCCGTCTCGCTGGCCCGGATGCGCAGAATGTTGCGCAGGGCCACCACCATATCGGCCACGGCTGGCGGCCGGGCCCGCGACGCCAGTGTCACCACGTTGTCCCAGATTCGCCAGTTGTCGTGGGCGAGGGCGGCACCGCGCTTGTAGGCTGCGAGAGCCTGGGCGAGGAGGACATGAGGGGGGGGGCGGGAGCTCTGGGAGCTCTGGGAGCTCTGGGAGTTCTGGGAGTTCTTCTCTTTGTCGTCGTCCTCGCCGTCCTCCTTCTCGTCCTTCTCTTTGTCGTCGTCGTCGTTGTCCCCCCCCTCATACATACTGTACAGAGCACTTCCTAAATTGCTCCATGTCCTTGCGTCCTCACCGCCGACGACATCGTTGGCACTGCCAATGGCCCGGCTAAAAGCCTCTGCAGCTCGGTCAAAGGCCCCCAGCCGCAGCTGGATATCGCCCAGGCGGCTCCACAGCTGCGTGTCCAGCCGGTTTGCCCCGACGGCCAGCTGGTAGGCGTCGCGTGCCCGGGTCCAGTCCCGCTGCCGCAGGTAGTGCTCGCCCAGGGACCGCTGGGCCCGCGCGTACCGATGCCGCGACAGCTCCCAGGCACGCTCGTAGTGCTGTGGCGCCGCCTCGATGTCGCCCAGGATGCAGAGCAGCCGCGGCGCGTTGGCCGGCCCGGGACTGCGTTCGGCGCCGCTGTAGTCGTCGGCCCGCAGAGCGTCGACATCCGGCATCGCGTCTCGGTCCTGGTCGCCGCCCCCCTCAAACAGCTGCCACCGCAAAAGAGCGCGGGCCTTCTCCTCGCCGCCCGCCCCCCGGCCATCCTCGTCGGCCGCTGCCCGGCTGCCGCTGCTCGCCAGACACAGCGCCACCTCGGCCCACAGCCGCAGCCGCTGGAAGATGGCCAGGGCCGACACCAGCGAGCCGACGCCGGCCCATGCAAACGCGAGCTCCGACTCGAGATGCCATAGCGGCGGCGTCGACAGCGCGTGCAGGTAACGCAGGCGGTCCTGGGGAGGCGCCTGTTCCGACGGAGAGGCAGCGGGAAAGAAGGTCGTCGCTGTGGCCGTGGCCGTGGCCGTGGCCGTGCTGTCGTCGTGGATGGCGATCGTCGGGATCGTCTCCGTTTCTGTCTCTGGGTCTGCCTCTGTCTCTCTCCCCGTATCCACCACCACCTGGTCCACAATGGCCTGCATCTGCAGGACTCCACGCTCCACAGTCCGGCTGCGGTGCATCTCAATGCGCGACCGCACCAGCAGCGCCTGCGAGTAGATCTGCCAGTTGGTCGCCTTGTCGAGGAGCACCCGTGTCGCATACGGCAGGATCTCCTCCAGCGTGAGCGCGTCCACCGGCGAAAAGGCATCCTTGAGCGTCGCCACGGCCAGCAGGATGATCTGGTCCAGCGGAGCCAATGGCGGCTGCTTGTCTGGGGAGAGGTCCTGGAGAGAGGGAGGGATGCCGTGGGAGTTGGTCGGTGTTGCTTCGCCAAAGTCGATATTCTCCAGCAGTGTATCATTGTTGAGTGGAAGTGCCTGAGGGACTGTTGTCCTGTCGGTCTCCCTCTCCTCTCCGTTTTCTTTCTCCTCCTTCTCTTCCTCCTTCTCTTCTCCCTCCTTCTCTTCTCTCTCCTCTCCCTCCTTCTCTCCCTCCTCCTCCTCCTCTCTCCCCCCACTCCGCGCGAGAATCACCAACTGACTCGTGCTCTTGTCCTGAAACCGCGTCCGCTTGCCCAGCGCTCCCGACAACACATAGGCAAACCGACTGCGCCGTGCCGCCGCGTCCAGCGCCTCCTGCGCCTTGGCGTCCAGTCCCAGCATCGCATACACATTGTTCTTCTCCACCAGAAACTGCACCTGCGCCTCCCGGCTCCCGGCACCGTCTGCCCCCAGCACCTCTGCCTCCGTCGCCTCCAGACACTGCTGGATGCGCTCCTGCAGGCTCGGCAGCTCGCTCCACTGCGTCACCTTGTTGAACACCGACCCGGGCCCCGGGTTCGGCTCCGCCAGCAGCTTGTAGTGCCACGTGTGGATGCGCAGCCGCGTCCACGGCAGACTCGACGCGGCCGGGTCGCTGCCGCCCACGCGCTCCGCGGCCGTCAGCCGCTCGGCAAACACCCACCGCGCCAGGCAGAACAGCTCCACGTGCTGCATGTGCGGATACACCGACACGCCGTCGACGTCCAGCGACGCCAGGCAGGCTTTGCGCAGCGCTGGCCCGTCCGGCCGGCCGCCCTCGAGCGCCGCCCACGTCTGCGCGATCGTCCGGCCCGGATCCAGCACCGGCCCCGTCACGTTGGCCTGCAGGAATGCGTTCAGCGCCGCCAGGCCCACGTACACGTCTCTGCCGGCGACGACACCCCCGTTTTTGTTTTTCTCTGCCTTCAGCTGCGTCTGCACAAACGCTTCCAGCACTGGCCGCGCATCTGCGTGCACCACGGCCTGTGCATACTGCCCGCTCTCGTACAATGCGAAAAGACTCATGTCGACAGCTGCCGCTTGCAATCGTTGTCTGTCGAGGTCGGTAGGCCTAGTGAAAAAGAGAAAAAATGGCAAAAATTCCCTTCTTCGGCCCTGCGAATTCTTCTTTTGCGCTAAGCTGACTCATCATAACCCCTCCAACATCACCACCGCCAGACCTACGACTCTTAAGACCTCCACTACTCATAAGACCTCAACTATAGCCACTGCTTCAGCAAAGTATCGTAGCATCTGGAGGTAGAAATAATGTAACCGTCACCGCTTCTCTTCACTTGTCCTCTTGCCAGTCGTAATCTTTTCATTTTCATTTTTCATATTTCGTTCTTTTCGTTTTTACTTTTCGTTTTTACTTTTCTTTTTTACTTTTCTTTTTCATTTCCTTTCCTTCCTCCTTTCTTTCTTTCCCTCACCCCCTATTTCTTCCCCTTCTTCCGGCTCGGAACTACCTTGAATCCCGCCGGCACACTCTCCTCCTTCGCATGGCTGCTCCCTCCCTTCTTCGCCACTTCACTCCATCCACCACCGCTGCTCTTGTTCTCACTCGGCGCCGCCACCGTCGCCTGCCGGTCCACCACGCCCTTCTCCGCCAGCTTCTTGCGCCGAATAAACTCCTCCGCAAAGTGCCGCCCGTCCATCGTCTTCGAGCTCGCATACACCGCCTCCGAGATAATCGTCAGGTCCAACGGCAGATGCTGGAGACTATCCACAAATCCGGCCACTATCCACGGTTAGCATCTCAGAATTCAGTCACTCAGTCACTCAGACTCTCTCAAACTCACAGTCAATCCCGCTCGTAATCCCCCGGCTCAGCTCCCGGTGCACCCATTTGTTGAACTCCTCCATCGCCGCCCCCTGCTTCGACGCCGTCCGCACCGCTGGCACCGCCACCGGCGTCGCCTTCACCGCCACCGACGGACTGCCCGCCACCGACGCTCCGCTCACCGTCCGCCCTGACACCGATCCAACACTCGACATCGCCGGCGCCTTCACTTTGCCGCCAGCTCCCACCGTCGCCCAGCCACTGCCCACCGACGACGACGACGCCGCTCCGCCCACCGGCGACCCGCTGCTCCCAATCACCGGGCTGCTCGCATTCGACGACCCCTGCACCTTGCTCGCCAAGTCCGCATACCGCTTGCCGCTGCTGCCGCCACTGCTGCCGCTGCCCGCCAGCGACTGCGCCAACAGCCCCGACTGCACCGCCAACTCCCGGCTCTTCTGCTTGCGCGCCTCCTCTTCTCGCTGGATGTCCGCCAGCGTCTTCTTCTTCTCCGACGCCCCGTGTCCATTGTTGTTGTTGTTGCCGCTGCCCCCCGTCGCCCCCAGGCTGTTCGGCTTGTTGCTGGCCATCCCCCCCGGCTTCGACCACGGGCTGCTCGACGCACTTCCCGACGGCGCATTCGTCGCCCACGTCGACGACGTCGGCAGCCCCGGTGCCGCCGCTGCTGCTGCCTTCTCCCGCTCTCGCTGGAGCGCCGCCTCCTGCTCCGCCAGCGCTTTACGCACCGTCGCCGCCGCCTCCTCGGCCTTGGCTGCCTTCTTCGCTTCCGCCTCCTGGATCTCCTTCAGACTCGGGCCCTTGTGGTGGCTCTCCGTCGCCAGATCACGCGCCCACGGGGCCAGAGGCGGCGCTTGCGCAGCCGCGTTCTCCGGCGTTTCCGACTGCGACCGGCTCGTCGCGTACTGGTCCGGCAACGTCGACCGCGTCCGCTGCGCCGTCGGTGCGGCAATCGTCGGCGTCGCGCCCTGCGGCGGCGGGAACGGCATCGGCAGGTCCGTGTGCGCCTCCGCCTCCGGAATCGTAGCCACCTTCTCCTCTTCCTGCTCCTGCACCGCGTTGCGCTTGGCTGCCGCCGCCTGCGCCTTCTGTACTTGCTGAGTCAGCGACAGCGTGTCCGGCGGCGATGCCGTTCCGTCGCCGCTCGTCAGCTTGGCCGCCTCTGCCACCGCCGCCTCATCCGCTGCCACTCCCACGGCCGCTGCCGCCTCCTGAGCCTGCAGCGGCGCCGCATGCTGGGCTTCCTCGATGGTCTCCGCGGCCACAAACGAGAGGCCCGCGCCGGCCGTCTCTTCCACGTGCACATTTTCCCGTAGCTGGTGAAACTCCTTCAGACGCTCGCTGAATCCCTGCGGATCCTTCTGCAGCTGGTCCAGGCTCGGCAGGTTCGGACGTCCGACCACATCGCTGGCAAGCGGCGCCGCCGGCGGGCCTGGATAGAATCCAGGCGCCGTGGCACCAACACCGGCCTGCAGACCGGAAAGCATCTGGTCGTCCCGCAGAAGATCGGCGCCAGACGACACCGGCGGCAGAGCGGTCGGCATCGGCATGCCCGTGTGGTCAAAGAAGGCCTGCGACACTCCGAGTGCGCCAGGCATTGCCGGCGGTCCAGCACCCAACGGAGACGTCATGCTGCCAAAGCTCGGCTGGCTCTGCAGACTGTGCACGCTCGAGTGGTGGTGCAGAGCACCCGCTGCCGTCGGAGGAACCCGCGTACCGGCAAACGGATGGTGCTGCACAGCCAACATCTCGCGCTGCCGCGCCAACATGTACTGCTCCTCCTGCTTGCGCCGCTCCAGGTTGTTCTGCTCCTCGGCCGTCAGGGTCCGCCCGTAGCTGGGGAAGGCTCCCACCAGCGGTGGAATGACAGTCCCGCGGTCGCCATGGGCAAACGTCCCACTCAGCGACGGCTGCCCATGCGCGACGCCCATCTGGGGCACCAGAAAAGGCTCACGGGAGTTACCAATTCGCCGGATTAGCTGGCCCAGGGGCTCAAACTCAATGTCTTCGACCTTCTTAACCCGAAGATCCGCCGTGAAGAAGTTCGCCTTGTACCAGTCGTTCATCTCCAGTCCCGTAAACGGCCCCTGCGTCTGGCCCTGCGGATCCAGATACACCCACCGCATCCGGTCCGGCATCACCATCGTCCGCGGCGGGTTCGGCGGCGTGTCCACGTTCGGACGCGCCCCGCCTGTCTCAAACGCCTGCGCAGGACCCATGGCCGAGATCGTCGACGTCAGCATGCCCGGCTGCGCCTGTTGCTCGCTGCCGGGAAACATGCCGCCGCCGCCGGCTCGGCTGGCCTCCATCAGCTCTTCAAAGAGTCCGCCACGCCCCGATCGACTGCCCAGGGTGTCCATGTCTCGTCCCTGTCCTCCGATGGCCTCACGTCCAATCGCCCCGAGCGGATTGCTTTGTCGGAGATCCGGCATCGAGTCACCCAGGCCGCCCTCCTGCTCCTGACCCACGGCTGCCATCTGGGCCTGCATGCTGGGCGGGAACAGAGATCCCAGCTTGCTCGTGCCGCGCAGAGAACTCGTGCCACTCACCGACGGCCCGAACATGCCGGGGACGCCGGCGCCGAAGCCGGGAGACTGGAGCTCGCCCGTCACCGGGCTGAAGAGTGAGTTCCCAAACGCACTGGAAAACACGGCACGCTCGCGGTCCGGCGTGCTCGCATTCAGGGCGTTTCCCCAGCCGGCAATGTTGCCGAGGCCCGGGAATCCTTTGGCACCCACGCTCGACGTCTGGCTGCGGTCGCTGCCGTCAAAAGCCGCGCTGGGGTAGCCGCGAAGGGAGTTGAAGTTGGACGACGGTTCGGGAATGCCTCCGCTGAGCATGCCCATGCCCTTCTCGAGGGCCGCAGAAGTCGTGGCGGCCAGGTGATGGTGATCGTCGTCGCCGCGCTCAGCCGGCGGGCTGCGGAACGGGTTCGTCTCCGGGCTCGCCGCCGCTCCGTCATCGTCGAGTCCAGAGGCCAAGTTCAGCCCTGCCATGCCAAAGTCGCCGCCACCCGCACTCTTCAGCGGCGTGTCAAACGGCTGATGACCCGACGGGTCCATCGGACCGACGTCTTCGCTAAACGGGTCGGTATCGGTGCGTGGACGCGTGCGCCAGGAGTCCTTGGTGGTTGGGCCGCCAGTGCCGCCAGTGCCGCCAGCGCCGCCAGCACCGCCTGTGCCGCCGCCGCCGCCGCCGGGCTTGGCAGAAAGATCAGGGCCGTCCTGCTTGGGGAGCAAGTGGGCCAGTCGGCTCTCGCCACGCAGGCTGCCAAAGCGTTTGTCGCCCGTGGCCGAGGGCAAGGCGAAATTGCCAAAGGCGCCCACAGAAGCGACAGCCGCACCCGGTGCTGCTCCGGCCGAGGCATTCCACATGGACGGAACCCCGCCCGCGTTGCCACGGGCCAGCATATTCAAGCCGGCAGATTTGGGTGCCGAAAGAGAGGGATCTTCTTCGGGCTCTTCAAACTGCTGCAGGTCCCGTGGGTCGGTACCCTTGCGGCCAAACCAAGAGTCGTCGCGGGGTGTTCGGGCGGCGATGGGAGAGGCCAGATTGCCACTGCTCGGGAAGGGGTTGGTGTCAGAGGTTTCCCGACGTCGGGTGGCAGGACGAGAAGCAGACAGGGGCGAGGTCACATTGTAGGCGTTTGTGCCGTGGGAGACAGAGGTTTTGCGGCCGTTCAAGCCGCCGCCGCCGCCGCCCTGGCCGCCGTCTTTCTGCTGGGGAGGCTTCATGGTGGAGTTGACGTCGATAAACAGCTAAACAGAAGAGGTCAGTCAAGGGAGACGGGCAAGGGAGGAAAGCAGTGCGTACCTCCTTCTCTTCGGCAGTCATCTCAAAAGACCCGACGGGTTTGAGGCCGCCGCTGGCATCCCAGCAGACGGTGGGATCCTGGGGAATGGTGCCCTCGGAGGCCTTTCCCCAGCCTCGCGCGGCGCCGTTGACTTGTGTTGGATTCCAGCCGCTGACAAAGAGGTTTGACGCGTCGATGGCGGCGGCGTCGTTGCTGGCGTGGAAAAGACTGAGCAACTGGTCGCGCGTGTACCGCAGTGATCGGTCGGTAGGAAGAGAGGGGGTCTGCAGCGGCTGGGCCGTCTCGGGGGCAGCGGGCGTTGGGACGGTGGCGTCGGGCGCGGGCTGTGACGACTGGCTGGACGGGGCGGCGGCGGAGCGGCGAAACGTCATGGTCCCGTTCGCCGAACGGCCCTCCCGTCGAGACCTGGATGTGTCAGCGATGCCTGACCAGTGGAACCGTCGAGATATAAAAACAAGAAAACGACGAGGTCGCGAAGAGCCGAAGCAAGCAGAGCATAAAAACAACAGAGAAACAGAGACATACCAGTCACCAGAACCGTCGCCGCGGGAGCCTCTCGACTGTCCTGCGGCAGCAGACGCGAAACTGGCGGGGGTCAGGTTCGAAGACATGTTTTGTTTGTGGATGGTAGTATTTTATGCTGGTTGGATGGTTTGTTCCCGCTTCAGGAAAGTGGCGATGCTCAATCCGACACGCGAAGAAAAAAAAGGAAAAAGGGCTGTACGGAAAGATGCAAAGACTGGGCGAAAACTCGTGAGGCAGCAACAGGCTCGTTGTTTGTTGTGTGTGTATGCAGATGCAAAGATTGCCGTCGCTGACTGATGGGGCGGCTGAGAAAAGGCGGTTTTGACAAGTATTTGTGGTTGGAGGAAAAGAAGGGAAGCTTCGGGTGCTTGAATTTTCTGCTTTCTCATCAGTCAGTGCTTTAGCGCGGAGCTTCCCCATCCCACAACACATATTCGCACTTTTAAGGGTCACCAACGTCCCTGGCACGTGAGTAAAGTCACGTGAAGTCGTCGGATGGCGAACTCGCACTGTGTTGATACTATATGACGCGGCTGTCACGTGGGGAGTCATCACGTGGATAGGAAAGAGGGAGCAGAAGAAAACTTGAGAGAACTTGAAGCCAAAAATCAAGAACAAATCAAGGAAAACAAGGAGAGAACAGAATTTAAAAAAGAACTCTTAAAAACACGCTTTTATACACTACTCTGGCACATGCCTATCGACAAGACGTTCGGCATCATTCTGACAAGTTCCATGACTACCGAGGGATCACATGAAGTCATGGACTTCGTAATCCGATTCAAAACTATCCTGGAGACTTACTGATTTGAATCGGCCCTTATCGCTGATCTTCCTTGCTTCATAAATCCCCAGACTTTATTAACCTGGGGTACAGCCTGCTGCCCAGCGAGCCTGATAGAGGCACTGACATGTTTATGCTCCTTCACAGCTAAGCACAATCACAAGATGCAACACGTATCGTATTTTTCCATCCCATCATGAGTCACTGCCTTGGCCAGCAACCGGTCGAGGTCGAGATCTGGCCTGTAGACGGCCAGCAGGCCCCGGATCTGCTGTCTCCTTGCCGGCTCGCCGGGACCCAATGCCGCCGAGGCAGCCAGCAGAAACAATGGAACGGCGCTGGAGCCCAGCGGCCGGTACTGCTTGGCCTGCGCGGCGAGGCCGAGGATGTCGTCCACAAAGACCAGGACGTCGTCGTGCAGGTCGGCCGTGTCCCACAGCCCGTGGCAGACGGCAAGCAGGGACATCTGCAACACGCCGTTCAGACGCATGGCTACCAGTGTGAGGATGCCGTAGGCGGTCTGCCAACGAAGGTGGATGTGACGCATGGCCAGTGGGAGGGGGGCGTGCAGGTCTCCGTCGGGCGTGCACACGAGCGGGACGGTGGCCAGGTAGGCAGCGAGCTTGGTGCGGTCCTTGCAGACCCGGGCATAGGCATCGGCCAGCGCGGTGGTGTCGACGGGCGGATCCCGGACCAAGGCCACGGCGTGCATCAAGAACCGGCAGGACATGCTGTCGATGGCGAGGCTCTCTTCGTCGAGAGATTGCGGGCCATGTGGTTCCGGCAGGTTCCACAGGTCGGGGTCGATGTGGATGTGCGGGTTGATGAAGCTCTCCAATATCTAGGAGTTGAGGAGAAGAGAAAGATATGGAGAATGGAGAGACAGAAAGGAAAGAAAGAGATATGGAGAGATGAGAGATGGAGATGAGAGATGGAGATGAAGAAAAAGGACGAACCACCAAGAAGCAGAGCGTACTCAAGATGTCTTGCTCAAAGTC
Source organism: Dryadomyces quercivorus (assembly GCA_002778125.1). Lineage (NCBI taxonomy): Eukaryota > Fungi > Ascomycota > Sordariomycetes > Ophiostomatales > Ophiostomataceae > Dryadomyces > Dryadomyces quercivorus. Next base: position 3,010,467 of record PCDE01000010.1, read on the forward strand.
GGTCTCTGGCTGCAGACGGCCCTTGGTCGCATCGAGAATGCTGGCCACGGCCTCTCCGTGTCGAGGAAACTGGTCTTCGCCGCGCATCCATCCCTGGCAGATGACAATGAGGTACAGGGCGCAGAGCGTGTTGAGCGAGTCCAGCTGTGCCAAGCTGCTCAGGCTCACACGCAGCGCCTGCAGAGCACACCCGAATTTCTGCAGCATGGGTGCCGTCGGTCTGTCGGTCTGCGCCACCAGAGGCAGAGCGGTGACGAACGAGTCAGCAGCCGCATCGAGGGCCACATGACTGCCGACGCGTCGAGGGATTTCGCGGACAAAGGCGCCGTAGACGGAGAGGTCGAAACGGGGGTCGACGATTTCGAGGGCACAAATCAGCTGGCCCATCACAGCCGTCTGGGCATTGCTGAGAGGCGCAGCAGGAGAGGCAGAAGACGTCCACGTCTGTCGACAGACGGTCTGGTTCTGGAATTTGTACCGCTGCTGGCCATTGCCCACGCAGGGAACCCCGAGACGGACACACCGCGAGCAGACCGGCTGCGCCTGATCACACTAGATGCAGTGAGTAAGCGAACAGTCTCTATTGAAGAGTACTCTTATTGAAATGGCAAGTCGAAAATCCAACCTTTTTCTTCTGTCGTCGACATCCATCACAGCCACGGCTAGACGGCACTCCCGGCATCTTTCCGTCTCAGGCAGTGCGCTGCGTGCTTCCTAATCTGGTACGTGGTAACGAGGTGGCGAGTGTCCATTTTATATGAGCTCTTTTATATAGAGTCTCTTTAGAGACGACACACGTAGAGGACAGACGTCGACCAGGTTTCCCCGCTGACGTAACGCTACGACGTCGGAGCGCCGTATCGAACCTATTTGGGCTTAGGGCATGAGTGATCTACGGTGGGATCGCACTAGGATTTAGAGTTTCCCACCAGTGGCTTGGCTCCATTTATTCTTCTCATTGCAACCTCACCAGACACCAGACAGCACAGCCTGCCAGACATCCACGACAGACAGCGGCCCATCAAGCCTGATTCGGTTAGAAGCTGACAGCAATGGAACATCCATCCTTGGCAGTGGTATTTCACTCTTTCAAAGAGGTGCCAGGCCCAAAAGAGTGCGTCCTCTGCTTTCGCCGGCTGACTGCGCTGGAAGTCAATTTCTGTGATAAATGTCGCGAGAAGATAAATTTCGACTGACGTCCTGTCCTGGACGATAATGTCTTCCCACGAGCATCTGCGCCTTATACCTTCTTGCCACCATGAAACTCCTTCTTCTGAGCCTCCTTCCATCCGTCCTCGCAGACTTTTCCGGCCCCAGTTGGTCTCCGCCAACAGACCTCACAAGCAATGCAAGTCTCGTCTCTGCTGCCTTTACAAGCCTCTCCAACACGCTACACCAATACATCACTCTCGATGGCAGCAGCCACAGCACTCCCCGCAGCCCGGCCGGCATCTCCAACCTGACCTTCTCTCTCGGCGTCTTCTCCCTGCACGACTCGAGCGCCGCAGACGACCTACAATTTCACTACACCGCGCCCGAAATCCAAAACTCGTCCTACGGCACGCAGACTGTCGATGCCGATAGTATCTACCGCATTGCCAGCGTCACCAAAGCCTTGACCGTCCTGACGGGCCTCGTGGCCCTCAACGAGAGCGACTGGGACCTCTCGCTGGCCGACATATTCCCAGCACTGGCTGCCTATAGCCAAGACCACCCGAGCCCTGCCGATCCCATACGCACAGTCGCCTGGCAGGACGTCACACTGCGAGCCCTGGCTGCCCAGCTCGGCGGCGTGCCCCGCGACGCCTTTCCCAATGCCAACGACCTCCAGATACAAGCCCTTCTCGGCCTGGCCGACCCGCTGGCCATGGGACTACCGCCCACAACGCCCGACGACGCCCTCGAAAACCCGGCCTGTCTGGCCTATGCGCTGGCCACCGGCATCTTCGACTGTCCGCTGACACCGTTTCTCGAGACCACAGCCAACCGGCCGCCCGTCTTTGCGCCCTGGACGACGCCGGCGTACGCAAACAATGGATTCGCCCTGTTGGGAGCAGCCCTGACAGCCGTGACGGGCGCCGAAGATCTCGGCACCCTGGCGGAGGAGAGCGTGTTTGGGCCGCTGGGAATGGCTTCGTCGAGCATCGCCCCAGCACCTTCGGCAGGCCAGTGGGCGCGCAGCGTCATTGCAGGCGGCTCGCCGTCCACCTACTTCAACATCTCTACGGCCGTGCTGTCTGGGTCGGGCGCCGGCCTGTCAACACAGCGCGACATGGCCCGTCTCGGTGTCGGCATCCTCAACGCAACGCTGCTGTCGCCGGCCGCCACGCAGCGCTGGCTCAAGCCCGTCTCGCTGACCGGCCGTCTGCAATATGCCGTCGGAGCTCCCTGGGAAATCCACCGCTACACACTGCCCGGCAGCCAAAAGGTCGTCGACCTGTACAGCAAGCTCGGCGACTCGGGGGCCTACAGCGCCCTTTTCGTCCTGCTGCCCGACTACGGCCTCGGCTTCAGTCTGCTGTCGGCTGCCGATCCCGCCATCCTTCCGCTGCGCTTCGATGTCCTCGCTGCCATCGCCGATATTGTTACAGACACCCTGCTGCCTGCGTTCGAGGCCCAAGCCGCCGTCGACGCGGCCCGTCGTTTTGCGGGCACCTATACAGACTCGTCACGCAATTCCTCTCTGACGCTGGCCGTCAACCAGACTGCCAATAGCACAGCCGGCCCTGGTCTTGTCATCGATCGCTGGACGAGCAACGGCACCGACGTGTTGGCATCGCCGCTTGCTGCCTATGTCGGGCCCCTGCCATGGCGTCTCGTGCCCTCCATCGACGACAGCGCTACACACAGCCGCATCGGCTTCCGCATGATCTCCAACAGTGATGTCCCCAGCGCCCAGCCAGCGGTGGGTGCGCGTCTCTTTTCGGGCGTCGGTCTCTTGGCAGCCGAATGGATCTTGGCTGACGTCGTGGAGTATGGCGGCATCGGCACCAGTTTGTTTGAGTTTATGCTTGACGACGAGGGAAGGGCGACAGCCGTGAGTCCGGTGGCATTTCGAATGACATTGGCTCGGGCGGATTCGTAAAGAGGGTGAAAATTTTTCTGCTGTCTCGGTATTCACTGAAAACATGTTTTGGCCATCTAACCAGTACTTCTTTTTGAGATCTCTTCTTTTTTGTCTTCTCTTCAGTTCATTCCTGTAATAAATTGTTATCGTTTGACGTAATACAAAATTTTGTCATTTCCTCCTCTACTAAACTTTCCTCAGATTGTTCTCAGTTTGACTCCCGACAATTTACCATCTTTTCCAAATTATATCCACCGCTTTGTACCATTCCTGTATTAACTGATCATGGCATCTCCTGTTGTCGAAGGCTCCGACGCTGTTGCTGATGTCCCGGCTGTGAATATCCTGTCCAAGGTTGCATTGTCGGCACGGGAGCAAGAGGTGCTCATAGCCGCCTGGCTCTCGATCAAAGGCCCTGATCCCCAGGTATGATCTGTTGGTCTACGGTGCCTTTGACAGAGATTGACGAGCCAGATCGACTACGGAAGACTCGCCCAAATTATCGGCCTCAAACATGCCGCCTCGGCCAGCACCACTTTTTCTAATTTGAGAAAAAAATTCAGGCCGTTCCGTATCGACAATCGTGGCGATGTCGAACTGCATCCGTCTCCGGTAAAGAAAGCAGCCACGCCGCGGAAGCGTGCTGCCAAGGATCCGGCCATGCCCAAGGCAGGCAGAGGCAAGCGTGTCAAGTTCGAGGAACAGGAGGAGACCGAGACGGAGGCCAAGGAGGCCAAGGAGATCAAGGAGGTGGCCATGACGGACGAGGAAGTAAAGCCAGAGATAGAGAATGCGGTTTAGGGACTATGCAGATGGCCAGAGAGACCCAGTCTCCATATTATGTATTAAGCAGTCAATAGCGAAAGAGTCTATGCGAAACGACGAACAACATCCTCTGTATTTTCACTCGAGCTTCCAGGGCACAGCACCCTTCGCTCTGGCCTCTGTATCCACCCTCCAGCAACGACAAACGGCACGTCCTGGGCCTCCAGCACCTCGGCTACAAGACTTTAATGCTCTTAACGCCATTAACGAGCTTCTGCAAACGCTTTACGAGGAAGAATGGTGGATAGATGAATACAAGTAAATAAGTGGGCCGGTGAAAAACTATATATATCGCCGTTTGCTTCTGCTTTTTTCCGTTTGCACTTTTTCTCTTCTCTTTTTTTTAACCAGAGCTTCTTCCTTTTTCACATCCGACAAAGGAAGCTCTCTCTTCATCAGTCTCTCCCTTCATCAATCTCTTCCTCTTCATCGATATATTCTTTCATCAGTCTCCTCCATCAGTCTCTTCTTCCATTGATCTCTTCCATCAGTCTCTTCTTCCATTGATCTCTTCCATCAGTCTCTTCTTCCATCAGTCTCTTCCATCAGTCTCCTCCATCAGTAACCTCCATCAGTCACCTCCATCAGTCACCTCTCCTACACTATCGACCACTCCCTCTACCAGTTAGTGCCCCTCTCTTCCGTCAGTCTCACTCTGCTAGTCTCCCTCCGCTGCTATTCTCGCCTCTACAAGTCTATAAGTCTCCCCCTCCCCTCCTCTTCTCCCATTCCGTCGGCACCATGCGAACCTGTGCCGGCTGTTTCTATGACCTGCCGCGCTCGGCATATACTGCTAGCCAGTATATGAAGGGCAAGGGCGTGTCCCGATGCTCGGGATGCGTTCACGGTCATCAGATTGACACGCCGGCCAGGGGAGTCACCAACGCCGGCCGGTACAACAGGGCGGGGGAGGCCCATTTCACTGACAGTTCCCTCGCTAATCCCATCGGCGAGGGTTCCTTCCGCTGGGTCTCGAGCGGCTACTACACGTCCGGAGAACGTGCTGGCCAACCGTGCGTTGTCAAATGGTTCAAGAGTTTCATTGACTTGGAGGACGAATACTACGCACTAGATATGAAGGCCGTCGACCGGGCCCTCGAGCTCGTCAACCGCTTCAACGACCTGCACATTATCCAGAAAAAAATCGCGATCAACATTCCGACGGTCTGGAGGTTCGACGATGACTGTCCCAATGGCTGGGGTGGCCACCGAGCCCTGATCGAGCCATATATTGAGGAATACCGGAAGTTCAACAGCAACAGCGGCTGGTACGACGACCAGATGGCCTGGGGGGAAGTGATGCAGGCCCTCAGCCATTTCAGTTATTTCATCACGGGAGGTCAGTTTCTTCTCTGTGACCTCCAGGGTGGTCTCTACCAATCCACCATCATCCTGACTGATCCCGCCATCATCTCACGGACTCGAGAGTACGGCGTCACAGACATGGGCAGCGAAGGCATCCTCGAGTTCTTCGGCGAACACAGATGCAACCAGTACTGTCGTGACCACTGGACCAAGCCTTCCCATGTCCCCCAGCGCTATAAGACGGGCGTCAAGAGGAAGGGGACAAAAATGATGAGACACACTGTCCCTACCCTACACGACAAACCTCGCGAGAGCGGTGCGTACTGACGATAGATGTATAGGCAACCAGCGATGGCAATTGTGAAGGATGAATTTGGATGGGCGGTGGCATAGCTAGAACATGATACTGATACCATGATACTGATACCCTGATACCCAGATACTTTGATAATGATACCTTATACCATGATACCTGATACCTTATACTTGGACGATGAATGTAATTATCACGTGACGAAAATGTATAAGTCCATTGCAAAGTGAGGACGAGGTGAACTTGGATTCTTGAACAAATTCCCATCCTAGTTCTCCCTGTCTCCCTGACTCCCTGTCCTCTACAAAATTTTGCAGTCCTTTTTCCATTCCTTCCCCACTTTCCATCATCATCCCCTGTCCTATACCCATCTACATATCGACCCAAATAGAAATCATGTCTTCTGTTGTGCCTCTCGCAGACGTTTCCATTACGGAGCGCGAGCTTCGACATCTCGCTGCCGCCTGGCTTGCCTCTCCTGGCAATGCTCCCGTGGGTTTTGCTCTCGAGCCGGCGTCTCCCCGCCGTCCAACTAATTCCCCGTCCAGATCGACTTTGAGGTTTTTGCCATCTTGACGGGACATCCCAACACGACAAATGCCCGCAAACGTTTTGGCGAGATCAAGAAACGAGTCCGCGATCAGGTTTTTTCCGGCAATGGGGAAACGCCTGTTTCCGTGCCGTCGACTCCGCAGAAGCGCAAGACCAAGACCAACAGCGACCAGACGCCTTCGTCGGCCAAGAAGAGAAAGGCAGCTACGAAAGGAAAGGAAGCCGAGGAGAACAAGGAAGTTGGACAAAACGAGGGCAAGGAAAATACTGTGAAGAAGGAATCCGAGGAAAACTCCCTCTTGACTGACTTTGGCCTGTAAAGAAGAGGAATTTTATTTCCTCATAATTCATGTCAAGACGACTGATGAAGAGGCCTCTATTTTTTATCCAATACCACTGCATTTCTTTTCCTTCGACCACAAACAAATATTCCTTCTTTTCCTTCTTTTCTAACCCAAAAGTATCTGCATAGATTCTCACAGCAAAATTGCTTCGTCTTCACCTCTTCTTCTCGGTGTAACATCCAATAGGACTCGACTCGGTGCTTTTCTTGTAGTGAATTTTCCTCTTTGTTTATCTTCGTCCCATTGTTTGTTTATCCTCCAGACGCTCGACTAACGCCGCTGCTCCTCCATCTCGACCTGCACCGTCAAAACTCACATCTCCATCACTTTTATTTCTCCATTTTCGTCATTTCTCCATTTCTGCCATTTCCCCTTTCGCCTGCCGCAAAATATCCACATCATGACAGGAAGACTGCAGAACGTGCCGGTCCTCAAGGCAGGCCTGTCGGAGCGCGAGCTCCTGTCTGTTGTTGCTGCCTTTCTGTCTGTCAAAGGCGAAAACATTGTCAGTATCGCCCTCTCCCCTCCTCCATCCCCATCTTCTTGCTGACCACCCAAGCTCGACTGGGATAAGTTTATCCAGCTGGCCGGCTACTCCAGCGTGCAGTCGGCGCGCATCTGCTTCCGCCCTGTCCAGAAGAAGCTCAAGGCATTCATGGACAGCGGCGGTGGCCTTGCGGACAGCAGTCTCGAGACGCCAGCCGACGGCGACGACCATGGCGTCACGGAAGACCTGGTGTCGCCCAGCGGCGGCGTGACGGGCATGCCCAAGACGCCCAAGACGCCCAAGACACCCAAGACACCGCGAACCCCCAAGACGCCTTCCAGCAGGCCGCGTGGTCGGCCCAAGAAGCGAAAGATGGAGGAGACCGGCATGGAGGAGCCGAACCAGACAAACAGCTTTGCCGGGCCTCTGCCGGAGTCGCCGGAGTCGAGCAGAGGAAACGGAGTCGTGGACATGACGGAAGTCGAGATGGAAAACAATCTGGGCCTCGGCATCCAGGGCATAGACGATGGACAGGACGTGTTCCTGACCCACGAGACGGCCTTTGTCTCCTGCATGGAGTCGCACGACGATCCGGTGGAGTTCAAGACGGACCACTACACAGAGTTGGACGTGGTGACGCTGGAGGATGAATGAGGGTCGTGCAAGGACATATTCCTGGGATGGTGTGGATGTACGAAAGAATATCTGGCAGTCTGGCAGTCTGGCAACGCACGAGTGCCACAATAAAGCTCTTCCTTTTATGTTCCTCATGCACAAAACTTGTATTCCCTGCAGATAGACAGTTCGAACTCTTCACTCTCCCAACATATTCAATACTCCCACGAAAAAAACGCCAACGCATGCAACTCGCTGATGCTCGAAAATATTCAAGGATTCTCAAGGATTCCCCAGCCGTACATCCTCCGTCTCCGTCATCTTCAACGCCTCCTGCACGTCGTCCACAAAGTGTCCCTGGCCGCCAATCAGGTCCGCAATCCCCGACAGCTCCATCAACTGCATCACCGGGTGCGTCCGCGGCGGGCCCCGGCTGAAGAAGACGTGCACGCCGCGCTCCCGGTAGCTGCGTACAATCTCCTCGAGCACCTGCGTGCCCGACCCGTCCATGCTCGTGACGCCGTGGATGTCAAAGACCACGTTGCGGTTGTGCTCATCGCGCCGCAGCCGCGGCATGGCCGGGTGGGCATTGTTCGTGCCGTACAGCTCGAGTCGCCGCAGCCGCGTCTTGAGCTCGCCCGTGTTGGCAAACGTCAGCGGCTCCGGGATCTTCACAATCAGACAGCCCTCGATGAACTCGAGCCGCTCCGGGTGGTCCTCGGGGTTCTCGAACCGGTTCGTGCCCGGCACGCGGCCCAGGATCTGAATCCGCGGCCGCGTCGCATGCCGGATCACCTGCAGCAGCGAAAGGCCAATGCCAATGGCGATGCCCAGGTTCAGCGAGTAGAAGATGGTCGCCAGCACAATCACCAGCATCAGTCCAATCTCGGGCCACGCGTGGATGCGCAAGAAGAACGACAGGTCGGCCGGCGCCTCCTCGATCAGCGACCACGCCACCACGCTGATCATTGAACACAGCACCGGCTTCGGCAGATACTGGAAGTACGGCAGCAGAAACAGAATGGACACCAGCGTGATCAGGCTCAGGAAGACCGAGCTCATCGGGCTCTTGCCGCCCGTCGACTTGTTCACCTTGCTCCGGCCGTAGCCGCCAAAGGACGGCAGCGACATGAAGCAGCCGCCCACAAAGTTGGCCACGCCCAGGGCCACGAGCTCGCGGTTCGCACTCAGCTGGATCTCCGGAAACGCGTCTTGGCCGCCGAGGCTCTTGGCCGCCACCGACGACTCGAAAAAGCCCAGCAGCGCAATCAGAAACGACGTGCTCATCGAGTCCCGGATGTGGATCATGTGCGACGACCGGAACGGCCAGCGGAACGTGAACAGATGCCCCGACGCCGCATGCACGGGGCCCAGGATCTCCACGCCCTGCGCGTTCCAGTCCAGCCGCCACGTCAGATACGCCGACAGAATCGTGATCATCAGCCGGTCCGGCATGTACGCAACGCCCGGGTACCGCGGCTGCAGACGGCGCTTGATCTCGCGACAGAGCATAATCGCCGCAAAGCTGGACACGAAGATGGCCGTCGTAAGCGTGTGGGCCTTGTCGAGGTGGTGCACGAGGAACCGCAGCTTGTCGACGGTGCTGCCGTGCTCGACGCCCGGCGTCTCGGCCGCCAGCTTGCCAAGCCCCAGCTCCGGCACCAGCTGGTCCACAAAGATGACAAAGCCAATGGCAGAGATGAAGCCGCGCAGAAACGGCCGCGACAGCACGCTGTCGAGAAAGCCAAGCCGCGCCACGCCAGCCAGCAGGACCGTCGCGCCGGCAATGCCCGTGACCACGCCGCAGATCTTGGCGTGCAGCACGTCGTCGTCCTCGCCGCCATGGCCCAGGTCGACGCTCGAGCGGATGACCGTGCCGACGAGCAGCGAGCCCGCCGCTTCGGGGCCGAGGACCATCTGCGGGCAGCTGCCCAGCAGGGCGTAGACGAGCGGCGTGAAGACAAAGGCGTACAGGCCGTTGATGGCCGGCACATGGGACAGATTGCTGGCCAGCGACAGGGCCATGGGCAGGTAGATGCCGGCAATGGTCATGGCCGCGATGAAGTCGCCCTGCAGGTACGACAGCTTGTAGCGGCTCATCCAGGCCACCGAGGGGATGTAGTAGGCAAGGTACATGAGTCCCGAGTCCTCGACGCCGTGGCGCTCGGCCAGCTCTCGCGACGTGCTCATCTTCTTGCTGCGCATCTTGCGCATCAGGCTATGTCGCCAGCCGGGGCTGTTGCGACTGCCGGTGATGGTCGTGATGAGGCCGTCAATGAGCGGCATGGACTCCTCGCTCGCCGTGCCGGAAGTCGAGCCATCGAGACCGCTGGTGTCGGCGCTCAGGAAACTGCCAATGGGGCTCGACGACCGCGGCGAGAACGTGCCGTGCTGGCACAGCCCGGGATGAACACAGGGATGATCGCCGAGGACAGACTGCAGCAGAGCCGTCGATTCTGTCGGCGGCTGTTCACTGGGACCGGCATCTGTATAGGCCGACACGGACATTCCAGCCGTTGGCGTGAAGCTCTGTCGCAGACTGCTGGGGTTCACAGGCGCGTGAGGGTTGTGTGGATTGCCGTTGCCGGCCATGATGACTCTTATGATTCTTCTTGGGGGGGAGGGGAAAGCAGGTGTTCAATCGGTTGGGATCCACGACGGCGATTCTCCAAGAGGCCCACGCTCCGTTCTTGCACGTCACCGGACTCCTCTTTCCCAGCGCATGCGTAAGAGTCGAGCGGTCAGCGGTGAGAGGTGAGAGGTGAGGTCGAGGAGAAATGGGAGGATCAAGTTGAAACGCGAAAAGACGAGGCCAAAAAAAGGAAAAAGGAAAGAAAAATAGAAAAAAAAGAAAAAAAAAGAAAAAAAAACAGGAAGAGGCTGACAGTAACCCCAACAATGCAAAATACGACGAGTCAAGACAGTCCCATGACAGTCCGGTCCAGGAATGGCGGAACACAAGCAGGTCGGGGCCCGTGGGTCAGCAGGAAAGCGACCGAATCATCGTTGATGAAGCCGCAGGTGTTCGAGGCGAGATGGCTAGCAGGGAAACAAGCATTCTTGCTGACCTCTCATTCGTCGAATCAGGTCGGCTTCACTGGACCGTGCAGGTGGGTCCAATGATAGGCGGACAGTGCATATGGTGTGAGCTGCATGTTATTCATACGCATACTGTGTTTGTAAAATATTGCGTAAGACTGTGTGAGAGACTGTGTGAGAGACTGTATAGATACGGTGTTCTCCTCCTCCTCCTCTAAGCATCCCCCTTTTTGTCGCCCACAATGCGTATCCGGCCTTCTATACGTGGTGCAATGGCCCGCGTCCAGGCTGCGTGGTACTCTTCCTCCGTCAGCGGGTCGCACAGGCGGCTCTGAACACCCGCCATACGGCACCACTTGCGGGCGATGCGCCGCATAACACGCAGCTGGCTGTCAATCAGGTGCACTTCGTCGACGTCGGGCTCGGGCGTGGCGTCCTCGACCACGCGCTCGTTGAACGGCGCCACGCTCGACCACCACTCCCGCAGCTCGGCGGCCGTGCGGCTCTTGCTGGTCTTGTGGCCGTGGCCTCGGGCGGGCGGCTTCGGCGGAGCCGCCTGAGGAGTCGGGGCAGCGTCTTCCCGGTTCTCGTCTCGGTTCTCGCTCCACGGCCAGGCGGCCTTGGTCTTGGTCGGCGACAGGTGCGGGTAGTGGCCTTCAATGCCCGACACCACGCGCCCCCAGCACTGCTCCATCGGCGCGTTCCAGCGGCTCCACTGGTCCATGACCTTGAGGGCCATAAAGTACTGACGCAGCATCATCGAGATGAGAATGCCGCTCTCCTCGTCGACGATGGTCTCGGCCGTACCGCCCTCGGCCTTGGTGAGCAAGCTTCGGAAGCCGTCTGTGAGGTGAGCAAGAGAAACACAAAACAACAAAGCCAAACAGAGCACAGCAGAGACTCACCCTTTCCGCGCACCATGTATCCTCGCGTGCACAAGACATAGATCCGCTCCAGGTCTGCCGGGGCACCGTCAATCTCCACCGTCGTGATGCGCGACCCCGGCGGCTGGCTCGGATCAAACTCGTACTTGATGTTCGACACATGGGCAAACCGGCCCTCGAGCGCCGGGTACAGCGACACGCCGTTCTCCAGCGCATCCACAATGTCCTTGCCCGTCACGCGCACCACCACGACCGGATCCTCAAAGGGAAAGCAGTCCGTAATGTCCTTGATGCGGACCGGTCCTGGCGGGTAGATCTGGTCGCCGCGGATGGTGCCAGCCGCCATAAGCACGCACTCAGCCTGGTAATAGTACCGCATGATGTCGCAGACAAAGTTGCCCAGGTTGCTCTCGCGCAGACGCACCGTGGTGAAGCGCGCGTCCAGCGGCGCCGCCGTCCAGCCCACCGGCTTCTCGAGGCTCTGCTTGAGCTTGGACGTCAGCTGCTCAATGAGCTCGACGGTGGGCGCGTCCTGCGCCACCGCCGACACAATGTCGCGCCGCTTGATGGTAAAGGTCCACTTCCACTTCTTGGAGCCTTCGGTGGCGGGCTCGCGCCAGGCCTCCAGGTAGCTCAGCTGCTTGAAGTCGCTGCCGGACCGCAGCACGTGCGTGCCCTGGACACACGTGTGGGCGTAGTAGTGGTCGTGGCCGCCGAGGATGAGGTCGGCCTCGCCGCCCAGCTGCTCAGCCAGCTTCTTGTCGTTGTATTCGCGGGCGTGAGAGAGGATGACGATGAGGTCGGCGCCCTGCTCACGCAGCTGGGGGATCAGTTCGCGTGCCGTCTCGGTGGCCGAGCGGTAGACAATGTCGGGCGGCAGGGAGTTGACAGTCTCGAGCCACTCGCGTTCGCCGAGGCCGAGCAGGCCGATCTTGATGCCGTTGGAGGCCGTCAACATGTGCGTGCGGCGGCAGCGGCCAATGGGGACGTCGGGGCCGGCGGCGGGGTCAAAGACGTTGGCAATGAGCCAGGGAAAGTTGCACTTGGCCGTGAGGTACTGGAATTGGGCGACGCCAAAGTCGAGATCATGGTTGCCCACACAGGCACAGTCGGTGCCGAAGCCATTGAGAATGGGCACCATGTGGCTGCCCTTGGTGACGGAGCTCTCGAGGCTGGGGTTGAAGACGTCGCCGGAAAAAAGCGTGACGAGCTCCGGCTGGCCCTGGAACTGCTCGCCCGACCGGTAGTCGTTCATGACGGTCTGGAAACGGGCAGCACCACCAACAGGTTCGGCCGAGGACGGGTCGAGATGGTAGACATCGTTGAAGTGAATCAGACGCAGGTCAGGAGGCCCAGAGGGCAGCTGTTCAGGAGCAAAGGTGACCGACTCGGAATCCGCCGGCACCATTGTCGTGCTCATTTTGAAGAGGAGAGAGGAGAGAAGAGAGAGGAGAGAGGAGAGAGAGGAGGGAAGAGAGAAGAGAAGACGGCAAACAGAGGGAAGAAACGAAACTCTCTGATTTGTGAATGGACGACGGCAGGCGGCAGGACGGCAGAACGAGGCCAAAAAGAGGTGACAGGTCCAGCCAAGCGATAACAATACTCAGGTCTGTTGGATTGATGGTTGACAGGAGGCCAATGCGGGGTTGGGCGTGCCGGACACGAGATCCGACATGACCTGACCGCTTGCTGGACAGCCAAGACGTCCTGAGCAGCGCATCCACAGTGGACCATTTAGATGCTACTGGATGCGGCAGGTCGGTCACGTGGCCACGCGGGGTGAAGGGAGCTATGGGGCAGGCCAGCGAGGCTCTACGAGTCAGATACGGAGCATTACGAGTGGCAGGTATAAGGGCCGTATGCATACTGTGTTCGCACGGTGTCTATTATGTACATCTGCCTCTCTCTGCCTCTGCTTTTCATTGCACTCACAACCGGCTGCCCAGGTTGACGTGCACCGCCTTGACCTGCGAGTACGCCTCCAGGCCGGCCTCGCCCAGCTCCCGGCCAATGCCGCTCTGCTTGACACCGCCAAACGGCACCCGCGGGTCACAGTCCTGGCTGCTGTTGATCCACACCATGCCGGCCTCGATCTCCTCGGCCACCCGCACGGCCCGCTCAATGTCCCGCGTGAAGACGGAGGCGCCCAGGCCGTACACCGTGTTGTTCGCCTTGCTGATGGCGTCCTCCTCGTCCTTGAAGGACCCCAGAACGGCCACGGGGCCGAAGATCTCCTCCTGCCAGATGGGCATGTCGCCCGTGACGTTGGTAAAGAGCGTCGGCTCAATGAAGTAGCCCTTGCCGCCCGTGGCCGCAATGTTGGTGATGGCATTGCCGCCCGTGGCAATGGTGGCGCCCGAGGCGCGGCCCGACTCGATGTACGCCAGCACGCGCTTGTACTGGGCCTGGTTGACCTGGGGGCCCTGGTAGGTGGCCTCGTCAAAGGGGTTGCCGACGATGCTCGTCTTCTTGGTCTCCTCGACAAAGCGGCGCACAAACTCGTCGTGGATGGTGTCCTGGACAATGATGCGCGACGTGGCCGTGCAGATCTGGCCCTGGTTCGACATGATGCCCATGTGCGCCCACTTGACGGCCTGCTCGATGTCGGCGTCCTCGAAGACGAGCAGCGGCGACTTGCCGCCGGTCTCGAGGGTGATGTTCTTGAGCGTGCCGGCGGCCATCTTCATGATCTGCGTCGCCGTCGCCGTCGAGCCGGTAAAGGCCACCTTGTCGACGAGCGGGTGCTGCACGAGCGCGGCACCGGCGTCCTTGCCCAGGCCGTTGACGACGTTGACGACGCCCGGGGGGAAGCCGGCCTCGCGGATCAGGCGCGCCAGGATGAGGGCGCTCAGCGGGGTCTGCTCGGCCGGCTTCAGGACGACGGTGTTGCCGCAGGCCAGGGCCGGGCCCAGCTTCCAGGTGGCCATGGACAGCGGGTAGTTCCAGGGGATGATCTGGCCGACGACGCCAATAGGCTGGCGCAGGGTGTAGGCGAACTTGTTGGGCAGGGGGATGGTCTGGCCGCTGATCTTGTCGCACCAGCCGGCGTAGTAGCGGATGACGCCAATGGCCTCGTTGAGGTCGCCGCTGACGGCATCCGAGTAGGCCTTGCCGTTGTCCCAGGTCTCCACGGTGGCCAGCAGCTCGCGGTTCTCCTCGATCTTGTCGGCCAGCTTGGCCATCAGCTGTCCGCGCTTGTCGGCCGGCAGCTTCTTCCAGGACGGGTCGCGCAGAGCAGCATAGGCAGCCTTGACGGCCTTGTCCACGTCGGCGGCATCGCCGGCGCTCACGGCGACGATGTCCTTCTCGGTTCTGCTTAGTCAGCACTGATATCTTCACACGATGGCAAGACAAGACGCACGTGGGGTCGATGGAGACGACGGTGCCGCCCGTGGCCGCCGGGATGAATTCATTGTTGATAAACAAGCCCGTCGGCTGCTCGTAGGTGGTGCCGTTGGGGGCCGTCAGGGTGACAGCAAGGTCGGCCATGGTGAGAGAGGAGACAGGAATCTTTGCAAGACGAGGAGGAGAAAGAGGGACGCAAGAGCGGCGCAAGAGCGGCCGTCCAGGGGTTTTTTATGGGAGAAGCAGCTCGGGGTAACACAGAGTGCGACCAAACGAAAAGAGGAAAAAAAGTCCGGGGGAGGGTGGAGAGGGGGCGAGATGGGGGTGAGCACGGCGTAGTCGTGAGGAGTATCTTGCGGATTACGGATTACGGATTCCTGGCGCGCGCGCTGTATCTGCTGTATCTGCCCTGACGGCGTCGTAATCCCGACAACGGCCTGCTAAAGCTACGGCGCCGTCCGCTGTAAGATACCAGTGCGATACGGCTACTGATAGTGCTATTGATAGTGGGGTTTAGGTGACTTGTTGCTTGGACAAATAACCGCATAGAGCTGCCTAATTGGGAAACGGGCTGATCCAGTAAGCAGGCCTGACAAACGCCATTCGCGGAGAGGCATTTCTGGGCCAATACCCTTCCTGACCGAGCAGCCGTGCCGGGTCTTTGTCCTGGCTGGCTATCTGATAAGTGCCCCGCCGCATGGGTCCAGCAGTCTCAGACAAGCCCCAGTCTCTCCGCTTCCCAGGCAACATTGCGGTCAATGTCCTCCTCGAGGCTGCCCTGGACGGGCTGCCAGCTAAGCAGTTTGTAAGCCCGTTGCGTGTGGCTGCGGGCGTTGGTCCCGAACATGACGGACCCGTGGGGCAGCAGGGCGTCGGCCTCGGCGCGGCTGAGCTGTTCCACGTCGTCGTTGGGGAGGAGGTGTTGGGCCACAGCAGCCTCGGCAATGCGTTTCGAGATGTTTCGAAATGTCTGACATTAGGATAAACGAGACAGAAGACGGAGATGAAAACGGAGACGAAGACGGAGTGAAACTCACCAACTCGCCCACGCTGGTGAAATACAGCCCGTCGAGGTTCCAGAGAGCCTGGGTGCTGCCAGCCACGGCAGCCTCGACGAGGCGCACAAACAGCTGCGACAGGTCGTGGATGTGCACATTGCCCCAGCGGCTCAGGCCGGCGCCCACCTGCAGGCCGCGCCGGCGCACAAGCGTCAGCCGCGCCAGTTCTGGCACCTGCACGCTGCGTTGGTTGACGACGCCGCGGCCGACGCCGTAGATGATGGGCGGGTAAACGAGGGCCGTGTGGAAGAGGGATGTCGGGGTCGTCGCGGCATCGAGGACGTAGTTGTCCATGGCCCGGAAGCCATGGCGGCGGATGGCGGCACGGAAGGCCTCGAGGCCATCGCCGTCGTCAAAGACGGTCTCGCTGGCAGATCCAGGCACAAAAGCAGGGTCGGCCACCTCGTCGGCCGCCAGCGCCGAGGCGCCCGAGATCTGGACCCAGTAGGCCGGTCGGTCTCGCTTCGGGTCTGTCAGCACGCGGTGGATGGTGCGGGCGCTCTGCAGATGCCAGTTGGCGGCGAGTTCTGACGGTCAGCCGCAGCCATAGAGAGTTGGCAATTTCACCTACGCAGCACTACATCCGCCTCGGCCGTCTCGCGACCGACAATATCGTCGTCGTCCAGATCGCCCAGCACGACGCGGACACTCGGGAGCGCCGCCGTGATCCGTGCAGCCTTGACGGCATCGCGCACCAGCACGCTGATCTGGTACTCGGGGTGGTCCTGGACGAGCAGATGCAGGGCGTCGCCGCCAATGTAACCCGAGGCTCCTGTTCTGCAGAGGATCAGTGCTTGCGCTAGCAGATAGCCGGACGGCAGCTCACAGGAATATCTTTGCCATGGACAACAGAGAAATCGTGCGGAGAACAGTGAGCGGAGAGCAGTCTGGCGTGTCTCGGCGGATCACACGCACTAATACTCCTGTGCATCCATGGTGTCATCCTGTTGGCCACTCTCGCCATCCGCTGTCACCTCCATCCTATAGTTCGCTTCCCCGTATATGCATATCCGTAGTTGCTTATGCGGCTCGTCCTCCCGGTCTCGGTGTCCCTCCTCTGATAAGAGAGCCAATACCAGCCGATGTCACCTCTTCTCGTGCATTCTCCATTCTTTCTCGGCTCCGTTCACCGGTGGAGCTCTGCATCTGCATCGCTGCCGTGCCGCGCCTTATCTCTTGGGCATGTAAGTGAGAGTGTCAGAAGTTGGGTTGTCGGGATTCACAAGAAAGACGTAAGACATCCGACATCAAGATACCCGACATCCGGCATCCAACTTCCATCCTGGGAACCTATTCACGGCCATGAGCAAACTCACAAAACCAGACACCCACGCCAGACCAGCTAAGCGGCGCAGGATCGCAGCCAGGGTCACCGCCGCTACCAACTCGCCAAGTGGAGGCCCTCGTTCCCGCACCTTTACGGGCTGCCGCACTTGCCGGAGCCGCCATCTCAAGTGCGACGAGGCCAAGCCCGTCTGCTCGACCTGCCAGCGCTTCGGCCTCTCCTGCGAAGGCTACGAGGCCAGCCTGCTCTGGGTACCCACCAACGGCCTCAAGCTGGCCCCCCGTGGCTCCTCTTTCCGCTACCCCCTCTTCTCCGAAGATGCCCGCTGCTCCATGAGCACCGCTCTGGCCCGCAGCATCTGCCACCGCGATGCCGACGATATCCTCTTCGACCTCGACGACGAGTGCCCCGTCGGCCTCGACTCGTACACCGTCGGCCCCTTTGGCGTCTTCCGTGTTGGCGGCGGCGGCGACTCCTCCCTGTCCTCTTCACCCCTGTCTTCCCTCGACAGTGCCGCTGCCACCGACCAGTCCGACGAGACGGCTCCCTCCACAGACCCCTTCCGTGCCTTCTTGGACTTGATTCCCGACCAATGGCCCCTCGACGACAGCGACCCCTCGTTCCAGCCGCTGCCCTTGGACGTCTCACCGCTCTTCGATCCATGTCCGCTCCCGGCAGCCGGTGCCGACCTCTACGGCCTGTCCGAAGATGACATCATCCTCTCCGAGTACGAGTACCCCGCAGAGGTGCCCGCAGACCCGCCGCCTGCCGTGTGCCCGCCCGCGGACCTGCAGCTGGCGCCGAGCCCGTCCCTCCTCAGCGTATCGACGGCCCATCTGCCAGCCCATGCTGAGTCGCTGCTGCGATACTATCGCGAGCGCATCCTGGCGTCCTCGTCCTGGCGCAGCGGCGAGCGCATCTCGCCCTGGCAGGTGTGTCTGCTGCCCTGCTGTCTCGAGACCTTTGCCGAGCTGCTGCTCTGGAACTCCTCCTCCCACACGCGCCGCAGCATCCTGTGCTCGCTGCTCAGCTACAGTGCTTTCACCCTGCACAACTCTCGCGCGGCAGGAGACGACCGCCAGTGGCTGGATGTCGCCCTCCACCACCAAACGACCGCCAAGATGCACTTGAAGAAGGCCTTGCAGACAGAGCTCACCGCCATAGACCACGCCAAGTATCTCGAAGTCCTCATGGCCATCCTCGGACTCGCCATGGTCTCGGTAGGTCTCCTGTCCTCCTGTCCTTCTGTCCTCCACAGCTAACACGCCCAAGGTCTTCCAAGGCGGCCACTCCGTCCAGTCCTTTCTCCTCGATGCCGAGCGCCTCATCCGCCAGTGCGGCCTGCCCAGCAAGAAGACGTTCAAGATGCGCGTCCTGCACCACAAGTACACCCATCTGCGCGTCCTGTCCGAGAGCTTCAACGTTGCCGTCGATACGTCCGCCCGCCAGACCGGCCACAAGAACACCGCCCCGGCATCGGCAGAGCTGCGTACGTTCCGCATCACCGAGGACCACCTCGCCCACGACTTTGACGTCACCCAATACAAACCAACCGACGTCAGCTACAACGACATACACCTCGAGGTGTCCGGCCACTTCCCGGCCACCATGTTCCCCCACATCTACGGCATCCCCGAGTCCCTCGTCATGCTGCTGGCCCGCATCATCCACCTCGCCAACGAGCGTGCCCGCCAGGCTGCCCGCGGCAACCCCGACAGCCACGTCGCCGCCGCCCTGGCCCACCACGTCAAGACGCTCGAACGCAGCATCTGGTCGTGGTCCGAGCCCACCGAACTCACCACCGGCAGCCTGCTCGACCACCCGCTCTCGCGCCACATGGGCCACGCCCTACACCAGGCGGTCGTGCTGTACTTTTACCGCAGGATCCACAATGTCAGCGCCATGGCTTTGCAGTCGTTTGTCCAGAACGTCTTTGACCACCTCGAGCCCTGCTTCCCCGTCGCCGCCGAACGCCAGGAGTTCTCTGCCACCGTGGCCTGGTCTGCTTTTGTCGCCTGCTGTGAGGCGGCCACGCCACCACTCATGACCCGCAGCCGCCGGTTTCTCGACATTCTCGACAGCCGTGGCATTCTGTTTGGCGTGGAGCGGCCGGGCGAGGTGGCCCGGACAGTCTGGGAACTGCGTGAGAGGCGTAACGATGGGTGTCTGAGCTGGCCCGACGTGCTTGGCGGTTCGGCATGCGTGTACTAATGAAGTATCTTACGGAATACAGAGTGCGGAGTCGTTGAAGTATATCCAACTCTTTAATAGAAGTGGGTCTTGCGGTGGTTCATCCGCTTTAGAGCCCTGTAAGCCTTCTAGCTTACGCAGTGCATCGCCTAAACTGCCCTAATTCAGATCTGGTAGCGCTGAAGCCCCACTGCTCACGCCTTTCGAAAGACAAGGCCAAGTCGGAGTATTAAAGCTGTCAATCCTCGCAACATGACCCGAACAATCTGGAACATCTTGAACATCTTCACGTCCCCAACAGCTTGATAGTCCATCACTCATCATGGCATCCGACAAGGCAGTTGTGCGCTTTGCGCAGCGTCAAGGTCTGTCCTGCCGGCCGCTCTTTTTGTGTGATGACTAATCATATAGACGTCCCGTCCATCCTCGCGATGATCCGCGAGCTTGCCGACTACGAAAAGGCCCTGGACGAGGTCGAGACCACGGAAGAGAAGCTGCTCCAGACCATTGCCTTTGCACCCTCGGACACCGCCACGTCCACGGAGTCGACCTCGGCCACCCGGCCCGCCCGTTGTCTGCTGCTCGTCACCCCCGACGGTGAGACCGCCGGCATGGCCCTGTACTTTTACAATTATAGCACCTGGCGCGCCTCGCCGGGTATCTACCTCGAGGACCTGTATGTGCGGCCGGCCCACCGCAAACATGGCTATGGCCGCCTGCTGCTCGAAACACTCGCCCGCGAGACCGTCGCCATGGGTGGCGGACGCCTCGAATGGAGTGTCCTCAACTGGAACGCGCCCAGCATCCAGTTCTACGAGGGCCTCGGCGCCAAGCGCATGTCGGACTGGTCGGTCATGCGTGTTGACGGGGATGCTCTGGTGAAGCTGGCGGACGACAAGTAGACAGAACAAAATCAAAGAAAAAAATCCCTGTTTCTAGATGCTTTTGCTTGTTTTGGGTTTCGTTCGTGGTTGGTCTGTCGTCTGGCCCGGCACCTGGCCCTTGCTATCGACGCCCTCAAAGTATTCACAAACTCTGGCCGTCGCCCGCGGTATCTGGTGCTTGATGCCGCCCCATGTAATGGCCCATTTGCTGCCGCCCCGCTTTCCTTCCTTCTGGACCGGCTCCATCATGGCGCTCATCTGCCAGATCTCTGCATACAGCCGACGCCAGAGCCGTGGCGTGTACTGGTGGATGCCAATGGCCGTGCCGTCGTACGGCGACTTGGGCGCGTATTGATCTGCCCCTGAAGATACCCGGAACCGCCGCGACTGTCCCCGGTCTGCCGCCCGGATAGGCGTTGTTGCATATGTTTCCCAGTCCCAGACAGGTTCCTGTTCTTCCGGCGCCAGGAGAGCCACGGCTGCTGTCCGCCGTGCCGGCACACGCTGCCAGGTTGCAGCGTTTCCTTGGCCCGTTGCCAGTTGCTGCAGCAGCTCCCACTCGCCGCGCGGCAAGGGCGGCAGGATCCGATGCTCGAATCCCCTCCACCACTTGCGGAGCTTCGTCCGTGCCGTAGTTGGCGTAAACTCCCTCCCCCAGCTGTTCTCTGCCGGCACTGCCAGCGCCGGGTTGATGCGTCTGCTGGTGACCTGCGGCCGCGGCGAGTTGTGTGTTTTTTGCAGGCTCTGGCTCCTGGCAAACGCCAGCAGCTTGTCTGTGTTCCACTCGTCGAGCCAGTCGTACTTGAGGCCGCCCTCCGCTTTCAACTGGTCTGATTCTGCCCGGTTCTCGATCTGCGCCTCGAGCTCGGCCGCGCTGTTCGGCTGCTCTGCCTGCTTCAGCTGGGTCAGCAGTTCTTGCCGGCGCCAGCCAATGCGCCCAAATGCCATCAGCATGAGCCGCCGCATGCGTGCCAGGTCGCCACCATTGGCCGCGCGCAAGTACCGCAGGTCATGGTTCGCACGGCTCACGCGGCGGCTCGGGTCTGGGTCGCCGCGGTGGTTCCGGAAGCGCGACTTGATGCGCGGCTCGATGCGTTGCCGGCAAACGGGTGGCAGGTAGGTGGCCTCCCGAAGCAAGTGCCGGTACAGGTGAAGAGTTGTTCGTGGCTGCACAGATGCCGGCGGAAGAGTCATGGCGGCATGGGGAGGTGAGCTGAGGAAAGAGAAATTCTCAACTTGCAGCTTGATAGACTCATTAGTTAAGAGATCTCTTAGTTAAATATTATGCATTCATCCGGTACATGTCCAAACGTCGTTACTAATCTGTTACTAATACGGAACGTAACGAAACTGCAAAAAAAAAAAACGTACAGCAGCGGGTATTCGCTGGTCGTCACCGACCCAACTACTAATCCGCCGATTACTGGTTTAACTAGGGGAGAGCGGACGGGATCCCGTGCTTTCCAGTATCTATGGCCGTACGTGACAGGTATAGAGTAAGTTCTGCTTATATTGGCTCGAGCTGGGTACTAAACAGTTCGCCGCAATAGGATAATAGCAACATGCGTATAATGTGAGCGCCTGCGTAGGAGATGTACACTCAAATTAGGTCAAAAATACCCAAACAGACAGGCACAAGTCGACCCTGCCGCTCGGCAATGTGCGGCTCATTGTATATGCGATGTTCATGTTCACAAGCCAAATGCTTACTAATACTGAAATGAGGCTGACCAATCACGCAGAAGAGATTAGGCCCGCCGTCATCGCTGGCGGCTTTGAAGCTACAGCGCAGAAAATGCGCCGCCAGCAAATTTGGCAAAGTTTGCGGCTGCGCCTGTCACCATCTTGCCGTCCAACCTTTGGCCCTTGACGATGGACGGGTCTGCAACGTCATCTGCCGGGCCCCCTCCGCTCCCGCGAGCCATCCAGCCGCTGTCGCCCTTCCAGCCGGACCTCTACCAGCGCGGCTGGTCCTCGACGCCCCACCCCACGCTGCCGCTGTTAGCCACAGCCCACAACAAATCGGTGACCATCTTCTCGCTCGTCGACTTTACCGCGCACAGCTCCCTGACCGGCGGGCACAGCCGCTCCGTCCGTTCCACCACATGGAGGCCGGGCCTGTCGCCACACAAGCTGTGCCTGGTCACGGGCAGCTTTGACTCCACGGCCGGTCTGTGGCGATGGGAGCAGAACACGCCTCTGGGCGGTGGCGGGGCACTCGAGTCTGAGGTTTCCGGTCGCGGTGGCAGCGGGGACTCGGACGAGGAGGACGACCGGGACGACGGCTGGGAGTTTACGCTGGTGCTCGAGGGCCAGGAGCACGAGATCAAGAGCGTAGCCTTCTCGCCGTCGGGACAGTACTTGGCGACGTGCAGCCGGGACAAGTCTGTGTGGATCTGGGAAGACGTGGGCGGCAGCGAGGACGACGACGAGTGGGAGACGGTGGCGGTGCTGAACGAGCACGAGGGCGACGTCAAGTGCGTGGCCTGGTGTCCGGACGTGCCGGGCCGGCGCAGCGGCAGCGGCAGCAGCCAGCGCTACGGACTCGACGTGCTGGCCAGCACGAGCTACGACAACACGATCCGGCTCTGGCGCGAAGACGGCGACGGCGAATGGGTCTGCGTGGCCGTGCTCGAGGGCCACGAAGGCACGGTCTGGGGCGTCCAGTGGGAGGCCAGTGCGACCAGACGAGGGTTCCCGCGGCTGCTGTCGTGGTCGGCGGACCAGACGCTGCGGGTGTGGACGATGCAGGGCGCAGACGAGGAGGGCGACGACACAGAAGCAGCCGGGGAGGCCGGGGCACAGCATTTCCACAGCCGCCTCGGCGGCGTGCCCAACACGATGCGGCAGTCGCTGCACGAAGAGTGGTCCTGCACGGCCGTGCTGCCACGGGCCCATACCCGGGACATCTATTCGGCCACATGGAGTGCGACGACGGGACTCGTGGCCAGCACGGGCAGTGACGGCATCATTGCCGTGTATGCGGAGGACCAGGACAGTGCAGCAGTAGCCGACGTCAGCGAGGCCGAGGCAGCGGCCGAGCTGGACGGCGACCTGACCAACGGACACAGTCAGCATGCACCGGCGGCCGGCAAGCCGTGGCGGGTGTTGATGACGGTGCCGAATGCCCATGGACCGTACGAGATCAACAATGTCACCTGGTGCCGGCGGTTTGATGCCGGGGCGCGGCCGGGCGGCACAGAGGAGATGCTTGTGAGCACGGGCGATGACGGCATCGTACGGCCGTGGCAGCTGGTCACATAGAATGTCTTTTTATTGCAGAGTCTGGCGTATTTTGGTCACAGAATAGAATGTCTTTGCAGTCTGACCTATTTGTTCCCTTCGTATGACGCGCACTGTGTTTGTACGGTATCATTTATGCATCTCGCGCATGCACTGCACAGTGCCCCACCTCATGTGCAGCTGACGGGAATTTGTGCGACGATTGTGATTGGCCGGAGCGTCCATCCTCCCTCTGCCCCACTATTTGTCGCCAGGCGCGTCGTGCCGCCAGTGGCCACGCACAGAGGGCAACGACGCAAGTCACGAAAGCGACACGTCGAGGACGACGCAACTTTAATTGATTTTCCCGACACGTCGAGATCCATTCGCTCGCAGGCCGCGATCCACGCCGACAACCACTTGCAGGCTGCCCGCGACTGAACCTGCATCGTCCTCTCTCGCTCTGGTCTGCCTACTTTTTTTTTCCACTCGGCTCTTTTGCGGACGCGATCGCCGACTTCCGCCGCCAACAGCGTTGCGAGTCATTTTTTCATCGTCGCCTCGTTTTTCCCTCTCCTCGACTGCGTCTCGTCAACGTAGCTTCTCGTCTCTCTGCTGTCTTCACCTGACTATCACACTCTTTTGCCCGTGCTCTCTTTCCCGCTCGGGTCCTCCGATCGCCCGTCTGCCGCACATCCACGAAATAGGGGCATCTGACTTTTCTCGAGCCTTTCAGCTCTTCCAGCTCTCAGCTCTTCCGTTCTCTCGACTTCCTCTTCCCTCTGCCCTACATGGCCTCGTCGACTGTCACCACAGCCTTGCATTCCCACCGTGCGTCCTTTTCTGCGACCGGCATCGCCCCCTCGCCATCGCCTGTCTCCTCGCTCCCACAACTGCCGACCCAATCGTCGCAACACCCCGTCTCTCTACTAGGCCCTCCCGTTGGTCCTCCGCCTCTGTCCGCGTCTGCGCCGCCCTCGCTGCTCGCTCCCCCGCCTCCCATGCAGCCCGCGCCCTCCTTCGACCACGCCAGCAGCTCCCTCAGCGGCACTGCCCACATGCCTGCAGCTTCCCAGGCCGCTTCCCAGGCCTCCTCCCAGCAGTCATTCGCCATGAATCCGCCTTCCTCACAGCCCAATGTCCCCCTCTCCTCCACTACCTACCACCCCTTTGACTCTTCCCAGCCAAAACCCGAGGAAGATGACCCCATGAAGATCTACTCGGTGAGTTGGGCGCAGCGTTTTGTTTCTCTCTTCTGGCTGCTAATTACCTCTGTACTAGGCCGTGTACTCTGGCACGAACGTGTACGAAATGGAAGTCAATGGCATTGCCGTCATGCGGCGCCGCCACGACTCGTGGCTCAATGCTACGCAGATCCTCAAAGTTGCCGGCGTCGACAAGGGCAAGCGCACCAAGATTCTCGAAAAGGAGATCCAGACGGGCGAGCATGAGAAGATCCAAGGTGGCTATGGCAAGTACCAGGGCACATGGATCTGCTTTGACCGAGGCGTCGAGGTCTGCCGGCAGTACGGCGTCGAGGAGGTGCTGCGGCCCCTCCTGACCTACGACATGGGCCAGGACGGCGGCATCGCCGGCCAGGGCAACTTCAACACGCCCACCAAGGAACAGGCCATGGCTGCCCAGCGCAAGCGGCTGTACAATGCCAGCAACGAGAACCGGGCCAACGGGGCCTCGGGAACCTTTTTCCGCGGCATCTCCAACACGGCGTCCAACATGGTGGGCATCATCAGCAAGGCCCGCTTCGACTCTCCCGGCCCCCGGAGTCGGCCTGGTGCCGGCCCGGCAGAACGCAATGGCGGTCTTGCCCGGGCGCCGAGCTTCACGCGGCAGCAGTCCATTCAGAGTGAAGAGCTGCCCAACTCACAGCAAAGCTTTGTTTCCGATTACGGACGCGACAATGAGTCGGCCGGCTATCTGTCGCAGCCGCAGAGCACGCAGCAGTCCATGATCAACGGCACAGAGCCGCCACGCAAGCGCGCGCGAATGGATCCTGCGGCCCCGGACAACAACAACAACAGTTTCATGTACTCCGGCGACGTCTATGCCAGCGTCCATGCCAATACCAATGCAAGCGCGTTTCCCGGCTCGCCCACAGAGCCAAACGATTCGTTTGTCTACAGCCAGGCCGGGCTGAACAACGTGCCGCTGCCGCCCAACGACGGCCACACGCCGCTGGCGCCGCTGCCGTTCGAGGTCTCGCCGGAGGCCGACAACAAGCGCAACACGCTCATGTCCCTGTTCATGGACACGACCGGCAACGACCAGCCCCGGCACGATATCCTGCGGCGCATGACGCCGTACGAGCTGGACATGCCCATCGATGCACAGAGCCACACGGCGCTGCACTGGGCGGCAACGCTGTCGCGGATGCCGCTGCTGCGGGCGCTGATTGCCAGTGGAGCGAACCCGTTCCGGGTCAACGCCGTGGGCGAGACCGCGCTGATGCGCGCGTGTCTGGTCACCAACTCGCACGAGCACAGCTCCATGCCGGACCTGCTGGACGTGCTGGGCAGCACCATCGAGGTGCGGGATGCCAAGGGCCGGACGGTGCTGCACCACATCGCGGTGACGAGCTCAGTCAAGGGCCGCAGCGCTGCCAGCCGCTACTATCTGCAGTGTCTGCTCGAATGGGTTGTGCGCCAGGGCAGCGCGCCGAGCAGCCAGGTGGCGGGCGTGAATGGAAATGGGGCAGCGGCTGCGCCGACGGCCAAGCTGGGGCTGGCACGGTTTATGAGCGAGATTGTGAATGCGCAGGACAAGGCCGGCGACACGGCTCTCAACATTGCCGCCAAGATTGGCAACCGCAGCATTATCTCACAGCTGCTGGAGGTGTGTGCCGACCCGAATCTGCCGAACCGGCAAGGTCTGCGGCCCCTGGACTTTGGCGTGGGCACGGAGGCAGCGGGGGATGCGGCCGGTGGGGAGATGGTCGTGGACGGCGAGCACGGCGTCAACAGCAGCCAGAAGAGCCGCGAGAGCAGCGACGAGATTGTGACATGTGAGTGATGAGAATAGAGCTCCGGGCTCAAAGACGTTGGACGTTGGACGTTATTGATTACTAATGATGACTCAGCAATTACGCACCTTTTGACGGAAGCGGCATCGGTGTTCCAGGGGGAGATGAAGACGCGGCAGCAGGCCGTGGACACGCTGCACAGCTCGCTGCGGACGACGTCGGCACAGCTGGGCGAGGCACGGCGCACGCTGGAGGCCCTGCAGGAGAAGGCCAAGAGCCAGCAGCAGGCACGGCAGCGGGTGCTGAACCTGACGCGGGCACGCGACGAGGAGCAGTTCCGGGTGCAGCAGCTGGAGCAGGCGAACAGCCAGGCGGCTCAGGCAGCCGTCAGCTGGGACGAGGAGCTGGAGGCAGCAGGAGCAACAGCAACGGCGACAACAGGCACGGACGCCTCGTCGCCCAAGACGCTCCCGTCGGCGGCGGTGTTGCAGGCGCGAATCCAAGCGATGCGGACGCGGACAGCCGAGACGCGGCAGGCAGAGCAGGCGCTCAAGAGCCGCAGCCGGGACATGGAGCTCAAGTTCCGGCACCTGGTGGCGCTGGCGACGCGGTGTTCGGACACGGACGTCGACAGCCACCTGGACGGGCTGATGCGGGCGGTGGAGAGCGAAAAGGGGGACCTGGAGATTGGACGGGTGCGTCGGTTCCTGGGAGGCGTCGAGGGCGTGGTGCACTGATAAGAGGGCCCAGCAGGCCGTCTTGTACTCTTGTATTTGTAATTGCATTGTTGTCTTTTGCTGGGTTGGTTCTTGATGATTAGGTTGCCTGCCGGATATATGAGGCAGGCAGACTCTGCAATATGGCAAGGCTGTATATCTTTCTATCTTTCTACGACTCCGTACTGCGCTGAAAATGATTATGCAAGTCCCCAACGCCATCCATGTGTCCTATCCTGTGCCCTCATGCCGACGCCCCCGCCGCATACAAATCCTCCCACTTGTGCTCCACGCCGCCGACCTGCTTGCGCAGCCGGGCAATCTCGCCGTCGAGCTCCTCGACATTGCGGCTGAGGGCGCCCACCTCCTCGAAGCGCCGCGACCCGCGCGCATTGTCCACCATCTGCTGCACGAGAAACCGCTGCTCCTCGAGCACGATGAGCTTTTCGCGCAGGTCCTTTTCCTCGGCCGCGAGCACCGACACGGCCGTGCTGACCTCGCTGCCCGCCAGGCTGGCGGCGTCGCCGTCCCCGTGGTTCAGGTTCGACAGCATCTTGCGGTGCGGCGACGGCTTCGTCGACGACGGGTGCTGGTGCGCCCGCAGCATGCGCGGCACGTGTTTCAGCGGCACCATGTGGGCGTGCAGGAACGTCGAGGCCGCCGTGTAGACGGCGCGCTGCAGGCGCTGCTGGGTGGTGCTGGTGGTGGGCAGGTCGCGCAGCCGCGTGGCCGCCAGGTTGTACTTTGTGAAGCTGTCCATGAGCCGCTTGCGGATCTTGGCGGCCTCCTGGATCTGGGCATGGGTCACGACGGGCGGCGGCGGCGGCGGCAGCGGCATCGAGAGCCGGTGGTCGAGCCGCCGCGCCGTGCCCGGGGCGCTCTTCGTGCTGTCGGGCCCCGTAGGGCTTCCGCTTCCGCTTCCGCCGTCGGCCTGCAGCGCCTGCAGCGCGCGCTGGAAGAGCGGCATCAGCTGCCGGATGCCCCATTCGAACTGCCGCAGGGTTTCGTAGGCCCGCTGGTCTACGGGTTTGTGGGCCAGGGCGTCAGCAAAGTCCCGCTTCGCAAAGATGGTCGTCTTGCACTCGCGACACATGCGCACGTCGACGCTGGCGTGGCCGGCCGCCGCCGTCTTGGGGGGGCCGTGCACGGCCTTCTCGGACCCGGCGGCCGTCGTGGCGGGAACGGCGACGCTGAGGCCGATCTCGGTCGAGCAGGCCGTCTGCGCGTCGGCACAGACGACGCGGCCGCAGATGCGGCAGTGGTGTCGGCGGAAGGTCCAGGTGCCAAACTCCTGCTGGCAAAAGGGACAGCGGGCGACGGCGGCGTCTTCTTCCCAGGTCACCACGGACTGCTCCAGGGCTTTGCGGCTGGGCGGCTTGTGGTGTTCGAGGGGCGACGTGGCCGTATGGGGCATGGAGGCGACGACCTGGGCTTCGGCCAGCAGCTGGGTCAGCCGGGTCAGGCGCTTCTCGAGCCGGGCAATGTCGAGGTTCTGGCGCTCGATGCGCTTCTGGCGCACCGCCACAAAGGCGGCGGTCCAGTCGCGCTCGGCGCCGCGGTGGTCGTTGTAGCCGGGGCGGGATTTGTAGCAGGTCTCGCAGACACGGGCCCAGAAACCACGCAGGGGGTCGTAGGCGGCAGCACGCGACAGGCGAATCTGATACATGGTGTGGGCCTCGCAGAAGAGCTTGCCGCACTTGCGGCAGTTGACGCTGCCGTTGATCGGGCCCAGGCCCTTGGCACAGGTCGGGTCCGTGCACACGTCAAAGGGTGTCTGGCGCTGCCAGTGCTTGCGGGTGATGAGTTCGTCCGGATCGACGGCGGCCACGGCGGCCACATTGCTCTCTGCGGCTGGGCGTTGGGCGCTGCCGAAGCCCCCAAAGCCGCTCGGGCCGACCAGCAGGGGGGAGGCGTTGGGCTCGAAGACGTCGAGGCCGCGCAGTTTCTGGTTGATGATCGAGAGTGGCTGGAATTTCTTGGCCTTGAGCACCTGCTTGTCGAACCATGTCTTGACTTCGTCCTGCTGCACTTCCGGCAGCTCCTGGTGGGTATCGTCAATGTGTCGGTTCAGCTGCAGTAGCGTGACCTAGTTCATCAGCGGTTGTCCAGAGTACCAGCAACGTCTGGGTTCTGTCTCGCCTACCATTTCCTCGCCACATATGGGACAGACAAGTCCGGCACCGCCGCTTCGAGCAGACGGCGCCCCGAGGCTGATGTTTGCCGTCAGATCCTGATCGGCTTCCCGCTGGCTCGATGTCGGCGAAGGAGTAAGGCGGGCGCGCGAGTTGGAGCTGGCATCGGACGGCGCAAAGGGGCTCGAGGATCGGACAGCTGTTCGACTCAACGCCTGCCGTGCCTCAGGGGGAGCAAGCCCTTTTCCGCTGCCCAGGATTCGCCCGCCGCCGATCTTGCGTGCGGCCATCTGCGCAGAAACGGCCACGCCAGCCGTAGAGTGCCCGTCAGCTCGTCAACTCGTCTGCCTGCAGTCGTCGTCCCCTCTGGAATGTCGAAATTTCGATTCGTTCTCGCCTTCGACAAAACAGCGCTGGAAACTCGCGATGCATGGGCCGGTGTCTGTACTATGGTTGGCTCAAATCCTGTCGCGCGCGCTGTATGCAACACTTCTCAGAGGCCAGCCGTTGCCAGCGTGTCGGTCGTCGTGATTGGAGGCGTCGTCAGAGATGGCCAGCTGGACGGGGGGGGGCGGACGGGGGTTTGTCCTGCCGAACAAAGGTTACGTAAGTTAGGAGATTTGGGACTACGGACTAGGCCTTGAAGAATCGTTGCACACTACGTAATGTCCTGTCAGGTCCCCTGTACATCCACTATAGTTGGGCCATTTTAGTGGCTGGCTAGCGACCCGTCAGCGCTACGGAGCACGGAACACGGAGTAAGATACTAGTGCGCGATAATGCTCAAAGAAAAAAAAAAAATTAATTAAGAAAAAAAAGCCCCATCGGATATCAAAAATGAACGGGCTCTGGTGGTGGCTATTGCGTCCTGGCAGCAATACAAAGATGCGCGGCGAAACGGCAGAAGCAATGGCGCCCTCGTTTCCCGAAGTGCAGGGTGGCGGTAGTCTGATTGTGGCCTGGCAGGTGAAGCGAAAGAGCGTCCTCGTTGTCGGCGGCGGTGAAGTGAGCGATCAGTCCCTCTTTTCTCTGCCTTTTTCTCTTTTCTCTGCCTCTCTGCCTCTGCCTCTTCCTCTAACCAGTCAGTGCAGGTCGCCGCAGGCCGTATTCTCCACTGTCTCAATGCCGATGCTGCCGTCACTGTCGTGGCACCTGCGGCCGGGCTGAATCCTGAAGTCGCCTATCGAGTCAGACAGAAACAAGTTGTCCACATCGACCGCACGTTCCAGCCCGCCGACCTCGACGGTGCCCACATGGTCCTCACGGCCGTCGACGATCCCGAGGCTTCCACGCAGATCTGGAAGCTGTGCAAGCAGCGTCGCATCCCCGTCAACGTCGCCGACGTCCCCTCCGAGTGCGACTTTTACTTTGGCAGCGTCCATCGGGACGGGCCCCTGCAGATCATGGTCAGCACAAACGGCCGCGGCCCTCGATTGGCCCAGGCTATCCGCAAGTACATTGCCCGCCTGCTGCCCAAGGAGGCCGGTCGCGCCATCAGCTCGGTGGGCGAGCTGCGCGTGAAGCTGCGCCGCATTGCTCCCAACCCTGCAGACGGCCCCAAGCGCATGGCATGGTACGTCGTGTCCTCGTGTCTGGGACGTCCGCTTCCGCCACTAACCAGTCAGGATGAGCAAAGTCAGCGACGCCTACTCCCTCGAGCAGCTGTGCAGCCTCACCGACGAAGACGTCGACAATCTGCTGCGCTTCTATGCTTCCGATACCGTCCCCTCCCTCGACATTCTGCTGTCCTTGCGCGGCGGTGGCGACCTCAGCAAGATTGATGTTTTTGACGGGTCTTTTGGCTTCAGTGTCGGCGTGTAAAACACTTGGTTGGGTTATGGAAAAGCTATTTTATACGAGTCATGATCTTGGAAGGGCATCTCAGGCGCCCACGGCTGGATTGGTTGCGTGTCTTGTGTTTACAATAGGTCTGCGAGCTTCCTTGGATAGTGGAATAACAGAGTTCAGAGTAGAGTACAAAGTAGAGTACTCCGTACAGAGTACGGAGTAGAGTACAGAGTACTCGTATTCGTAGGTCTAAGTTGTGATTACGTAATATTCCGACACGTTAACTGGAGAACGCGCCGGCAATCGCCAACGTCAACGTGCCTCGCCCACCGACAACATGGCCAGACTGAGCGGTGTCAGCAGCCGCCCTTCGGATGCATCCTCGACCGCCTTTCACAGTCCGGGCAGCACAGACCGATCCACTGCCAGTCTCGCGCTCGCGCAGTGCGAAGTCTTCCAAACCACCTTCTCGCTGCATCGCGCATCGCCTCTGTTTGTCGGCGCCGAGCCGCTCTCAGAGAGCCGCCTGCAGCTGCTGAGCCAGCGTCTGCGCGACCTGCTCGTCGGCGATGTCGTGCGCGGTGTCGAGGTCGGCCTCGACAGCGCCGGCGGGTCCATGGGCAGCGCCGGGGGCCTCGAGGCCGTCGTCGTCGAATGGGTCGCCACGGACGACGTCTTGGGTCTGCTGGACGACGAGCCGGCGCAAGGACTGCAGGTGACGCTGCAGTACGAAAAGGCCCTCTGCACGGCGCTGCTTCTGCCGGCACCGGGGCCGCAGACGGCCCAGCACCCCTTCTTGCCTCTGCCGCTTCTCCTCCTCCGCATGCCGACACCCCTCAAGACCGTCATCGTGACGTTCCTGGCCAGCACGTTTGACTGCCGCATTGGTCCACTGCGTCTGAGCAGCGACGACCTGGTCGAGCGGTGGGAGGCGTGGGCACGCAGCACGGCCCTGCCCTCCGCCAGCAGCGCCCTGACCAGGAAGGACGTCGTCCTGACGCTGGGAATCTGTCTGCCAGGAAATGTCCCGGGCAGCGAGCCATCGGCTGCCGAGACAGACAAGCCGGACACGTCCAGTGCCGCCTCTGGCCTCAAATCCATCGACGTCATCGTGCCCGCCCAGGATCTTCCCCGTTTTCTCCGGGCCGGAGCTCTTGGCCCGGCCAGCGACAAAGGCACAGCAAACAAACCATTCACAAAGGCCTTGGCCCAGTATCTCAAGCACCACCTTGCTCTCAACATGGAAAGCCCGGCCGTCCGCGTGGTCCGCATTGCCTGTGGGGGGTTCGTCCTGGCCGAGAGCCGGCTCAAAGTATTCGGCGCACCTGATGCGGGCAGCGATGGCTCCCATCTAGCGGCCGTGCAACAGCTCATGGGGGCATTGGCGGCCAGGGCTGCAGGGGCGGGGCCCAGGACCGATGCAGAAGGAGGTTGAAGAGCCTGTCTGCCCGTTCGATAAGTCTACAGTATATGCGGAATACGACGGCGTGATGCATTTCCTGCCCGGAAGCACTTCCGGTTGCAGAAATGGCACCCAACAGTCACAGGCCAAAGAGCCGTGTCTGTGCCAAATCACATGCTTGAGTCACCTTTCAGTCTGAAACAAGCGTAAGATACAAAGTACAGGCACATTTCTCGGAAGGCGGGTTCTTTGTACAACAAAGCATCATGGTTCAAACAGTTACTAATATATACAAGAATGGAAGGTAAATGTGTACATCGTGAGGAGAATGATGAAGGGTAGGCCAGAAGAACGGAAGATGAATGAAAGATAAGCAAAATTTTGGAAACAAATCAAGAAACGAAAGTCGTAGCGGGAAACTTGCCCTATGCGGTGGAGCTGGCCACCGCCGGATGCTGCATGCAACCGGGCAGCAGAATTCAGAAATTCAGACAGCCAAGCTGACCACTTACTCGCACTGCGACCACCAGCTGCTGAGCTCCACGCACGTGTAGCCCGAGGCACAAGTGGTCGAGCCGGCATAGCCCGTGCCGCCGCACTGGCCCCACTGTGCCACACCGTTGCTGCTGGAGGACGACGTCGCCGCCGGAATGGTCGAGGTGACCAAGGTCGTGGGCACTATCGTGGTGATGCTGGTGGTGCTGGTGCTTCCGGTGTTGCTGGAGGAGCTGGACGAGCTGGAAGTGCTGGTGGAGGTGGTGGAGTCCAGGCTGCTGGCGATGCCGTCGAGGAAGCCCGAGTTCTGGTAGACCTGAGAGACGTCCCAGATCATGATGCCGCCAAAGGTCGAGAAGGTCTGGGCATACTCGATGATGCTGGCCAGCGTAGTGCTGTCGACGTAGCCACTGCCGGCGGCCGAAGAGCTGCCGGGGACGCCGATGAGGAGCTTGACGTTGGAGTTGTTGCTGACCGTGGTGGCCCAGGTGTCCCAGGTGTCCAGGTTGAAGGAGGACTGGGTGGTGGAGCCGCTGACAAAGGACGTGAGGCCGCAGACGTTGTTGTAGAACTGGATCATGATGAAATCAAAGTAGACGGCGCCGTCGAGCATGTCGTTGTCGGCCACGTCGGGGTACGGGCACTGGGGCGCCGCCGACAGGTAGTAGGCCTTGTCGCCAGCCGCCGTGGCAGCGTCCATGGCGGAGCGGATGGTGGTGCCGAAGGTGGCCATGTTGGTCGTGCTGCTCTCAAAGTCGAAATCGAAGCCGTCGATGACGGCAGAGCCAAAGGGGCGGTTGACGCTGCTGCCCGACTGCTCAGGACCGAACATGGCCCAGATGTTTTCCGCAGCCGTGGCGGCTTCGTCGGCCGTGCTGAAGCCACCCTCGGTGTAGGTGGCGCCGCCCACAGACAGGAGGATGGTCTTGCCATAGGTCGACTGGCAGGTTGTGATATCGGCGCTGGACGTGTCAGCATGTCCGGGGAAGAGAGACCGTTTTGCTTACCCAATATCGGGGCAGTCTAGCAGACCGTCCGAGAAGGTTGTGCAGTTGGATGTGGCGCCAGCAAAGTTGATGGTAGGTGTGGAGATACTCGTCAGGAAGGCCATGGGGATGATCTGTCGGTGTTAGTCAAGAGAGGAAAAAACAAGTAGAAAAAGAAAAAGAAAAAGAAAAAGAAAAAAGAAGTGAGACAAGGATAGACAAGGATAGACATGTCGTACATCAATCTCGGTATCTAAAAGTAGAACGGTCAGCAGTGACACAAGACACAAATCCAGCAGACAAGACTTACTGGCACAGTAGGTTGCCAGGCTGTCTTGGGAGGATGTTCCTCCATACGAGTTCTGGCCCCAGTAGATGGCCACATTGCCACTTGATGAAGAATCGAAACCAGCAGAGACCGTAGAGCTGAAGCCAACAAGGGCTGCCGCCAGGACAGCAACGGATTTGTGAGAGAAAGACATGTTTGAATGCAGATGGAAGGCGACCTCAAGTCGTCGGTAGAAGGAATGGAAGGGGATATAAAAAAGTCAAAAAAAAAGGAAAGGAACAAAAGATGGAAGGCTCTGCCTTGAAGACAACAAGAAGTTGCAAAGGAATGGAGAGTGGCCGAGGCGGGTGAGGGATGAGGAATAGGAGATGGCTGAACAAGACGACGGCCATGGCTGGCTTCATATACCGGCCATCGTCAAGAGTCTACTCCATACGGCGTACGGAGTACACAGGGAGGGAAAACACCCTGGATGCCGAGTTGGCCTATGTGGTGCCTAGTCTGGCAGTTGTAAAGGAACGTGTGAGGCAAACTGGCCGAAGCGCCACGATGTTGGCTGCAGAGATCAAAAACTAGGTCTATAGTGGCAGGCCGCGCGGCTCCACGACCAGGACCATGACGCCAAAAGCCAGGGGAAGGCTGGAATGGGCAGCGTGATGCGTGTCCGGAGGAGAGCAGGAGGCGATCGAGGTGAGGCCAGTGAGTGGTTGGAAGGATCAGGGGAAGCGAGAGACACGGGCTCCTGAGACAAGCGCCAGGGACGCCCTCCTGGCTTACATGGGCTCACCTCTACAGGGTGTCACACTTTTTTCCCCAGCGGGCAGCTCATGCAGCACTGGCCCTGGAAAAATGTCAAACGGAGGCCGTTGAGCGGGCCGAAGACCAGATGGGCTGGACATTTACTCCATAGACATGCTCCCTTTGGCAGGGCCGGAGTGGGGCCGATGGTACTCGTAAGCCTTCCTCTGGCATGGAGGCAAACTGCCTTTCCTTTGTTCCCTTTGGCCCTGTCTCTCTTCCCGCCTGTCAGAGGAATGCAACCAGTAAGCTGATCCAGGGGGGCAGCTGGGCTTGCCGAAACGGGCAGTTCAGACGATGTGCTTATTTTCTGACGTATATGCAGGTCGCATCCATGATGGACATTCGGATGAACGACGTGCGAGGGTCATTTCCAGGCCTCCCGTCCTCGCATCATCTGCAACGTCGCCCGCATGTTTTGTGATGCTGCGAGGATCACTACTAGATATTGCTTACTAATTTGCTAGAGTCTGCAACTGGAATGTGCCAGCGTTGGGAAGGAATGCAGCCAGCAGGTGTGGCAGGTGCAACGATGGGACTGCCCAGTTTGACTGTTTGACTGTTTAACTGTTAACTGCTCAACTTTCAACTACTCGTAAAGTGACACAATGACAGCTGTCACTCGCCAAGTATATTTATAGTCTCTTATAGAAAATCTCTCTCAAAAACGGCCGCATTCCTACGAGTCATCGCCGTCTGGCGGGAGCACTCCTACTGTTACTCGCCAACTCCCGGTAAGCATACTCACTTAAAGCTACGAGTATTTCTCAACGGCCAGTGACATGCACCAGCGGCATGCATCAGTGACATGCACCAGTAACTGGTTGTCCCACTGTGGTGGGATCTTGGGGGCCGGTGGTAAGGTCCACGTACGAGTACTCCGTACTCCCGTACAGGGGACTTTCCACCACGCCAAAATGTAACATCCCACCGTTGTATTCTCAGCTGACAACGAGTCCCGTCCGTGGAAGGGGCGGCCTCTTTGTAACAGGACGAGGACTGCGTACCCCATCCTTTCAGATCCCCGTGTCCCATGTGCTGCAAGCCCCTTCTCTGGCCTCTTCACAAGATCCCATGTCCGTCCCGTCCTGGCTCGGCTCAGCCCAACCCCAGGCCGGCCTCTTCACGACGTCGGCCGCTGGGCGTACCAGAAATAGTGTTGGTAGTACCGGTGGGGCTTGTCGTCCAGGATCGACTCGCGCGTCCTTGCCGCCCACGCATGGCGCTCCTCCTCAGACATGCCCAGGGCGATAAAGGGCTTGTGAATGGCCATGTCGATGCTGTCCACGGCAGTCACGCGCGAGTATTGTCCTATGAGACGCAGCCGGGGGTCGCGTGCCCAGGGACCCAGCGGCAGTTTGCGGACGACGCAGCGAACATCGACGAATCCGGCCTTTTGCAGCCGCTCGCCAAGCGAGCGGACCTGCGTGATGTCCAGGCCGAACTTGCTCATCGCTTCGGCGCCCAGGCGGTAATACTGGGCCATCATGTCGTCGTCGGCCATGGTCCCGTCGTCGCACTGGGGGTCGCCGTGGATCTCCTGGAACTCGACCCAGCCGCCCGGGCGCAGGTGCGTCCGAATACGGTCGAGCATGGCGGGAATGTTCTGCAGGCTGCCCAGCGTGTAGCGCAGGTGGATAAAGTCCCAGTGGCCGCCATAGGTCCACTCATCCTCGAAGTCGTCAATGACAAAGCGCAGGTTGGACGGGACCCAGGACGGCTGGATCGGCGACAGGTCGATGCCCAGGACCTCGGCCTCGGGGAACATGTCTGCCACCGACATGGCCCAGATGCCGGTGCCGGTGCCCAGGTCCAAGATCTTGCCGGGCTTCTTTCCGATGGGAGCATCGAACAGGAGACCGTCGGTCAGCTCGAGCATGGTCGCGTGCTTCATGTGCTCGCGCTGCTGCTCGTGGTCGTCGTTGGGAATAGGATAGCGGCCATTCTTGTACGCATGGTACCGGCGGCCATGCTCGTATTCGTGCCGGTAGACGCTCGATGCCGCCGACGAAGAGTCGGCAGAGGCCACGTCCCATTCGGTGGTCTCGAACTCGCCATGCTGGCCGCTAGCGGCTCCCTCTGGCAGTGGTTCAATATATTCCGGCTCGTCCACGCCATCCGGCAGGGCCGACTTGATTTCAGGGGGGCTGCTAAGCGCAGCCGCGTTGACTGTCTTGTGGGCAGACATTGGGATCGACGCAGCCTAGTTTATAGTGAGTTCTTGAGGGGGGGAGGGGGCGCAAAGTTGAGATTCTCTACTCCGTACTCCGTGGTCCTTGAGCATTCGGTTGGGGGATTCTCGGTGCACAATGGACGAGTAACGAGTACAAATCTTACGAATACGCGTTCGCCTTCCTCTCTCCTCTGCCGTCTTTTACGACCTGTAGAAAAGACACACACACACAGTACCATGCGGCACGGAGCTCGCTTGGGAATAACAATCACAGCCATCTTGAAAGCCGATTTCCCGTGGAACCTTCCTTCGGAGTACACGGTATTATTCGTGTTCCTCTGTGCACAAATTCCCTGCACAACGGACCGCCAGAGGGCGTATAACAGGCACGTGACCACTGACCAATAGGAAGTATCGATGCGCAAGAGACAGGCGTCGGCTGTAAGTGGGCCCGAAGAGCGGAGCAACCCGGTAAACCAACTCCACCCCCGCCAAAACCTCCTAGTCAAAAGCACTCCACAATCGAGCCATTGCCGACTCATCAGGCCAAATCCTCACGTGTTAGCCGTTCCACCATCCCGATGCCCCCTCGCACTGCCTCGGGAGATGGCCCCTTGGCTGAAAATACTAATAGGGCCCTCAGGTGCCGCATCACCCAACTCTTTCCTTTTTTCCCCCCCCTGTTGAATTGTGATCTGTACACTATAAGAATTACCTCTTTGGGAAACCCTTAAGGACCAACAACACGCCCCCTAACACGACCCCTTTCAGACCGTTCACCATGCTCTACAACCCAAACCCCATGTTTCCTAAGCGCCTGACCACCTCGGCACAGGTCCATCCTCGCATCCTGCCATACATCCATGGCAGCAGGCCTCTGGTCCGGGGTCCCCCTCTGAGACGGTACGTGATGGCCACCCTTCGAAACAAGGAATTCCCTAGATGCCTGTTCAGTGGACTCATCCTCACCAGACTCCCTCTCTATGTCGCCGTCGCCTGTCTTGGCTATGCTGCCGCCAAATACAATAGTCGCCCGCCAGCCGAGCATCGCCTGTCCGAAGACCGTGCCGCCCTGCTCGATGCCTACGGCCGGCGCGAAAGCCTCGAAGACCTCGAAGCAGCAAACCAAGTGTACACGTCGATGACCACAAACCGCAAATAAATCTCATAAACACACACAAAACACACAAAACACAAAACACAAAACTGCCGGCTTCCGCTGGCATACGAGTATGATCAGGAGTTACTTGGCGAAAATGGGCTCGGAGCAAGCTTTCATGATTTGGCTGTACAATTAAGCGAGGGTTTCCAATGCTCCGACTGCGACGTTGCCTGGCAAGGCAATAGAGGCAATTGGGCCTGCATGACGCATGGCCTTGAGCGCGTACTGGGTAGAAAATAGCGATCTTCTAGCTGTCACAACTACTCGTCACTTTAGACATTCTTATTCTTATTCTTCAACACAAACTTTCTTTGTTCCATGCGGTAAGGAATACGGAATACTCCGCACGGAGCCCTCCGCACACCGTAGTCACGGAATATGCCGTGTTCTTTCAGATTCACCGCAAGATGGTACAGTGCGTGGCTTGTCTCCGATGTGGCTTGCCCCTGGTCATATCTTTGCCCGCCCGTCATCTTCTTTGTCCTCCCCCAACACTTCCGCCACACACTGCCGGACCTTCTCCGCCAGCCTGGCCGCCTCCTCTTCGTCCAGGTCTGTGCGCTGTCCGCGCCCAAACATGGTGAACCGCTCCGCAAACCGCCCTTGCCGACGGATGTCTGGCCGCGGGATAATGTGAAAGTGGGTGTGCGGCACAACCTGGGCCGCCGCCGCCCCGTTGTTCTGCACAATGTTCCAGTCGTCGACGCCAGTGGCACGCGCCAGCGCCCGTGACAGGACGCGCAGCCAGCGGCCCAAGTCCGTAGCCTCGGCTGTGTGCACTGCCGACAGCTTCTCACGATGCGCCCGCGGACAGAGCAGCAGATGGCCCTCGGCCAGCGGCATGATGTCGAGAAAGGCCACGACGAGCGGCACAGACAGCACGACAAACGTCTCGGCATGGGATGGTCGCGTGCGCGTGGATGACAGCAGCGGATCGGATGCCAGCGGTGGCTGGAGCGGGTCGTAGGGCGGATAACTCTGTGCAATGTGGCAAAAAGGACAGGCGTCGGCATCGCAAGCATCCCCCGAGGCGGAGGCCATGGTTGTGTTTGTCGTGGACGAGAAAGAATGCCGGCGTCGCGTGGTGGGAGACAAAGAGAGTGTGTTCCGTAATCTCCGTCTCAATGGAGAAAGCGGTCAGTTTTTGGAGAAGGCTAATTTCCACGATCGCAATCTATGAGAGCACGCACACAAACTATGCTCTGTACTTTTCTTGTCCATCCTTGCGCCTAAATATACCCATATTACAAATGCGACAGCTACGGACAGCGCAATGCCTCATCGGCCTGCAATCTCGTCCTCCTCGTCCTCCCACTCTCCAGCCTCCTCCATCTTCTCGTTGATCTGCATTTCTGCATCGCCCTCGAGTCCTTCGCTGTCAAACCCATCGTAGCCATCGCTATCGTACACGTCGTCCACATCCATGGCATCCTCCTCGTCGCTGCCCTCCTCCTCTCCCTTGGCCGGCTTCGCCTGCTTGGCCTTCTTCTTCTTCTCCACGTTGTCCTTCTGCTCCTTTTTCCGCGCCTCCTTCTCCCGCTTGCGTGTTTCCCACCGCTGCCGCAGCTCCCGCACTTCCGCCTGCGACTTGTGGATGTGCTCGTGCCACATCACCTGGCCCTGGCACAGGCCCTCCTCCACCTTGATCAGCCGCAGCCGCATCCGCGGGCCCAGCTCAATCAGCTTCACGGCCCGCCGCTCTACCTGGTCGTCCTCCGCCGCTGCCGCCTCCGCCTGCCCGTCGTCGCCACCCTCCTGCTCTTGCTCCTGCTCCTTGGCCGCCCGTGCCCGTGCCTTGGCAGATATCACTTTGCGTGTCGTCGTTTCCAGCACCTCAATCTCGGCGTCCGTCTCTGCCTCGCTGCCGCTCGTGCCCCCGTCCGTCACATAGCCCTCGCCATTCTCCCCGCCAACCATGTAGTCGGAAATGTCCTGGAGCTTGCCGAGGTTGGGCAGGCCGCCCTTCTTGGACTTCTTGGTGTGCAGGAGCTTCTCGGCAGTATTGAGCCGCTTGAGGGCCTTGGAAATGCCCGTCGTCTTGGTCGTGATGGCGTAGTGGCGGAAGTTCAGCACGAACGAGTCGGGGTCAGTGTCGCTCTGCTCGCGGTTGAGCAGAAGCACTCTCCGGATCGATGCGAGCGGTGTCGCTTGGGGGTTGATGGGCGGGAAGAGCGACTGGAAGCTGGTGGTAATAAGAGACTCGAGGTGCTTGGGGACATTGGCGTTGGAGTCCTGTGCAAGGTTGAAGTTGTTCATGACGAGCTGGGGGCGGTTAGATGTGCATGCAAGAATAAAAGAGAAAGCGGGCAATCATACCAACGGAGGAGTGATGTACTCCTTGCCGCCACCCATCGGGTGCTTCTGGGCCCGCTGCACATCCTTGCTGAGAGAATACCGTTCGACCCGGAAGTTGAGGGTAGGGCCGCGAGGAGCGGCGGCAATGCGCAGATTGACATTGCCCGAGTCCGATCGCGAGAACAGGAGCAATTGGGTGACGCCGAGAGGCCCACACATGGTCACGTAGTCCCTCAGCCGGTTGGCCCGCCGTTCCTTGAGCCGGCTCGCCGTTCCGGGCTCCATCACCCGCCGCACGTCCGACGACAGCTGGCTCACGCTGGAGCCAACTTCGCCGGCACCAATCCGGATGACCATGCTCTTGGGCGTGCGAGCTGCCCCATTTCCGGTAACAGCCAGGGCCGCCTTGGCACCGCTTGTGGGAGCGGAGTGCGTCCGCTTCTTGTTTCTCCGTCTGGCCATGGTTGGGGTTTCTAGGCAAGGTCTTGAAAACGTAGGAGAAGAAAGGAGACCTCCAATGCTAGAGGGAACTTTTCAGGTATCGTAGTTTTTTTTTTTTTTACGTTGATAAGATAAGATAGCCGATAAGGCTGTGATGAGTAAGCATAAATTCTTTTAGCTTACTCAGAATGTCACGTTACACTATGGGTCGAGGCTCGAGACGGGAACAAGCTTCAGCTGCTCGTACTTGCTCGCGTCTGGTTCGCGTCCGCGCGGAAAAAAGCAAAACTATGGCGTATGCAAACTGCCCGGCGGCCTATCATACAGATGTCTCAAATGCACGAAATGCAAGCACTGGCTCACATTGTTCGCTGGTCAGGTGACCCAGACGGTGTGCCCCGCCATGGGAAAAGTCTGCCACCCCTCACCCACAGCTTCTCACCGCTTTCTCAGCAGTCGGCCATCACATTCGCTATGGAGTACGGAGTACACAGTACGGTCACAGGCAGTGGATCCTATTGTCCAGGTAATGCTGTGGAATCAAATTAGGACGATGAAAGTGCCCAAACCCAGCTGGGGCCATGCTGACGACCCTCTTTCTCGTGCTGTTCCTCCTCCTATCCTCCTCTGACTGTCGTTGTTTTTGGTCTATCTATCCTTCATTCGTCGTAGCAAGCTCAAAGCAAATCATCGGTAATGCCCAGCGGTTCCATCATTGGTTACTCTTCAGATGTTTCCAAATATGCAGTAACGATGAAATGCCTATTGCTAAGTCCTTCTCTTTATAATGGGATAAGCTGTACTAGTCGTTTACAAGTCGTCATCCTCCTCCTCCGGCAGCGGCATTCTGGAAGCCTCGTCCATCTCCTTGCGGTACTGGGCCAGGAGGCTCTCGTCGACCTGGGCTGTGGGGGGAGCAAGGGCAGGAGCAGCGACGAATTCCTGGAGACAATTAGCATCGTGTAAAGGAGAGAGGCAATGGATAGAACTTACCAGAGACGGGTTACCGACGAGCTTGCGAGCCAGCCAGAGGAAGGGCTTCTCGAAGTTGTAGTTGGACTTGGCCGAGATGTCGTAGTACTGGAGGTTCTTCTTGCGGTGGAATGTGATGGTCTTCGCCTTGACCTTGCGCTCCTTGACATCGACCTTGTTGCCGCAGAGGACGATGGGGATGTTCTCGCAGACGCGGACCAGGTCACCTAGAGAATGTTAGCGGGAACGGAAGACGAAGCAGGGTAGAGAATGAACGTACGGTGCCAGTTGGGGACGTTCTTGTACGTGATGCGGGACGTCACGTCGAACATGATGATACCGCACTGGCCGTTGATGTAGTAACCATCACGGAGACCGCCAAACTTCTCCTGGCCAGCCGTGTCCCAGACGTCGAACTGGATGTTTCCAAAGTTCGTCGTGAAGGCGAGGGGGTGGACCTCGACACCGAGCGTGGCCATGTACTTCTTCTCGAACTCGCCCGTCAAGTGGCGCTTGACAAAGGTGGTCTAGAAAACACGTTGTTAGTGACGGTCACAACGTCATCGACACAATATCACTCATGTGGTTCAGCATCAGCACACGATACAAAGACCATGGCTGGCTTATTCACACAATGGGAATATGACATACCTTGCCAGTACCACCGTCGCCAACCAGCACCAGCTTGAAGGTCGGCACGTTGCTCGCTTGCGCAGCCTCAGCCATGTTTGCGATGTGGAGTGAAGAGGAATAGAAAGGTGTAAGAGCCAAGGGGCGATGACAGAAGACGTTGACAGGTCAAGGCTATGTGAAGAAAATACGTTAGCTGGGGGTCTGTAAGAACCGTTTCGGGTCGGTGGAAAACAGCACAAAGGCAAACGGCCGATCTCAACAAAAAAAAAACAGCAATAATAATACAAGAGCGGGGGAGATGGAGGGGTGGCTGAAGAAGATGCAGCAGATTATTTGAAAGGGCGTTGAAATTGGTGAATTTCGCTGGATGGAATGACCTACCTTCGTGCGGGTTATGGTGGTTTTGGTGGTGGTCCCTTCGGTGGATGTTTGGGAGTCAAGTAGTGATAGAGGAAAAGAGAGAGGGCGGAGGGAGAGAAATTCTTTTTAGATGATGTTTTTTTTAATTTGCTGTTTGAACAGGCACCAAGCGCAGCCGGGTTGGGCGCTGGCGGGGAAGGCGAATTACTATCACGTGATAAGCAGCTGTATGGAGGGGCAAGTCTGGAGGGACCCGCAGAGTTAAGGCAGGTTTTCGCAGATGGGCATTCGTGGCGTTTGCGTTTGCGCTGCCAGAACTTTCTAGTCGGCAGTTTCCTGCCGCAACAA
This sequence comes from Dryadomyces quercivorus, assembly GCA_002778125.1. Taxonomy (NCBI): domain Eukaryota; kingdom Fungi; phylum Ascomycota; class Sordariomycetes; order Ophiostomatales; family Ophiostomataceae; genus Dryadomyces; species Dryadomyces quercivorus. The sequence continues at coordinate 3,053,849 of PCDE01000010.1, forward strand.
GCATTTCGGTACCAAATGGTTCATTCCCGCCCGGTTTTGCGGCTTGCATGGCCAACGATCGTACACTGCACCCCCCATGAACCGTAAGATGTACGAACGACTAAAGTGGCAAAATATGGCAGCCCAACAATCCTCTTCCTCCCCAATCTCGTCGTGGTGTCAGATTCAGACGAACCTCCTGCAGCTGGCCCGTCCCGTTGTTCCTCGCGACCTTGACCAGAATAGTCCGCTTGGCTGTTAGAAAAGGACAAGAAAATAGCAAAAGGGGGCACAAGAACAGAACCTACCCCCTCGTTCGCCTGGACGCATTCTCCAACCTTCTTCAGACCGTCGTGGTTCTCGTGATTGGCATAGCCAAACACAGAGATAAAGTCACCTGCCTTGAGCCCGGCCAAGGCTGCCGGGCTTCCGTCCACAACACTGTTGACCTTGGCGAATGGCGGCGTCAAGGGTTCTGGAACAGAATCTCGGAGGATCTGCCCGGCTGGCTGAGCTTGTGATGTCTCCGCATCCTCGTCGGTGTTGTCCAAGCTGGCAAAATGCTCGTGCAAGTACTTTTCAATCACGTTCATTAGGTCCTTGTAGTCGTTCCTGAGGTAGACGATGCGTGATCTCGTCGTTCGTACTAGCAAGCCAAGTCAGCATTCCTGTCGTGGCATAGCAACGTAGGAAGGATCTCACATACTCTGAGCAACGTCGACATCGGCACGCGGGAAGCCGTCCGGGGTGAGGAGGGGGGTGTTCATGTCGAAGCCATGCTAAAAGGAACGTCAGTCGTCAGTCATCAGTCGTCAGTCTTCTTGCTGCATGCAGGGGGATCATCTGGCGCACCGATTCGAGAACGCTGCCCAGGGCCGACAGCTCAGCTTCGATGGAGTCCTTCTTGCGCTGCAACTCCGCAAAAGAGAGCTGCTTGGAGTTGCCGTTCGTGGCGGGACCCGACGTCGGCCCGGAAGGAACCGTTGGTGCGTGGATGTTGCTCATTCTTAACGGCAAGCCCATACTCCTAGGGATTGGTCGTGATCGTGGTGTCGCCCTGGTAGAAAATGGCAGCTAAGAGCGCCGATGCTCCAACTTTAGGCGGGGATAAGCATGACGCATCCACCTATTTGCCACGGCAAATCACTGGCACGTGCCTAGCCGATATAGCTAGAGCTCCCAAGCTCGGCGTGGCATGTGTCTCTTGGGCAACGAGACACATTCACGATAGAGTCGGAGCTGGAATTCGATGCAAACCTCTTTTTCCCCAAGAAGACGATCTCCTACTGTGTAAAAATGCCGTTTGCTGAATAATAATGCACTTGGCCAAAAGCAGCGCTCCCGGTCCCCAGGTACTTTCCTGTTCCAGAGGGAAGGCGCGCCCCTCTCGCTTCTCGCGTACTTTCCTCCGCTTGCTAGACGAAATAGGCAATGACACATTGTCTTGTCAAAAAGTTCCCTGCCCGTGCCTTCCCTTTGTACTCCCAGTAAACAATAGTCCTGGCGATGCCCGAAACAGCCGGTTGAATCGTCGGATCAGCAACTTTCCGCACGTCATTGTTCTCCTCACTCTCCTTTGGAATTTTACAAAGCATTCTTCAGTCTTATAGTGCGCCTTGTTGATCATGTCTTGAACCTTTCGGAAAGCTATACTCCCTTATAGAGGCCCGGGTTCTCCGTTGCCTTGCAAGCATAATAGCCCTTTGGCCTTTGGGGAAAAAAGATATTTGCCGTTTGCAATCTTCGTCTTTTCTCATCTCTCTATCCTTCTTCATTATGGCTCAGATTCCACGCACATATGAACGACACGTTCACCGATCCTCCTCCTCCAGCTCTGTCCGCATCAGCCGTTCTGCTCCAGAGCTCTCCCAGGGCAAGGAAGACAGCGATTATTCCTCGGCCACGACGCCGACTTTGAGCTGCGAAACAGAAAGTCATGATCTCGGCAAGGCAGACGACGACGCCACTCTTTACCTACAGCCAAGCCCTGATGCCGGTATTCAGGGCATCGAGACGCTCATAGCAACTCTGGGAGCCGACCATACGCTTGCATCGCCCGACCTGCTCACATCCCCGGACAAATGCCGCGACTTTTTGGGTCTTGCAGCTGAACACTGGAACCAGCCGCCGAGCAAGCACAGGAAGCCCTTTCAAAAATGGGTGCAGATTCTCCATCGTCGCCGTCTGGAACGGCAATGGACTCCTTGCCAGGTCGCCTCGACGAAACAACAGTCAGCTCGTGATGACACCTTTCTGAGCGTACCTTCTCCGAACCGCCGCCTTTCCTCCTCCATTTCTTCCTTTGCATTTGTAGCCAACGCCCGAGAAGCAAGTCTGAGTCTTGCCAGCACCAGCATCAAGGATCCATCCCAGAGGCGAGCACTTCGTTCCTCGTGGAGCCAGTCTCATGCAGATCGGGGCAGCCGGTGCTCTGCCCATGGACGGCTATCCGAAGACAGCCATTACCAAGACAAGTCCTCGCAGATCGACCCGGCGACCATGGAGCGGGCCTTGCACCGTCGACACGTTCTGGAGGAGCTGATCAGGACAGAAGAGGGCTACATTGGAGATGTTCGGTTCTTGATGAATGCAAGTGAAGTGATCTTGATAGAAGCGACGTTCTTTGGCTAACGTGTAACAGGCCTATCTCACCATCCTTGCGTCCCTACCCACCCTGCAAGCAGGCCTACGCTCTGCCATCAACAGAAACCTCACCGACATTGTCGAGCTGCACGAAAGCTTGCTCAGCGAGCTCCACAAGGCAGTCCCTGATTCCGAATATGGCCACATCGAACTACCTGCGAACGAACCAGTTCCAACGCCTCGCCGCAATCCCAAATGGAGAAGAAGTCTGGGTGCCGTTTCGGAGCATGACACTAGGATTCTGAATTCCGATCTGGAGGGCCAGACAACATGTCCAGATCCAAAAGTAGAATTCAAAGGAAATATGCCATGCGTACAAGGTGCTCCTGGCATACCGTCGGATCCAGAGGTGGCTGCAAGAGTGGCCAGCGTCTTTATAAAGAAGGTATGCTTGATTTCTGAAACTATTACGCATAGTATATGCTGACATCTTAGATGAACCGCTTCTTTGTATATGAGGAATACGGGGCGCAGTATGAGCTGATGTTCAAGGACCTTTATGCCGCCTACCAGTCCATTTCCAACTGGGATGAGTATCAAAAAGGGCTTGAAACGCTGGGCTCCTGCATTGGCTCTACGAACCAGTCACAGAACTCGAGGAAGGCGTTGACAATTGGCGATCTTCTGACAAAGGCATGCTCCCCTTTTCCCGTTCTATCATAGAACCTAAGGCTGACCCCAGACACAGCCCATCCAGAGAGTCTGCCGCTACCCTCTATTATTTTCAGAGCTTCTCAAGTACACGCCGGTCTGCGACTGTCCATATGCGTACATGGAAATCGAGAATGCTCTGTCTCGAATGCGCGAAGTTACCGGGGCGATGAACCGAGCCACAGACAACGTCCTTGTCCGGGCCACACTGGAGAAGACGTGGTTGCTTCAAGATAGGCTAGTGTTCCCGAACCAGGTTCGATTTACCTTTTCCCCTTTGTCCAAGAGAGCAGGTCTGACTGTTTTTGAAGCAGCTTGATGCTCTTTCCAAGAGCCGCATTCGTTCGCTCGGGCACATTCAACTCTGCGGCGTGCTACACATCTGCTGGCAAACACGAGATTCGGTCAAAGGAAGCTACATGGTATGCCTCCTGTACCGTGATTGGCTCTGTTTCGCTATCGCGGACAAGTCGACACAAACGTACACGCTGCAGGCATGTCTTCCTCTGTGCAGTTGCAATCTGGAAGAGGCCGATAACGGACGAGGCTTGCAATGCCACACGGCACCGTTTTCTTGGAAGCTGGTTTTTGAATGCGACTACCAACTGTACGAGATTGTGATGACGGCATGCAGCCCCAGGGAGGAGTGGGAATGGCGGCGGAGGCTCGACCAAAACGCGGCGGATGAGGAATGCACACTACCTGAGATACAGGATTTCAGTTTTCTGGCGTTGAACATCAAGACTCTGGGTACGGTCTTTGGAAAGCCGGGAACCACGGCTCGACGGTTGTCTATACGGCGGGCAACGACAGTGGGATCCAAATCGCCATTGTGCCAGGTCATTGTGAAGAACACCAGCGTCGATCGAGAGGGTTTGGGCATGTCGTCTAGGCAAGCGGCAATTAACCGGTCTCAGTCTTTGCAGACGAATGCCCGCATTCCCGTGCTGGCACCATCGCGGGGGGATCGTGCTCGACTAGAAGCTCTCGTATCGGACGTGTGGACACGAGATGTGCTTCCTTTCCCAGGAATAACGATTCGGGCTCGAGGGGAGCGTCTTGCCCTATCCTCGGCCTCCTCAGCTATGCGGAAGCTGAGCATGGCCAGCCTGACCAGCACGTTTAGTCGACGGTCGACGGCCCGAGGCGGTGTTCCCAAGTTCACGGATCCGGACACAGACGGGGCAGAAGAAGTTGTGCCGGGCGGTCAAAGTCCCAGCAGTGCCGATCTGGCCGAGAACAGTGAGAAGATGGTGGAGGCAGCCGAAGCGGAGGCCGAAGCGGAGGCAGAGGCAGAAGCAGAGGCAGAGGCACAGCAGAAGATGGACGTGGATACGGACCCTCCCTGGGATGTGTCATGGCTCAGCACGGAAGGTGGAGGATTCACCATGCGGAAGCGTAAGACGCAGCTCAGCGGCCGCGGCCAGGTTTCCCGAAACGAAACGAGCGAGTCGAGCACGATGACGGGGTCTATTCGGCGGACAGTGGCGAGGCTGTTTGAAGACAGCTGGCAGCACCAGTCGGGAGACAAGCGAAGTGACTGGAACGGGGCCAGGAAGAGCAGCCACGGCGCTCATTTCAGCTCATCCTCTCTGTTTCACTCCGAGGCCTACTCATACACGCCCTCGTCGGGGAGCCCGGATGCCATGCAGGTGGATCCACTGGAGGAAGTGTCAGGATGTGTTCCCGAGCAGGCCATACGGTGTCCAATGATTCGCAAGCCATCATCGATTCGGTCGCTGAAGCGGTGGTCCAAGGAGGCCGTCTTTCACCGAGGAGCGCTGGGTCAGTCCTTTCGCAGTCTACTGCATTGATGGCAGAGTCCAAGGCTTTCCAAGGCAGTCCAGGGCAGTCCAAGGCAGTCCAAGGCAGTCCAAGACAGTTCAGCAGTTGCATAGCAGACCTGTTTATCTGCAAAATATCCTTATACATCTTATTTCTATTGGACAATGGAGGCGATGATCTCATCACTTTGAGCCAGTATGACGTAAGTTTTTTAGCCAAGTACGATGCCATGCAGGTAAGTGCGGTTGGCCCGGTCTAGGCTTCCCCACCTTCTTTCCCCAAGGAGCTTGCGGGCGGCGAACAGGGGAAGCTATGACGTACGATTAGCGGCACGCGCCTGGGAACGTGATGGCGATCGAAGGCGCAGATTTGTAAGAGCGATTGCCTTGCTCTGATAAACGGCCAAGGCAATCACGCAACCGCATTCCCTCTTTCCTTCCGAATACTTAAGGTCTGCCGCCTGTTCTTGGAATATCCGTTTGGCGCAGAGCTTCACAATCGACCTGCGGCACGACGAACATCCACGGTTTTGCATCTACTCTTTATCATTTACCATCATCGGCATCATTCTAGTATCTGCATCTGTCCATCACTAATACTGCGACTTTTTGTCTCGACAACCATGCCGCGCGGCGAAGCTATCCAGAACAAAGTCCACTACCGTGGCACGGATGAAGACTTTATTGTCTTTGTCGACGACGTGCCAGCATTTAACAAGTGGAAGACTGACACCTCAGTGCCGCTGTCGCACTTTGTGTCAGCCTTCAAGGTGTTTGTGACGCACAAGTAAGCAGACGGGACGATGAGATGTCGCACGGCCACCAGCTAACCCCCCTCTCTAGCAAAGGCGTCCAGGGTACCTTGGACACGGCGGCCAACGGCACGCTCAAGAACGAGTTTGGCACGCACAACGTGGACGAGGTGCTCGAGAAGGTTCTATCCGAAGGAATTCTTCAGGAAGTGGAGGTGAGCCGAAGACTGCATGCATCCCGTGTTTTCGATACTCGTACTGACCATGGCAGGGCCCCGAACGACAGGGTATCAAGAACGATGCGCAGGGAGCACGTGTGGCACATTAGAGCGGGCCCGGACTCTGTTACTGGGGGATGCGGATCAAGCAGCGAGGATTGACCAGACGGTTTAAGGGGCAACGAGCGACGACACGAGGAAAGAAGAAGTAAGGGTCTCCGGTCTCCCCGTCGCAGGAGGAAATAAGGGTGAAAAAAAGCTTGTTTATCCCGGGGTCGATCAGGGAGGCTCTTTTCTTCTCCGATTTGATTGTCCGCAGTCTTGAGACAAGTTGCGTCGCACGTTTTCTGTGGATACCTCTCCTGCACTCTAATTGTTCCGTCGACGAATCAAAATTCAGTGGCTATGGCATTTCTATGTACACAACGTTCGTGGTATTCATTCGTTTCCGTTGGCAGAAACTGTCGCTTCTCGCTTCTCGCTTCTCTTCCGGCCTCCCTTTTCCTCTAATACGAGAGATTAAAAGGATGAAATAATAAAAAACATGAAAACACAAAAGGCAAGCCAAAACGACGCTCTTTCGTTTAGCTGTTCATAAAAGTAAATAAAGAGATAAAATAAAAATCATGATCGGCTTTCATTCCCAAGAAGATGCCCATTTCATTTTTTTTTGTCAGATTTTGCTGGTAGTACACAGGTGGTTGGGTTGGGATCATGGCAGCCGAATCTTGCTGTCGTCGTCTCTTCCGCGTGGAAAGAGGCACAGCTGGACGCGAGCGAGCATATGGCTCCGAGATGAAGAGGAAGGGAGAGTGTGAAAGCGTATAGGGTCATGACAGGTCGTGGTATCGAAGCGAGAAGGGCAAGGGTACCGTGGAAGAGCTGGCCTTTAAACACGGCCGGCACCTTTTCCACGGCCCCGTTGTGGCAATGTCCATGGTTTTGCGCAGATGATCTATGCATGGTTAGAGTCTGCTGATTTGTCTGTCGGTTGTCATGTATGCTCACCTCTCCTTCACTAAAGGCCCAGAAGTACACGACCATGGCGACGAGGTAGTAGAGGGCCGCATTCGTGCCCTGGTAGATGAGGACGGCAGCGAGGGCCACTAAAGGCAGCACAGCCAAGCGGACCTCCATGCTGCGGTGTATGGGGGTCCCGGCGATGAAGCCCAAGGGCCATTCCCATGCAAGCATCATCAATCCTAATAATAAATTGATAATCTGCAGGATGGGGACGGGCTTAATGGCCGGGTCGAGGGTGCGTGTGAGGAAGTCCCAGAAGATCTTGGGAAAGAAGAAGCACTCAATGGCAGCGGCAACTTGGTCTAAACGCTGTTAGAAGGAGCAGGAAAAGGACCAGAGAGACTGGACATACAGGCTGCGGCACTCAGGACGATGAGTCTTGCCCAGTGATTCTTGATCAAGCGACCCATGGTGGCGGTTTATGTGCAGAAGAATGGTGCCTCTGATCGATTCCAGTTCGACCTCGACTTTGGACGTGTCTGATTATTCCGTCTGTTTCTCTGTTGGCTGGCAACACGAGAGACTCCCGAACGGCGAGTGCGAAGAAAGCAGATAAGTGATGATAAAAACAACAAGTGATCGAAAAGTCGTCGACGAAAAGAAACGGGAGGTAACCAGACCAGCCCCGGCGAAGAAAGAAGTGGGAAGAAAGAAAGGCGGTGTTCGAAAAAAGACCAGCTCCGATATGAAAGAAGGTTATCGGGATGGCGAGTGCGCAGCAACTGGAGAAAAAAGAGAAGAGGAAGAGGAGACGAGGACGGAAGCGCGAGCGAGCTGGGTATGAGTAAGGTTTGCTCCTGGGAGCGGGTCGTCGAGGCTCCGGGTGGGTTCTGGGATGAGGGCGGTGACAGCAACGGTGGGTAAGACTGATGTGCTCGTATAAGGGCGGGCCTGGGGGTTTGCGTGCCCCGGGGGCAGTACCCGAGGCCGGGAGCGTGTGTCAGACTACCTAGTCCGGCAATGGAGACGGTGTGGTCCGAGAGAAGCCTTTCTCGTGGCTCGATGCAGAGGCTGATACGGCGGGGGGTCCTGGTCGTCACTGATCCAGGTGCGTGCGATCTTGTCTATAACGACAGCGAGCATTCGGGCGACATGTGGCGGATTCTGGTGCTTCCGAATTCCTTGGGCTCGACGAAGATGGCCAGCCCCGTCACATTTGTTGGTTTGGTCCACCTGCCAAGAGACTGGAGACAACTCAAGTGGCAGTGTGCAGTGTTAGACACAGACAATGAGGCTCATTGCATTGACCGCGGTGGTTGTTGCGGCAGATCTGGCGATCAGACAAGAAAACCGGGGCCGGGGTTTTCTAAGAGTGAGCTTTTTCCAGGGCGAATTGGACGGGCGGTTTTATGCTTGATCGTTGGAAACACGCCTAGGTTTGACGTCGGTATACGGAGTAGGAGAATGGAGAAATAAAGAGGGCAGGACGGAATCTGCAGGCGGTGGAAAGGGGGGAGCGGGTGAATATGTATGAGCAGACTTTTCCAGGTTGTCGGCATGCGGGCAGCAGGTCGTATTATTGATTCCACGACAGAGGAACACACCAGGGTGGGTCAACGGGGAGGCGCCGACAATGAGGCACAGCAGATGGAGGCGCCAAGAGAGAGCAATGTGTCCTGGTGAGGTCATGTCTAGAAGAAAAGGTCCAAATGGTCCAAATGGTCCAAAAGGCTAGGAAGTACCGGAAAGTGACAGACCCAAACCCAGGCCAAACCACCGAGTCGGCGGCCCAGGAGAAGCCCAGGCTGCGCCATGCCTGGACATCGTGCAGACGCCAAGCTGAAGAGGGTGTCGCGTACGGTGATTGGCAAGCTGGTCCTTGTCGCTGCTGGGCGCTTAGAAGCTCCACGACCCAATGAGGGCATTCCAATGGCTGGTGGGTCAGAGCTGCACAGTGACCAGGGCACTCCCATTATGGGGTAGTACATGCTACCCGGTGAATAAGCCCATCGTATTCAAGTCTGTACTCCGTACTGCCGTAAGATTCTCAATATCTGGGTGTAAACGTCTGTTGGTTCTTTGCTCTCTGGTTCTTGGTTCTTGGTTTGGGGTCTGTTGGTTTCCGAGTCGCTGTGCCATTTCTATTTTCCATGCAAATAGAGTTTTCCCCATGCACCTTCCCCTTGCCCACGCCCCCTCCCCCATACCTCCATCCCCCCTTCCCCTTTCCGCCAATAAGCTCTTTCCTCCTTCGTCTCAATTTCTCGGCGCTGGCCGCGCCTTCCTGGCGTCAAACGTGCCCACAGAGCCTCGGGCGGCCTGAAGCATACAGAGTTTTGGCTGGGCTTGGCTGTATGGAGCAAGGCGACAGGGGTTCTCCCGTCAAAGCGCTACAGTACAAATATTAAGAAGACTAAGTTGACCGCCATCAGCATTATCACAGAACGGCACCCAATCAACCTCCTAGCGATGCCGTCGCCCATCGCCTGACCAGCTCACCTTGGTACGATAATCGTATTAATCGTGCAAATCGTGCGAATCGTACTAATCGTACTGTCGGGAAAGAAGGCCGCCAAGGGCGCCTGCTAGTCTTGGGTCGCACTTGGCGCCCCGGCAGGAAGTAACGACCGAGCAGGATCGAGTTCGCAATGCTCGCCTAGTTGCATGAATCACCTGCTTTCACGAATGCACAAACGCATCTCGTTCTCGCTCTTGCAGTCGCCCACGTAATACGTCGTGCACGTCACATTCAACTCTTTCTACGGAGTACTCCGTACGCCGTATGCTACGCCATGCGGAGGGCCGTGGGGCCTCCCAGAGAAACAGCTGGCTTCCATGCGACGGACAGGCCGTTTCTGTTACGGCTGCACACCCTCTTTGGCCATTTCAGGCACAGCATGACAGATAAGATGCCGGTCGGCAGCAATGCGTGTGTGAATCGACGGAATGAGATGTAAGATGAGTTTAACGAATGAGACGCAACTGACGAGTAAGATGCAGAGTACGAAGTACGCTGTGCAGGTATTTTACCCTGCAAGATACCCTGGAATATGCATTGCTGTAGCTCATAATTAGTGCAACCCCGCTGTGCTGGCGGTTGCACGCTGTCGCCCATTGGCCCAGGCCCTAGCCCCCAAGACCGCCCACTCCACAGCGCCCGCTAACCTGTAAGGGTATTACTATGTACGAGTACGAGTACGAGTACTCATATCAGTGGCAGACGCAATGCCATCCCTCGAAATAGCAACGCGGGAGAGAACACCTGTACGGAGGATTATTCCTTGTCTTCTTGTATTCCCCGCCATCCCTGGCAGCCGAACGCAACCCTGCAGCCCAATCCGCGTGGTTTTCCTTCTTCTCGTATCCTCTGAAGAATTCTGCCATCCGCCGTCTTTCTTCAGCTGTGCATCCTTTTCTTGGTCTGGCCCCCAAGAATATAAAGGAGAGCTCTTACGTGCAAGATACTTCGTATTGTATTGGCCAATCTCAGATGCCATGGCGTACCTTGCAGTAGGCAAAAAAATAGAAAAACAACTGGCAAGTTCTATCCTGTACTCGTCAGCTGGTGCCATCTCATCACAGCCAAGGTGAACAAGTCGTCACGTCACCGCTAGCAATACCCACGTCCCATCTTGCATGAGACTAATGCCAACCCTTTACCGTTGCCGTGCCGAGAGGTGAACGTACGAGTACTTGTATCCATCCCGTTATGGCATGATCATTGTTTGACCGCTTATACGCAGTTCTTATCTGAGCCGAGGCTATGATCTTTCTCTCAATACTTTGTTTTATTCTCTTGGCCGCGTTAGCCAACTCTTTAATTTCTGTGCTTGCGCCTCGTACGCATACGAAATAAAGCCCATGCATGGCTGAGCCGGCGGTAAAAAGTCTCAAAAATATCATTCATCTCCCATCATGGCCGGCGCTTATTCAAGCAGCCCCTGAATCCTCCGTATTGGATGTGTACAACGTACAAGTACGAGCAATACCAGATCTGGAGTCCGAAAAGTCCTCGTTTTCCCCAAACGGCAGACTCTTGGCCGAGAAAAGTGCCCATGTTGGCCGTCACTGGCCGTCATGAATCATCGTTCATGCACCCTCGCCGTTGTCCAGAATGCAACTACCCGGCCTGCCTCCACAGCGCCCAGCGCATCCACCAGGCAGGCCTGCTGTTGGTGCACGACTACGGCGACTCCAGCCAGGTCGTTCCTCTGCTGTGCCGTACTCTGTGCCGTACTCTGTGCCGTACCCTGTGCCGTATTCTGCGCCGTGCTCGTGCCCGCAGGAGGATGGCCAGGAGCGGCAGCCGTCGTCAGGGCGCGAAGGCGCCTGGCTGTCTCCGCTGTAAGCGGCACACCCGCGGCACAGTATCGCAAAAGGTCGTCATCTTCGCCTGTTGTGTTGGGCGCCTGCAGGCTGCCCAGCTGGCTGCAAAAAGCAGCCAGCATGGTAGGCAGTGCTTCGGTGCTGAGGAGTGGCAGGATGGGGAACGTATCCAGCCTGGCCAGTGTCAGTGAGTTCTCGACACAGGCAAGCCAACTTTGAAACGCACTCTATTTGCAGCTGGCGGTACGCAGAGGCAGTGCTGCTGCTGCTGCTGCTGCCTTCACTCCCCATCAGAAACACGGCCGCCCCTCCAAGCCCAACCTTGCGCTGACGCAGCCGCTGCAGTCGTTTTGTCGTTTCCGGCTGGCCGACGTCGTCGGGTGCCACGAGCAGGAACCGAAAAACGTCTGACCCAGTACTTCTGCTACATCCCTCTCTTCCAGGCAGTTTCATCTGTACCGCCAGGTCGTGGGAGTGTAGGTTGGCCTGCTGCCAGCGAGGCTCAACACGGCTGGCGAGCAGGACAGAGACAGCCGGGGCAAAGGGGGGACGGCTTCTCAGAGAGGCACAAAAGAGCATGCTGACGATGGCAGAAGTTGGGGCCACAGCGGGTGTCGATGGCACTGTCGATGACACTGTCGATGTCGATGATGTCTGCTGATTGGGCGTCACAAAGACAGAATGGCCCTGACGCTGCGGCGTAGAGGGCGGGCGGAGAGGAGGTGGCCATCGAGGGGCAGGCTGGTTCATTATGCGTATCTTCTGGTCCGTTGGATGTGCGTTGAATACGACAGTTGGGGTCTTCTTCTTTTCCTCTTCCTTTTCTTTTCATGAATTCCACCTGATCTCAGCTGACTCGTTCCTTCCCCAGAAAGCCGTTCTCCCTACACTTGTCTTTCGTCCCTGTCTTAATAAGCAATCAAATATCCAGGAATATACAATCCGTATGGAAGGACGGTTGAAGTCATGCCCATGTCATTATTCGAACGAGATTGTGCTGCTGTCTACTTTAGAGGGGAATGTGTCCAACTGGCCAGTAAGCCTAGATCGTGAATAGCCCAATATATGAGGAGGCTCAAAATGTATAAGACGCAGAAACGGACAAGCCTTCAACTCGAGCTGTTGGTCGGCTTCGCCGATGTCCCTTTCCACCAGGACATGATAGACGATGATGCCGGTGGCGGGCTTTCTTCTCCATCCTTTCCGTCCTTTCCGTCCTTCTTGTCCACGTCCTTTTTGTCTTCCACCTCCACCACCACCGCCTTCTCCGCTGCCAGCAGCGGTTGCTTCGTCTTCGGGTCCCGGTACGCCCGCAGTGCCGCCTCTACCGAGCGCAGCCGGGACTCCCGCTCGTCATCGGCCGCACGCAGGGCGTCAAGCTCGGCTGTCAAGTCCTTGATCTGATCCCCGCGGGTATCCGGCTTGGAGGCGGATCGGTAGTACTCGAATAGCAACAAGGCGCTAGCAATGAGGAGGATAAAGGCGTCACCAACGACGTCGGCGAAGAGGTCGACGGCCTTGGCCTCGGGCAGCGCTCGGAACTTTCGTCTCCAGAGAAGTGTCGCGGCACCCGTGGTTTTACCCGCCGGGCGAGCCGGGCCTGTCGTCGGATGAGCCTCCCGCGCGGTCGTTCCGTACTTGGCACGGTCTGCGGCCTCTTTACGGCGCTCGCGCTCCTCGCGCTCGACCTGCTCTTTGGTCTTGACCGTGGGGGCCTCGGCGGCGTCGCGGGCACGCTTCTCAGCGTCGTAGTTGCGTAGTAAGGCTACATTGAGACGCATGTTGAGCTGATGAATGGCCTGGCCGTAGCGGGCGGCGAATTGGCGAAAGTTGGGATGCTCGTGGGCCTGGACCTTGATGCGGTTCTGAAGACGTCAGAAGAGGTGGGAGAATAGGTCTCTAGACCAAATCTTGGCTTACCGCTCCGTATTTGGAGATGTGCCGCACAAAGAGTGCGGCCAGCTTAAAGAGCGGAAGAGGCACCATGGCGGGCGGAGCGAGCAGACGGACAGGTCGCGGCGTCGTTCTCGTGCGCGGGGAAAGACGCCGGGATGCCTGTCAGGTCCGCCAAGTCTTCGGGCCATTGGGGCCATTGGGTCCGTTGGGTCCATTCGAATTCTTGGCTAATCAATTCTTACCTAAGCAAAGAGCTTATTCACGCCAATAATGTGTTACTGAATGTCTAGGTGTCGAGATAAGCAATGGCGCCCCACGTGATTCGTAGGACGGGACAGTATACGGAGATATAGCCTTACAGACACAGGCGTAGATGGGTGAGAGTTGTAGAGATATCTTAAGAGATCTCTATCTTAAAGTATTGCTACTGTTGCTCTGTCGCTTAAGAATCACCTACTCATACATTCGCAGCTTAATTATCAGTTTGTTTTCCGCCGTAGGCTGTACGATTCTCGGAATTCTTTTCTTATATCATCGACAACTGAATTTTCTTCTGCTATTTCTGAGACTATTTATGAGATCTCCTATTTATATCTCTCAAGCAATTTGTTGCCTAAAAACATAGCACAATGGCTTCTAGCAACTTCCTCTGAAATTTTTATCTTGGTTAATACTTCCTCTGAGACCTGGTCGACACCTCTTTCGGATGGAGACTCTTCGGATGACTCTGGACAGACAATTGTTCAAGAACTGAGACCAGAAATCAAAGGCAACATGTCCCGTGAATATTTCGCGGTAGTACATCACTTCGGACGGTGACTCCTTACATTAATGAGAATAAATCCGCAACCGCTTTTCTCACTCTTGTATCTCAACCATCCATCCTCGCCAATTTTCCTTCTCACTACTGCATCCAAAATACTTCAACAATTTCTTTCGCAATGAAGTATGTTCTCTTTTGAGGGCTCTGCATTTCAATGGTTTCATTATATACGGAATATTTACTAATGAAAATAGTAGACACAGAACAAGGACAAAATATGAAACGCCACAACTTGGCGTGTGATCTCGCTACAGAATCAACAAAACCACGATTCTCAACGCAGGATGCCTTTGCAATATCGCAACAATATGCAGAATAATTCAACCATAAATGCAGTCCTCCGTATAAAAAGCCATACTTACTCAACAGACTGTCGTAAGTTTTTCTGATTTTCCTGTCGGGACCCACTTCAGTACTGGTTGCCCTGGCAACTATGCGCCCAGCGGGATCCACCGCAAAAGGAGCTCCATTGTTGGTGTGGATTCTCTTTTTTATTCCCCGTCACCGCAACAAAAGTCCCAGCGAAGCTGGAAAGCATCCATTTCTTTTTTTTTTTCCTTTGCATTTTCCCCCTGCCTTTGCTGAACAGTGGGCTTGCTCTTTTCCTTTCCCTCTTCTTGGACATTCTTGCCCTTTTGTACACTGTTTATTTTGTTTCCCCCCCTATCGCCAGCGAGATTCTTGGCCCAGATCGCGCGCTGCCCCGACAGACCCCAACCGTGTGAGCACGCAGCGCAACGCAATCATGGCTGGAAAGGGTGTCGACGTGGAGGCATTGTCGCCTAGGGATGCCAATGCACGGCGTCCGCGTGCCCCGGCAGCCGACCCGAAGACGGAGCTCAAGAGCAAGGCTGTCGCCCAGCTCAAGGCCAACAAAGACAAGGAGCACCCACCACCACCGCCGGCCTACGTGACGGAGCCGCCCAGTGGCGACCGGCGTGAGGGTGCCGTTTACCAGGTGGGCAAGCTGCTGGGCAAGGGCGGCTTTGCCGTCTGCTACTCGGGGACCTTGGCGGGCTCGAAGCAGGTGTTTGCCCTCAAGATTGTCAAGAGCCGGATGCCAGCGAAAATGGAGCAAAAGGTAAGAAGATGAAAAGGCTGACCCGCCATCCATTAAACTCGCGGCCCCACTGACCTTGAACGTCTCCAGTTCCAAACAGAACTGCAAATCCACTCGAAAATGCACCATCCAAACATTGTGCAGTTTTTGCGCGCATTCTCCTTTGAGCAGTCCACCTACCTCGTCCTCGAGCTCTGCCCCAATGGCTCCCTCATGGACATGGTCAAGCGGCGCCGCGGCGTCACAGAGCCCGAAGTCCGCTACTATGCCGTGCAGATCGCCGGAGCCATCAAGTACATGCACGCCCGCGGCATCATCCACCGCGACCTGAAGATGGGCAACATCTTCCTCGACCGCAACATGAACGCGCGCATCGGCGACTTTGGTCTCGCCGCCCTCGTTGTTACCGGCCGCGACATGCAGACCATCCGACGCACCACTCTCTGCGGAACGCCCAACTATATTGCGCCCGAGATCCTGCAAAAGGGTCAGAAGGGCCAGAAAGGCCACGACCACACGGTCGATCTCTGGAGCCTCGGCATCATCATGTTCGCCATGCTCACCTCCAAGCCGCCCTTCCAGTCATCCACCACCGACGAGATCTACCGCCGCGCCAAAGAACGCGACTACGAGTGGCCCGAACGCCGACCTGGCGACGACAATGCGTCTGGCGCCCCTCGTCCGCCCATTAGCGACGATGCCAAGCACGTCGTGGCCTCGCTGCTGCAAGAAGCTCACCTGCGGCCCGACCCCGACGAGGTTGTCGAGCACCCCTTCTTCACCTCCGGCTACATGCCCACCGCCGCCGACATCACCGTCCGCCTACGCGATCTGCCACCCGACCGCGACGTCTTCTACCGCCAGCCCCTGCCGTCCCGCTTACAAGCCCGCAACCGAGACACCGTGCGCGAGATGTGTGCTGCATGCGGCCTCGGCTCCGACCCGGCTGCCACGGCCGTCGTTCATCCGAAGCTGACTAAGCCGGTATGGCGGGAGATGGCCGCCGAAGAACAGGCGGGCCTGACGCCCGTCATTCCGCTGGCCGAAGACATTGTGTACCGACCGTTCGCAACGTGGTTGCAGGAAAACCGCTTGCGTGAGAGTCGGCAACGTGTCGAGGCGGCCAGCACCGGCAGCAGCAGCAGCAGCAGCAGCACACGCGTCGATGAAGGGCCTTCGCTGGCTGCATCAGCACCCACACAACCACCCATGGTCGAATGGCTACCCCCCGTCGCCACGTCCTCCTCGTCCGAAGCCCCGGCAACAGCGTCGGCACCCACCACACGATCGGCCTCGGGCATGCGTGCCCCTCCACAGAGCTTCGCCGCGCAACAGAGACAACAAGGACGGGCCGCTTCCAAGCGCGACATTCCTCTGGCCAGCGGCCTGTCCCTGCAGGCCCGTGAGCAGGCGGCGGCAGCGTCCAAGCCAGCCAGCAGCCGGACCCACCGGACAGCACTGCCCAGCCGTCCAGCACGGACTGTGACACCACGCATGACCCCTGACGTTGCCACGGCGACGACGACGACAACGGCGGCTGCCCCGACAACAACGACCTCCACCACTCCCTATGAGGGCCCTCGTCTCTCCCTGTTCAGCCCCGACGAAGTTCCGGAGCTCGTGCCCGGCAGTGAGCCGGATGCCGTGCTGGCACGGCTGTGTCGGCTGCAGGCAGAACTGGATCGGGCCTTGAACGCGCGGACGATGGCATTGATCTCGGCGCGCGAGAGGGCAGCAGGGCCGGCACCACCGCCGCAGATTGTGGTAAAATGGGTCGACTACACGAACAAGTTTGGGCTGGGGTATATCCTGAATGACGGCAGCGTGGGCTGTATTCTGCGGGCCATCCGGCCGACGGACCAGACGTCCTCACACGAGCTGTTGCCGCCGTCGTGTCTGGTGGTGCGCGGTGCGGAGCGGCACATCCAGCGACGGGAGGACACGCAGTATGCGGACCGGCAGCAGATCGTGCCCATGGGACGCATCGAGGGCGATGGAATCGTGCGATTCTACGAGAACCACGGCGAGAACGGGCTTCGGCGAGTGTGTGTTGATGCGTCGCACTTCCGCGTGGCCGTGGACCCGCGCACAGGTGCTGCCGGCAAGCTCTCCGCAGGCCGGGATGCCTTTGACCACCGCAAGCGGGAACGGATTGTGCTGTGGAAGAAGTTTGCCAACTACATGCTGCAGTATGGGCGCGAGTTGGAAGAGCCCAAGCCATCGGACAAGTCGGCCTCGGCCTCGTCCTCTTCGCACGACGCTGTGACGTTCTACCAGCGCTTTGGCGATGTCGGCTGCTGGGTCTTTGGCGACGGCCACCTGCAGTTCAACTTCCCCGACCACACCAAGATCGTCCTGGACGCTGCCGGCGTGTCTTGTCACTTTTGGCACCTGCCAGCAGCAGCGGCACAGCGACTGGGACAGACGGGACTGGTGGACGAGGCGGCCCTGGACGGCCGCAGCGTGCTGTCCTATCCGCTGCAGACGCTGCTCAACTTTTCCACGGGCGACGCATCGGCCTCTTCTTCCACGTCTCGCCGGCGCCCGTTCATCCGGCCTGAGCTGCAGGGCATCCCGGCCGCCAACGATTTCCGACACAAGGTCGAGTTCATCCGGGCTGTCGTCCGGGAATGGGTCACACGCGGCGGTCTCGGCAACAGCGACATGACGCCCAACGGGCGGCTACGCTGGACAGGGACGCGGGAACTGGCAAAACTGGCGCCCGGGACGACGACACCAGTCGTTGTGCCTCCGTCAAAACACGTGTGGGTGACGATTGGCGCGCGACAAGGCGACACCCGAGTGTCGGCGATGGTGGATCCACAACACCCTGACGAGGTCGGCGCGGACTTGGAAGACCAGCGCAAGTAGATGCGGAATGTGATGGTTATGCTTTATGGTGTTCTGTTTTGTTTTGTCGCTTTGGCGTTGCTTAGTAACAGCGTATAATACTGTTGGCGGCTAGCGCATGCATAGCGAATACTTGATGACTAGGGCGTTTTTGCAATAAGACGGTATACTGTCCAGATACTCTGCAGTCTGAAAACGTGCATTCCCAAAAATACCCCCTGACTATATTTTTGACAACAATACAAGAACAACAATGCAAAGGTAGAACGGGGTATATCACCAAGAAGCCCACCCACAAGTACACATTCATCCATTCGTACATCGTCCTTGGTGGCAAAACGCCCGTTTCTGAGTCCAGAATGCTGAAAGGAGAAAGGAGAAAGGAGAAAGGAGAAGGAGAAAGGAAGAAAATCAAACAATCAGTAGAACAACAAAATAGCAAAACAAAACAAAACAACCAGTCGGGTATAGAACAATTTCGCTCTTCGTATCCTCCTCAGAATGGTGCCATGCCGCCTGCTGCCGCTGTCCGCAGACGTCGTCGGTTCGCCCGGTACTTCTCCCACCGCGGTACCACATCCCCTCCTACAGCCCAATCGAGCCCGGCACTGCCTGGCCGACGGAGTTCCGGATACGACGCATCGTGGTCGTCATCCGCATTGGCCAGCACCGACTCTGTGTCGCACCGCTCAAAATGCATCAGCCCGCCGCGCGTGTAGTCTGCGCTCAGGACCATCAAGTCTTGTCCATCGTCGGTCAGCGAGATGCCGCCAATCTCCCCAAATATATCCACCGTCTGCTGCGTCCGGAACGTCTGCGCGTCAATAATGTCCACGTAGTCGGCCTCCTCTGCTGCGACCAGCACGCGCTTGCCCGACCCGGCCGGCGAGAACCGGAGACTGCGTGCTCCCGCCAGTTGCGTCCGCAATGTCACCACCGGCGTCGACTCGCCTTGCGTGTTGTTCCACTTGCGCGCGTCCCAGATCTTGATCGCCCGGTCCTGGTTGCCCGTCGCCAGCGTGTACCCATCAGGGGCCCACGCACAGGCAAACCCAAAGTCCTGGTGACCCTCCAAGATCCGCAGGTACTCGGGCTTCTGCATCCGGTCCGATGACTTCTTGGCCCGCTCGGGCTCGGCCGGAATGATAAACGCCTTGCAGGAGTCGCCTACTACGACCCGCAGACGCCGGTCCGGCGAGATGGCCGTGCAGTTCACGGCAAAGGGGAACTCCAGTGCAGACAGCACCTTCTCCGTGTTCAGATCCACGATACGAAGTCCCATGTCGTTGGAGGCAAAGGCTGCCAGAGGCGCCGATGAACTGCGCAAACTGTGGATCTCGATATGGTTTGAAATCCCGCTGGCATGGCTCGTGACCGTGCCTTCGGCCCGCACGGTTCCTGAATGCGAGCCAACATACTCGGATGTGAGGTCGGAGATGCAGTACTCGCCGCCAAATCCGCCCGCCACCAAAATATCCTTGTTCCCGGCAATCGTCGAGATCTGCACGTCTGGATGCTCACCAAACTTCAACGCCACACTTCTATCGCCGGTCAGGGTGTTCATCTTGCAAACCGTGCCATAGTGGTCTGCAAAGTAGGCACAAGATCGCGCGTTGCAGACGAGGAGATTGCGCAGCTGGAAATGGGCCAGGTGCATCGGCTGCTTCTGGTGCATGCGGCGAAATCGAAAAAAGGACTCGCATGTCCAGGGCATCATATTCTTGTGCGTAGTCTTTCACTCGTTAAAACCATTCTGTGGAGCAGAATGCAGAGGTCAACTTACAGCCCATTTGTCAGACCCTCTAAGGCTCACGTAATTTCTAAACGTCTTGGTCCGCTGGTCACGAGCCTGCTGTCGAGTCACCCCCATTGCCGTCCAGTCGATGCCCTGCAGATCACATCGATCTCCATACAGGTCTTGATAGCGGACACGAGTGACGGTCTTGCCCATCTGGCATTTGATCCCCGTTTCTGTCGGTCGCTGCTGCAGTCGCGGATCCACAAGCCAGGTAATCAAAAACTGTTTCAGATCGTGATTGACCGGGGTAAGGCTATTGTAGCTGGACAAAGGGATGGGACTCGGGGCGAACATGGGTTCTGCAGTGGTTATGGACGCTGGAGGCGTGCCAAATGCTGGGGGAGGCGGATGGGTTGGCTGGGTGGGCGTTTGCGGCTGGGCTTCGGACATGTTTGCGTGCGTATCTGGTCCTGCGTCTGGATTGCTCGTCTCTGTAGGAGGATGAGTAGGAGAGGTGAGAGAAGGAGATGCAGGGACTGCAGGGGCTGCAGGGGCTGCTGCAGCAGTTGGAACAATCGTAGCTGTCGGAGCTGTTGGAGCTGTTGGGGCTGTTGGAGCTGTTGGGGCTGTCGGGACTGTTGGAGCATCTGAAGCATCTGAAGCATCTGAAACATCTGGAATATCTGGAACATCTGGAGCATCTGGAACATCTGCAGCGTTTAGAGCGTTTGAAGAAAGTACTGAAATGCTCGACTGGGGAACGGCTGCGGTGGATGCTATTTCGCCAGCCCCGCCAGAACTGCCAGCGGCCAGGCCGTGTTGCGCTGTTTGCCCATGGGCAGCAGTCGCCATGCCCGAGTGTGCAGGTGGAGCAAACGTAACCCAAGCATAGACAAGGCCGCCGTTGGGATTCATTGCTGGTGGAATGGGATAGTAGTAAGTTGCCATGGCGTGATTTGTTGGCGGTGGAGGCACTGGGATCGGATGTGCCGAGGCCAGGGAATGGGCATTGTTGAGCAAGGGTGTGCCGGAGACGGCGTGTTGTATGGAAGAGTTGTTGACGATTTGGTAGACAGCATGCGTGCCATGACCAGCAGCATGCAGATGGCCGTGCTGGGTGTAGGTGTGATGGGGGGACATCTGGAAGTGTGCAATCGGACTCGGACTCGCATGGTTCTGTGGCGGCGGCGGGGCCTGAAGTGGCACGTGTGGCGGCGTTGCAGTGTGGCTGCTCGTATTGGCAGACGACGAGCCCTGTTGTTGTTCAATGAATATGCTGGGCAACGTGCTCGTGAGGACGTCTGGATCGTCGGTCGTATCAACTCCTGTGGTCTCGCTAGCGCTGGGCGGCACTGCATTGGGCTCTGGAGAGAGCGTCTGAGCTGCAGGCCACAGATCTTCGTCGTCAGCAGCGCTGCCGGGGTGCACAGAGGCGGCAGAGACAGCAGAGACGGCAGAGACGGCAGAGCCGGCGACGTCGGCCATATCCACATCGTCGGTGGTATCCGGTCGGTCTGCTGCAGCCGCAGCCACGGCTGCAGCCTCCGCTATAAAAGCATCGGTAAGAGGTGCGGCGACGGTTGAGAAGGGCTCCGAGGCCGCAGTTGGGACGGGCCCCACTTGGAGTGAATCAGTGCCAGTGGATTCGGCCATCGTGACGTCGTCCTCGGCGATGTGGCTGGCGTCGATGTACTCGTCGAGAATGTCGCTGGCAGGTCCGGTGGACGGCTGTGTAAGGAGAGAGGAGGAGGCGGTGGGAGAGGAGAAGGGAGATGTCGACAAAGGATGTTTGGCGGACGCAGCCGATCGGGAAGCGAGGAAGGCTAAAGCTTCTAAAGGCGATGAGTAGGGCCGGTCGATGCCATGAATGGCATTCGCTAAGCCACTAGTAGTCGTGCCTGTCGTACTGCTGTTGGCACTACTGCTGCTGCCGACGCCATTCGAGGTGTTGTACTTGCTGGTCCTGCTGCGTTTGCGTGGCTTCTTGGAGGGAGTGGTGCTGGAGGCGCTGCTATCGCTGCTGTAGCCGGAGGGCGAGGAGGGCGATTTCTGTGAGGCAGAAGACGCAGAAGAAGCAGAAGACGCAGAAGACGCAGAAGAGACAGAAGATGTAGAGGCAGATGCTGTCGGCACCGGCGGCACGGAAAGAGACAGTGCAGCCTGCTGGTCAGCCAAAGGGCCCGCTGGCGGGTCGGAGAGGCCTGTTTCGTTGCTAGCCATAGCTTCAGAGGCGACGAGGGTGTCTGGCGGACAAGGGTGTCGAGATGTGGGAAATGGAGAAGCAAGCCGGTAGGGATATCACGCACGGACGATGACACTTCCCCCAGCTAGAAGTTCATGGCTCTGTGCGGTGGGCGGTGGGCGGTGGGCGGTGGACGTGTAGGTCTGGGTGAGGGGAAGCGGGCTGGCTGCTGGATATCCAAGCTGATGAATGCTCGAATGCCGGCTGCTGCTGTCTGCCGACTGCTGGCTGCTGGCTGCTGGCTGCTGATTGCTGGTTTCTGATTGCTGGTTTCTGGAGCAGCTAGAGCCAAACAGGAGACGAACAGACGAGACAGGGTCCACTTTCGAGGCCGGGTAGCAAATGTGTTCAGAGTTACATGGCTCGGGGACAGATGGGGGTGGCAATGGCCAACGTTCGTGTTCGCGTTTGTGGAGGAGATGAAAAAGATGATGCCGAAGGAAAAAAAAAACAGTATTTTGGTGGGAGAGAAGGGAAGAAATTATCGCCTCTGCATCCGACAAACGAAGAGAAAGAACTACTGAATTTGGTGTTGCGCCAGAATCCGGGAAAGGGGGGTTCTCTTCTTAAGTAGGAAACTACGATGAATAAGAAGGAGGGGGGCACAGAAAAAAAAGAAGGCAAAGCTGCGCGCGGCTTTGTGTGACGGCTTGGCTGACAGGATTAAGATGCATATGGAAGGAGCATGGGGGGCTACAATGCTCACAGCGGGCAAGAGGGTCCGGAAGCTGGAGGAAGGAGGGACGGGGGGGCATTTGCAGCTGCCGTTGTCGTTGAGGTTGCGAGGAGGTGGGTCTGTTTGGGGGAGGGGGTCTTTCCTGGAAGAGATGGGTCTCTTCGGTCTTCAGTAAGCGGCTAGCAACAGGCAGTTGAGGCCTGAACTACAAAACTACGGAGTACTCCGTACGAGTCTCTTGTTTCTCATTGCCTCGGGTTTCGTCGCCTCCCTTTTCACGACGGCGCTTACCGGAACACTCGAGTACGGCATGCCCTTGGAAGACCTCTCACGAACTTGTGGTTGCTCGGGCCGCGCATATGTGGGGAGATGTCCGAAGGAAAAAGAAAAGAAAGAAACGAAAAGAAAGAAAAAGGAAAAAAAGGAAAAAGCTGACCGACAGGAAATGTGAGACCTCGAACAGCCCCAGCCGAACCGGTCAAAAGTGATACATCACAACAGCGGACAGAACCCGAGGAGGTCGTCTGTTGCTCGTAATACGGGTACGAGTGAGCACGAGTTTTGTTTTGTGCACGCACGCGCTCTGGATGGCCAGGGATTTCCGTGCGAATGCGTGAGTGCGTGAGTTCGCTCATCCGCTTCGGTCGAGGTGCAGTCCTCCTTGATTTCCGCCTTGCTTTACACAGTAACATGTACAGAGAAGACTCGTTTCTGACGCTGCACGCTGCTGTGGCCATGCCACCAACAACAACGAGAACAGCCAACAGCCCCTTTGTCTTTCCACTTTCGGCTGCCTGCAGATGCTCTTGGCACCCCTGTTGTTTGCCGCTCTGGTTGGCAGCGCAAGCAACGCCTGTTGTCGTGGCTGCTTCCGGCTGGCCAGATCACACACACGCGTCTGACTCGAATACTGCATGTTCCGCCACACCAGCCATTGCCCAAAGGGCCAGAGAACAGCGGCGCGGAGGACGGCATGGATTACGGTATCTCGGCATTTCAACACTCACGTCAAGGCACAATCGTAGACATGCGATATTAATTGGTGCCAGATAACGCTGGCCTTGCCATATACATTGGCCAGGCCAAAAGGCACTTCTAGGCGTCTGTGCCTGTCCCTTTTCCCTCTCTTTTCCATATGTCCCAAACACACAAGGCAACCTGAATCAACGCCAAGAGGCCCGAGAGAAGCTTTCTGTGTAATCCTTCCCGGGCCATGCAAGCAAAAAGAAAAGAGAGCAAGGACACAATGAAAGTACACACAAACACGCAAACAAAAAGATATCCATGCTCAAACAAGACCCGCCGGTAAAAGGAGTGGCTGCAAACGCTAACAGTGCAAGAGTTGGTTCGTGATCGCCGTAGAGGAAAAAGAGTCGAGACAGAAACCTGTTGTCGATCAATATAGTACCGGTTGTCGAAAGGTATTAATATCGCTGATTATCCAGAGCTGGTCCTCTTAGTCCTCTTGGCCCTCTTTTCGTTCTTCTCATTCTTCGTCCTCTGCTTCGTCCCTCTGCTTCGTCTCTTCTTCGTCTCTGCTTCGTCTCCCATCACATGATGACACAGTTCTCGTCTTTCGATCCGCTCTTCCGCACTTTGTTATGGTGTTCCGATGTCGAATCCACAGGTAAGCCGCCACTCGCCGCCGCATGGATGGCCTTCAGCCGCTGCTTGGCCCTTTCTTCGCCTGCGTCGGCCGCCTTGACATACCACACGTTGGCTTCGAGCATGTCTCGGCGGCATCCGATACCGGTCTCGGTGAAGTAGCCCACGGCATACTGAGCCTTGGCATAGCCTGTCCAACGTTAGCATTCCATAGAGACAAAAAAGAAAGAGGTGCATACCAAGATCGGCCGACCGCCGCGCCCACTCGTACGCCTCCTCTTCGTCCTTCTCCAGCAGCGGCGGCGCTCCCACCAGATACCAGGCACACAGGCCCATCATGGCGGCCGGGTGGCCGCGCTCGGCCGCGCCCGTGTAAAAGTGCACGCTCAGGGCCGGGTCGCGCGGGCAGTTGAGCTTGCCATACTCGTAGGCATCGCCCATGCGGAAGCTGGCATCGGAATTCCCCAGCTCGGCCGCTTGCGTGAACAGCTCGGCCGCGTAGCTCTCGTCTTTGAAGATGTCGTCACCGTATCCCGTCTCGTACATGCACCCGAGCTGATAAGGAGCCGCGTTGTACATTGCGTCGGCCGATTCTGTAGCCAGCTTCAACCACTTGACGCCCTCGCGGTACCGCTTCTCTCCCAAGTCGCCCGACAGACATGCCTTTCCCAGACGAGTCATGGCTCCTGGATGTCGCTTGGAAGCTGCTGTTCGTAGATATTGGATGGCTTTGGTAGGATCTTTGCGGCAGCCCCACCCGAACTCGTAACAAAGAGCGGTGCGATAAGCAGACTCCGCGTGGCCATGCTTGGCAGCCAGTACGAATAGGGGGAACGCTGCGTTGTAGTCCTCCTTGCCCTTGCTGAATAATCCGGACGCGTACCCGTCGGCCAGGTAGTACTGGGCAAAAGGATAACCAGCGTTGGACAGCCGCTGCAGGATACTGCGTGCTTCCCGGACCAGCTCGTGGGGGTTTGCGCCTCCCTTCTCCACTTGGGATTTCTGCTTGGGCGACTCGTCCTCAAAGCTGAGGCCCTGCTCCTGTGCCGTGGATATGAGGAAGACGGCAAACGAATACTGGATGGACATGTCCGTTGTCTTCTTAACGTTTTGCCGGTACATCTCCAGCGTCTTCTGCGTGCTCAGCAACGAGGCATTGTTGCCCACAACACTGCGAAGTTGGGTATTGTCCTGCGTGATGGGCGCCGGCGCCGGCTGCGGGTAAGGAACGTTGAGCATTTCGGCATAAGAGGCCGGCCGGCCATCGGGCGAGTGTCGCGGGTTGGATGTCGATCCTCGGGCGGGTGAGCTGCCATAGGAGCCGGGCGAACCGCCTCGGGGGACGATTTCCGAGTACACGGACGGGGGCCGGGGCATCGAGCTTCGACGAAGGTACGAGTTCGGGGAGAGGTGCCGGTTGACAGGGGAGTCTCGGCCGAGCAGGTCTGGGTTCGACAACGGTCGACGGGTATCCTGCTGCTCTGGGTCGGCGATGGCAGGCATGCTGGGCGGCGGCTGTGGCAAAAACGGCTGGTGGTGATACTGGAGCTGCGGGACAGCTGGCGGTTCGGGCAGATCCTCTTCAAACGCGCCGTCTTCGAGCGACAGGTCGGCCGAGTCGGGGATTTCGCAGGTATTGAGGCCGGAGACAGAACTGGCACTGGTGGTGGTCGAAGACTCTGCCGACGCCTGCAGTTGGCTGGTGCTGGAGGTTGCGTTTGTGCCACGACTGCTGCGGTTGTGTCCGCTGGAGCCTGGCGGAACGATGCCAGTCCCCGTTCCGGAACTGACCGGCCGCCTCGCATCGACATCATGCTGCGGCACGGCCTGCACTCGTGGCGAGGGAGGGAGGCCATCCCCCGGTTGTCGGATGCTGCTCGTCATAGATGCGGTATAGACAGGTCGTTCTGAGCGGCTGGTCGGGGGGACATGGGGAGGGGGTGGCGGGGCTTCAAGCGCGTTGGGGTCCGAGACAGCCGATCCCGGACTGTTCTCAATGTTTGCATTGGATGGCCTGGCCCAGTTTTCGGACTGGTAGTTGACACGGACTGGCGAGACGGGCGGCTGCCCATACCGAGCTGACTCGGTAGAGTGAGATATGGTGGACCGTGTGCTGGACTCCTCGGCGGTGTCTGCTGACAGGTTCTCCAGGGGCAGGGGTCTCCGACGAATGGGGCTGCCCGGCGAGGACGGCGGCGGGAGCGTCGGTGCTGACACGGCCGTCATGATAAAGAGAGAGTAGAAGAGCGGTACACAGTAGAAAGAAAGCCGAAGACAGAAGAAGAAGAGGGAGGGAGCAGAGGGGAAAGGGGATTTGTTTGGGTGGGTATGAAAAACAGGTGAGTACGGAGTAGGGTACGTTGTCAAACAGACAGCGAATGTCTACTCGTGCTGGTAACGGCTGGGCTGTATTCCGTGCTCGTAGGACGGTGCAGCAGCCGGGGGAAGCAAGCGAAACGAAGGCAAACAGGGGGACAGGATGACGGAAACAAAACGAACAGGGGACAAGCGAAGGACAAGAAACGAAGAGAGAGCCCCCTCCCTCAAAAACAGGCAGACACGATGGAAGAGAAGTGGCCGAGGGGTCGGTGAAGAAGAGGGAAAACGAGAGACAGAGTGTACAACAGATGGAAACATGCAGTTCTCTGCCGTTGTGTGTTTTTTTTTTTGGTTTCTTTTTTTTTTTTTTTTTGCACGGCCTCAAGATACGTCGTTAGTGGATCTCGCAGCAGCTCCGGGGGGGGGGCTCTTCCTTGCGTTTGCTGCTGCGTACCCAGAAAGGGGCGGGGGTAAGGTAAGGAATGGCCCGTTTTTAGAAGGAAGGCTACTGCGTAGGGGCTGCTGTCAAGAGAATAATAGGGAATAGGGAATCTGGTCGTGTCGGAAGATCCGGAGGGTGAGCCAGTTGTAGTGTTGGCACGGGGGTTGACGAGGTGAGGGGCTGCTGCTTGGAGCTATTAGCTGCTAGCTAGAACTGGAGGAATCGACTGAAGAGCAGTGAAACGCCGGCACGAATAGGGCAAATGTCTTCTAGAAATGAGCAAGCGCAGCGGGAAAGTGGGCCGGGCGATACGATCGGACAGTTGGATTCCCGGGGAAGGAGCGTGGAGAGCGAAAGGGGAAGTTGCGGGTGCGAGGACAACAGCAACAGCAGGAAGACGGCAGGCGCGGCTGGGAAGTGTATAGAGCACAAAGTACTCGTCCAGCGCACAGCAGAGGCACTGCCGTCTTAGCCGTCTATGCTGCAGATGGCGTGCTCACATAGTGGAAGCCTGAGCAATCGTCCAGCAATATTGCATCGAGTCAGTTGCTGCCTGTACAGCACCGTCCAGGCGGATACGCATAGGTCGTGACTTGCATGCTTTTGGCCAGTACTCCGTACTCCGTAAAATAGGCGTAAATCGGTACCCGCCGCTAAAAAACAGCCTGAAAATCTTGCCGATTTGCACAACCTGCATATTCCCCTTTTGTAGGAGTCGTTGACTAAGGATGGGTTTACAAGTACTTACGAAGTACTCGTCGAACATCCAGCACTACTTGTCCGTATACGTGGTATATCGCACACTCGTATTACTGCTCTACTCCGTACCCATCTCGTATTGTCTCTTCCAAGACGTCATTTCTGAGGCTCCGTTCCCCATAAAGTTAGCTGCCGGCAATCAACGCATCTTTCCCAATACATGTACGGGATTCCACTCTATTTCATTCATGGCCAGCAGGTGACCCAAATACGAACATTAGCTCGGAATCCCCCACTAACATACGAGGAGGCGACAGCCACTCCCCCCTCTCGCCGAGAGGTATGTTCGTACGAGCAACGCTCCGTACTCGTACTTTGCACTCGTCCCCGACAGGGTCCAAGCCAAATCACAACGAAGTACCCGTAAGATACTCCGTACTTCTCTAGATGCCCCGCCTTCTGATTTAACCTAACTATGGGGTACCTTAGATGTATCGAACGATAACTACGTCGTTCAGGAGGACCTTGGTTGCGTTGGCTTGGGCCGAAACACAATTCGGCCCTCGAGCCATGACTCCTTTGGATATTAGTGGCCGGCCCCTATTGGCAAATACTTGATCCGCCAGGGGCTCTGATTTCTATGACACACCAATAATACCGTGCTCAAATGAGTACAACGTGCTACGGGCATCCTTCTGTATGCTCCGTACGCTGTCCAGAAAGCCAAGCCCGAGGCCTGCAATTATTCGGTTCTTCTGCGAATAAAATAGACTTTTCGCCTCTCCGTTCGCTTGGATGCTCTTTTCCGGCTGGTGCAATACGGCCAACAAGTTGCGTTTAGAGAACTATCGATGTTAAAAGCACCTACTGGCCCACAGCAACTCCACTTCAAACCCCTGGTGTGGCTGTCTTGCGTCGTGCAAGGTTTATTGCGTGTTTTCAACATTGGAAACGTGCAAGGACAAGGTTGCCTGTCCTCGTCCTCTTCTCGGCGAGCAGTGCACGGGGTGCTCCTACGAGTGCTCGTACGAAATATTCAGCACAGAATAGAGGACGATAATATTACGGGGCAATAACATGAGCATGAGTACGGAGTACGCGGTAGTATTCCGTTCTGCACGGGGTATTCCTAATATTCCGCGTATAAACCCCACCCAACAATATCACGATGAGATGCCCCATTCGATCATCCGTTTATCCGTATCATACGGAGTACGGAGTGCTCATAGCCCGTCCTGCGTATGCAGACAGTCCTCTTCGTGGCACTCCCACAGAGTTGGAATAAACTATCTTGAGGAATGTGGGCTTCTGACTCTCAATAAGGTTGAATAACGGGTACTTACCGGTTGTTTATTTTGGGCTGTCTCCGAGTAAACAGGCCGCTTGGATGCTGAGTTGGCCCATTTTCCATCTAGTAATAAGTCCGAGTTGAGATGGACTAAAATAGACCACACACCGTCATTGGTAGCTATTTATTGTACTGCATACACGGTAAGATACCATACGCCTTCTTTTCGTGAAGCCCATTCGCAGAAGGCAACCACTGTCAGGCGCAGCCCCTCTGCAGTGCCACTGAGACACGCAGAAACCACGTCCTGTCAGCCGAGATTGCTCGTATGCGGGTACATGTATGAAGTACTCCGTACCAGAACCATTACACAAGTAAACAAGGGAAGAAGATGTCCCGAACTGTGCACCACTCGTACACCGCTGCAGCGCTCGTATGCTCCGCTGGCCAAGCGCCACACTGTCTTTTCAAATAGGCAATCACATGTGCTGACCAGTGCACGGGCAACCCTTTCCACCCTTTCCACCTTTCCACTCAGCGATCGCTCAAAGATGGGCGATGGACACAGTGCGCAAACCTTGTTTTCTGTTTTGCCGCCATTCCTTGTCGGCGGGCCAACACGAGTCAAAATTTTCGTTGCCAGGCCATTCTAGCGACGGACGCTGCTTCGTCGCAGCGGCTACTGCGCTAACAGATCGGAGTAGCCCCCCTCGGCACGCTAAGTTAAAACCGAGACACAGTGTGGCCCGCAAACCTGAAGAACGAGAGCGAGGCCACTGCAGCTACGGGATACTATTGCACGAGTAGTACCGTGCCGCGTTGGATTGGCAATGGGAAGGCGCGCCCTCGCCGGTGCACCTGCCTTGTTTTGCTCAGGAGAAGACCTCCACGGGTTCCTTCCTCTCTGAGACAACAGAGGACCACAAGCTCTACCTGTGCTTGTAATTTAAGAGATTTAATTGTGCGAGTATCTTATCTTTTGGATCCTGAAAAGCTTCACAAGGCTCTCGTCTCTCCGCTTGCTTGGGTTTCTTGCTGTCCGGCCGTGCGTCTTTGGCCTCCCCGCAACCAGATGCAAGGAGCATCGTCCTGAGACTCCATCGGATCCTAGACCCTGCCGCATCCTGTCACTACCTCATGTTTTGGTTACTCTTCATTTTCATCTCTTTCTTCACGATCTTCTGATCCTGTCTTTCTACCTCTGTCCTATGCCCACTGGCTCTTCCACCGACCTGCACTCTCCGTGGTCCTCTCCCATTTGTCCTCCACTGATCAGCTATTTTTACGTCTCCAACCGTCCCGAACATCCGTGGCGGCAGGCTTAAAAGCCTTGGTGGCTGCATGGGTTGCATCCTCCCTCCCTGACCCACCAAAATTTACGAGGGCTGTCTCGTGTCCGGCCGACCATCTCGCCCATACGAAAAGAAGCTGCTCCTTTCTACCGAACAACTGGACTGTCTGACAAACTTGTCACAAACAAGAAAAACAAGAAAAACCAGAAAAACACAACGGCAAACCCAAGACGGTGGCCTTCGATCCGGCTGCTGCTCTCAGACCCCCTTCTCTTATAGAGAGTGTCTGGACAAGAAACACAACATACACACAGTACAAGGAACAACCCAACATATCCACATATCCTGCCTGTGGCGGCTGCATCGCACCCAATAGAATAGCACCTTCTGGTAAGACACACCCTTACAAGTACAGCTCATGCATTCGCTTCTTCCCCTTTTTGTCCTTTGCATGGCGCGCTAGTTCTGGGTTGGCTCGGCAGCCTCCAACGACTCTCGCTGTTTTCTTGGTACCTTCATATGCTTGTTTTTTTTTTTGTTGTTTTGTTTGCACTTTATTTCTCCCATGATCTTCACGACGACCTGAACCTGCTTGTTCGTTTTCCTCACGTGATCTCCACATACTCCGCCCAAAAGAGGCCACAAGCAGGTTTATTTGTTCTTTTGTTCTGCTTCTCCTGCTCGGAAGCATAACTAACACTCCCTCCACCAGGGCCATGTCCCTTCCCGAAAGACCAGGCGGCAGGCCGCCGCTCAGCAACCGGAATTCATATCGACAATCCACTACACGCCGGCGTCATCCGCCGCATGACGTTGAGAGCGGTGCCTATCTCCCTGTCGATGGACCCCAACAACATGCGGACTCGTTCAATTCGTTCCCCGAGACCATCAGGGGCCCGAATGGACCTATAGACGACATCCCCCTCTCGCCGGCCAGCGAGGCACAGCCCTTCCAGAGAAAACGAAGCCTCGTGCGGCCAGAGCGCAACAGAATAGGCAAAGACCACCCGAACTACTACTACCGCAAGCATGCTACCAACATGAACGTGCTCCCTTCCTCGACTGGAAACGATCCCGCGCTGGAGGACTTGGAGGGCGTTACGGAGGGCGACGGAGTGTCCGACCCGACCATCAGCCGCAGCCAGACAAACAGCGACGACGTGGATAAGAGGCACAGGAAGCACCGCAGCTCTACCCGGGAGCATAAGAGCTCCAAGATTCGGAAGGGCAAAGGCCATCGTTATGCGAAGCAGCCCGTCGAGCAGATTCGCCCACCCGACATCTGGAATGTCTACTGTGCCATTATCACTTTTTGGTTTCCCGACTGCATGCTGCAATGCTGTTGCAACAAACGGTCGAGGGCCGAGCGGCGTGCCTGGCGTGAAAAGATGGGGCTCATCAGCATTATCCTCATCCTGATGACCTTTGTTGGCTTCCTGACCTTTGGCTTCACCCAAGTTGTGTGCAGCTCGACTTCGCTCCGCCTCGAGGTCAACAACGTGGACACTGGCTACATGATCTTCCACGGCGTCGCTTACGATCTGAGCACGTCCCATCACCCGGCAGCTGACGGCATCCCCTTGCTCTCCGATGGTACCGGCGCCAACGTGCTATATGACCTGAGCGAGAAGCACGGAGGTCAGGACGGAAGCTTTCTCATCCAGAACGTCAATGGCAAATGCAAGAACATCATCACGCTTGCTAACAACTCGGATGTCCCGACAAATTCGGACGACGACCTGGCATGGTACTTCCCCTGCAACACGTTCAACCAGGACGGCTCCAGTGAGCCCAATCTCACCATCCCGTATTATCTTGGCTATGCTTGCCATACGTCACAGACGGCGCGCGATGCGTTTTACCTGGAGCTAAAACCGGCCGCTTCCGTGTACTATACTTGGGACGACGTCAAGAACAACTCCCGCAACCTGATCGTGTACTCTGGCAACGTGCTGGACCTCAATCTCCTGTACTGGTTCAACGAGACGCAGGTCACCATCCCGGACCGCTTCAAAGAGCTCCGCGACAACACGACGACGGCTAATCAGGAGATTCGTGGCACGGATGTGACGCATCTGTTCCAGTCGTCGGGCGATAAGGCCATTGCCGAGTGTTTTGAGGACATCATCAAGGTTGGCACGGTGGACACAGAGACCGTAGGATGCATTGCGTCCAAGGTGGTCTTGTACGTGTCGCTGGTACTCATTTTGTCCGTGGTGATGGTGCGCTTCGTGCTGGCCCTGATCTTCCAATGGTTCCTTGCCCAGAGGTACGCTGCAGTCAAGACTTCGCAGTCCTCGGACAAGCGGAAGCGCAACCAGCAGATTGAGGACTGGACCGAGGACATTTACCGTGCGCCGCATCGTATTCCTGGCGATATTGGCAGCAGTGTGGCCGGTGCCAGCTCAGACCGCTATAGCAAGCGCAGCAGTTTCCTGCCGACAACATCGCGCTTTTCGGGAATTGGAGGCCCCGACCGCAACAGTCGCGTACGTGC
This sequence comes from Dryadomyces quercivorus, assembly GCA_002778125.1. NCBI lineage: Eukaryota > Fungi > Ascomycota > Sordariomycetes > Ophiostomatales > Ophiostomataceae > Dryadomyces > Dryadomyces quercivorus. The sequence goes on from PCDE01000010.1 coordinate 3,086,592, forward strand.
GGCGCCGACCACCATGGCGAGCCAAAACGCCAGTGCCCAGATGATGCACCCAAGCTCCCTTTACCGGGATACCGAGGACGGCCGCAGCAGCATGATCCGGTCCAATGACCCGTACGGCACCAGCCATGTCAGTCCGGCAGAGGGTCCTGGGCCGGCTGGCTTCATCCACGAGGCCGTGGTACCGCAACCGCCCTCGGACTGGATGCCGTTCGGCTTTCCTCTGGCGCATACCATCTGCTTGGTGACGGCCTATTCGGAAGGCGAGATGGGCATCCGAACGACGCTGGATTCGATTGCGCTGACGGACTACCCCAACAGCCACAAGGTGATTCTTGTGGTGTGTGACGGTATGATCAAGGGCAAGGGCGAGACGTTGACGACACCGGACATTGCGCTCAGCATGATGAAGGACCTGACGGTGCCCGTGGAGGAGGTGCAGGCGTTTTCGTACGTGGCGGTGGCGAGCGGTGCAAAGCGCCACAACATGGCCAAGATCTTTGCTGGATTTTACGACTACGGGGCCAAGTCGCGGATTCCGGTGGAGAAGCAGCAGCGGGTGCCGATGATGGTGGTGGTCAAGTGCGGGACGCCGGACGAGGCGAGCAAGTCGAAGCCGGGCAACCGTGGCAAGCGAGACAGCCAGATCATCCTGATGTCGTTTTTGCAAAAGGTCATGTTTGATGAGCGGATGACGGAGCTCGAGTACGAAATGTTCAACGGCCTGTGGAAGGTGACGGGGATCTCGCCAGACTTTTACGAAGTAGTGTTGATGGTGGACGCAGACACGAAAGTGTTCCCGGACAGCCTGACGCACATGGTATCGGCGATGGTCAAGGATCCGGAAATCATGGGATTGTGTGGCGAGACGAAGATTGCCAACAAGCGACAGAGCTGGGTGACGGCGATGCAGGTGTTTGAGTACTTTATCTCGCACCACCTGTCCAAGTCGTTTGAGTCTGTTTTTGGCGGCGTGACCTGTCTGCCAGGGTGCTTCTGCATGTATCGGATCAAGGCACCCAAGGGTGGGCAGAACTACTGGGTGCCGATTCTGGCGAACCCGGATGTGGTGGAGCACTACTCGGAGAACGTGGTGGACACGCTGCACAAGAAGAACCTGCTGTTGCTGGGCGAGGACCGGTATCTGACGACGCTGATGCTGCGGACGTTCCCTAAGCGGAAACAGGTTTTTGTGCCGCAGGCCGTGTGCAAGACGACGGTGCCGGACAAGTTCATGGTGCTGCTGTCGCAGCGGCGGCGGTGGATCAACTCGACGGTGCACAATCTGATGGAGCTGATTCTGGTGCGGGATCTGTGCGGCACGTTCTGCTTCAGCATGCAGTTTGTGATTGGCATTGAGCTGATCGGCACGTTGGTTCTGCCGGCAGCCCTGGCCTTTACCTTTTACGTCAGTAAGTATTCAGACGCCTGTCCGCCCTCTCCCTTTTCATCTTTCGCGTACTAATCCATAGTCATTGCGTCCATCATCGGACCGGTGCAGGTGATCACGCTGATCCTGCTGGCGCTCATTCTGGGACTTCCGGCCATCCTGGTGGTGGTGACAGCACACTCGGTGTCGTATGTGGGCTGGATGATGATCTACCTATTCTCGCTGCCGGTGTGGAACTTTATCTTGCCAACGTATTCGTTCTGGAAGTTTGACGACTTCTCGTGGGGCGACACGCGCAAGACGGCGGGAGAGAAGACGAAGAAGGCCGGGATCGAGTACGAGGGAGAGTTTGACAGCAGCAAGATCACGATGAAGCGGTGGGCGGAGTTTGAGCGGGAGCGGCGGATGCGGACCGGGTACTACGGATCGCGCGAGAATCTGCCGGAGCCTGGAGCAGCCCGGTCACCGGCAGGGCCGCATGGAGGCTACCAGCAGTACGAGGAGTACTACGATGAGTGAACGAGCCGGGAGACCACCGACCACCTATTAATGAAATATTGAATTCGGGACATTGTTTGGGGGGGCTTGAATACTTGTTCAGCATTGCGAATGGTGCTTTCATGGGGGCTTGCAATACGGTGGGCGGCATTCAGGAAAGAAATACAGAGCCAAAAGCCAGGGAACCGCCAGTGGCGGTGGTGTGCCCAGAAAAGGCGTATGATGACGGAGCGAGCATGACCAACATACCTTTGTATATGTGCTAGACAATAGTAAATATTTTGCAACTACAGAGCACGAGTAAGAAGAATCCAGTGGATAATACGAAGAGTACGAGTACTCTGTAAGAATAGTATTGATTACAAATTTGCCTGGTCTGGAGAGATGCTCGAGAGGCAGGACATAAACATAATGTGTATCCTATCGTATATATAGCATTACTGACGTCAAGTGGACGTTTCAAGTGTCCCCCATATCTCGTACGAGTAGTTGTGTTGCTTAGAACAGGTTGGACGAGCGGCGGATGCGGCGCTCGTGGAAGGTTCTGCGCGCCTTGGTGGCAGTGCTGGTGCTGGGCTCGAGGCTGGTGAAGTTGGCAGAGAAGGGCACGAGGGCCGCGCACGAGGTGATGAGGGTGGTGTTGTCGGTGGTGCAGCGCAGGTTGTGCTCGGCGGGGATGACAGAGCCGTAGGCCTGCCAGACGGTGGTGGTCTCGCCGGGGCAGGCGACCTCGATCATGTTGAGCTTGCCGCTCTGCCAGATGAAGGAGACGTCGTTGTCGTTGCAGGCGTAGCGGGGAGCCAGGCTGGTGCCTGTGGTCAGGGAGACGGACGAGGCATTGTAGATGCAGGTGGAGATGATGTCGGTGTCGTAGTCGGTGTAGGTGAAGGAGATGTACGAGTCGGTGGAGTTGGTGATGGACGTGGAGTGGAAGTTGAAGATGGTGTAGGCGTCCGGGTACGTGCACGAAGCCGAGTCGGAGGTGGACTCTGACTGGGCCGCGGCAGCGTGGGAAGAGCTGGAAGAGCTCATCGAGTTGCTGAGAGACGTGGCGGCCAGGTCGGCCAAGAGAGCAGACGGGACCTCGTAGTTGAGGGCGAGGGCGGCCGGAACAAGGGCCAGAACGAGAGAGAACTGCATGATGAAGAAGAAAGAGTTTCTGAAAGGTTGAAAGAGTGAAAGAGGATGATAATCCAAGAGTTGTACAGAGTATAAAGGATGCAGATAATGAACGACAATGTTGAAGAACGGCCGCCGGAACGAAAGAGATTCTTATATTTCTCCAGGCCGCTTTGGACGGCGGCAAAACCAGAGCTGAACTGCACAGTGTCACCTCCTGGTAGGACCAAGTGCAGGAAGATCCGCACGCAGCCCGGGCCTTCTTGCGGAGCCTTCTGCGTGTGTTCCTTGCATCCATCTGCGCTATCCTGCTTCGTCGACCTGGCCGGCCCTTGTTGGCCCGTCTGGGGGTCTGGCTTGGTCCCATTCAGGCTCCATCCAAAACTCCATATTTTTTTCTTCTCCCCGGCAGAAATGGAGTGTCTTTCTCCCTTGGACAGGCACTGGAGATTGCGCCCCATTGTTGTTGGGGGTAAGAGAGAGACCCTGCGTTCACAACTGACGTGTCGCCGACTCTTGTGTGTCTGTCTTGGATGGTTCTCTTTGCTGTCTTCCCTGTTTTTTTCATTAAAGAAGAAACGAACTAGGAAGCGCAGGAAGCGCAGGAATCAGAGTCACGGAATTCCTGAATTACCCAATTACTACACCGTACGGAGTACTGAATTACCCAATTACTGAGCACTGAACCCAAGCAGGAACGGGAAGGATCGCCAATGTCTCTCATTGCTTGGCCATCGTCCCTTCCCGTGTTGTTTCACATTTCTTGTGACGGCTCCCCACGAATGGGAGGAAGGCACGATGGACGACGAGCTTCGGTACTTGTCCGCTCGGCATAAGAACAACCCGTAGCATTTACGAGTAGTCTTACTCAGTAGGACAACCAAGCCGTAACAGCAAGATGCTACTGCCACCCAGTGCGAACGGATTGCCGGCAACGGCCCCACAAAACATAAAAAGGAGATGACTCCACGATGACGTCGTTAGTCTTCCGTTTCGCCTGGTCCCAAAACTTGATTGGGAAATAGACAAAGTTTCGAAACACCGAAACCAAGTCGCTTACCAACAAGCCGCTTCTTGCCAACGCTTGCTACCGCGAAAAACGGTCTGCCAATCACGTGCAACATACCACTGCAGCGCCAGCGGAGGTTTTTAAGAGATCTTTTTTTATTTTATGTATCTCTTTATATTTATCCCACAGCTCCTGCCGCTTTATGCAGGCTCTCGTATTGGACTCCGCTCTCCTGCGTCGTGCCGGCAATCATCGAAAGCATCGAAAATCAAAACCATCCACGGACATCTGGCACACTCGTACGAGAATAAAATACTCCGTACGTGGTCTCCGACGGAGTAATACCCCGACCCTTGTATGGACGTCCGAGTACGGAGTCTGGAGTACTCCGTAATACTCTGCAGATCGAGAACGCGAAACTACAATTGATGACTAATGCAACACGCAAATGCCCCTATCCTTTCTATATGTAAACGGGGTCCGACTACTCGTACAACCCATTCAACTTCTCCATCCGAGCCATCCGCGCCAACCACTGGCCTTGCCCTCCTTTGGTATCTCTGCCTCGCTCGCGGGCGTGGGTTCAGTAGCAGGTTCACTCGCAGGTTCGCTCGTAGGTATCGTGGGCTCGCTCACGTGATCGCTCACGGGTTCACTCACTCCCACAGCTTCCACAAGCTCCTCAGGTTCCTCAGGCTCCTGAGGCGCCACAGGCTCAGGCACCGCAGGTTCCTGCTCCTCAGGCACCTGCTCCTCAGGCTCCTGCTCCTCAGCCACCACAACCCCCTCGCTCGGCTTAGATAGTCACTCGCCCTTCAGCTTCTGCTGCGTCACCGTAAACGCCATCTCCAACAAGTCCTGCTCCTCCTTGTTGTGCGTCGACTTGGTGCCCGTCGCCACCGACGCACTCGGGCTGCGGCCCGCGTACATCACGTGCTTGCGGTCGTGGTGCTCCGTGTGGTTGAGCATCGTCTCAATACGCGGCTGCGTGAAACTCCACGCGCCCGCGTTCAGCGGCTCTTCCTGCGCCCACACAATCGTCGACGCGTTGGCATACTGGTCCAGGTTCTCCTTCAGCTGCTGCCACGGGAACGGGTGCAGCTGCTCCACACGCGTAATCGCCACGTTCGTGATGTTGTTGTCGGCCCGGTACTTGTGCAGCGCAGCGTACACCTGGCCAGAGCACAGAATCACACGGTCAATCTTCTCCGGCGCCTCAATCGCGCCCGTCTCGTGGGCCGGGTCGGGAATGATCCAGTGGAACTGCGAGTCGCCCGTGAACTCCTCAATGTTCGACCGCGCAAGGGGATGACGCAGCAGCGACTTGGAGAAGAAGATGACCAGAGCTAAGAAGTTAGATTTTGCATATGAGACTTGAATATAAGAGAGGGAATAAAGGGGGCCTTACGCTTCCGGAACTGCCGGTTCATCTGCCGGCGCAGGATGTGGAACAGGTTCGATGGCGACGTCATGTACGCAATCTGCACGTTGCAGTCCTGGTGCTGCCGGTCCAGCTTGTCCGGCGAAGGGAACTGCCGCGGGTCCTCGTTGCACAGCTGCAGATACCGCTCCAGACGGCCCGAAGAGTGCTCGGGGCCCTGGCCGTCGTAGCCGTGCGGCAGCGACATCACCAGGCCCGTCCGCTGCATCCACTTGGCCTCGCCCGACGCAATGAACTGGTCAATGATGCACTGCGCGTTGTTGGCAAAGTCACCAAACTGCGCCTCCCACATCACCATCGCGTTGGGCGACGTCAGCGAGTAGCCGTACTCGAAGCCGAGGGCGCCAAACTCGCTCAGCGACGAGTTGGAGATGACAAACTTGCCCTGGTCCTTGCTGATGTGCTGCAGCGGCGTGTACGTGTTCTCCGTCTCCTGGTCGTGGAAGACGGCGTGGCGCTGCGAAAACGTGCCGCGCTCCACGTCCTGGCCAGACACCCGCACGTGGTGGCCCTCCGTCACCAGCGAGCCAAACGCCAGCGCCTCGGCCGTCGACCAGTCAATGTTGTTGCCCTCGACGACCGACTTGGTCCGCGCATTCAGGATGCGCTTCAGGTTCCGGTGCACCGTGAAGCCCTCGGGCGCGCTGCCAATCACCTCGCCAATGTGCTCCAGCGTCTTCTGGTCCACGCCCGTCGGGTTGTGCGGCAGAATCTCCGTCGCCAGCTCCTTGGGCGACTTGAAGCCGTTCCACGCCGACGTCGTCCACTCCTTGGAGTGCGGCTGGTACTCCTTGGACTTGCTGAAGCTGTCCTCGAGCATGCCCCACACCCACTGCTTGTGCTCGTCAATGTCCTCCTTGGTGAACGTGCCCTCCTTCAGCAGCTTGTCCACGTAGATGTCAATCTGCGGCGCGTGGGCCTGGATCCGCTTGTACATCAGCGGCTGCGTAAACGACGGCTGGTCCGTCTCGTTGTGCCCGTACTTGCGGTAGCACACGAGGTCGATGATCACGTCCTGCTTGAACTCGGCCCGCCAGTCCGACGCCAGCTGCGACACAAAGTTGACCGCCTCCACGTCGTCGGCGTTGACGTGGAACACCGGCGCGTCAATCGACTTGGCAATGTCCGTGCAGTACGGCGTCGATCGCGCAAATCGCGGGTCCGTCGTGAAGCCGATCTGGTTGTTCACCACCAGGTGGATCGTGCCGCCCGTCGAGAAGGCCGGCAGCGACCGCAGACCCACGCACTCGTACACCACGCCCTGCGCCGCCAGCGCGGCGTCGCCGTGCAGCAGAACCGACATGGCCGTGTTGTGCGTCGACTCGTCGTTGTTGTAGTGCTGGATGGCCCGCGTCTTGCCCAGCACCACCGGGTCCTCGGCTTCCAGATGCGACGGGTTCGCCACCAGCGAAAGCTGCACGCGCTTGCCCGACGGCGTCGGCCGCTCAAAGTTCATGCCCAGGTGGTACTTGACATCGCCCGAGCCCTCGTCCTCGGCGCCCGTCGTTCCGGCAAACTCGCTAAAGATCGACTCGTTGGGCTTCCGCACGACGTTGCTCAGCACGTTCAGCCGGCCACGGTGCGGCATGCCAATGACAATGTCCTTGACGCCGTAGTCGACGCTGCGGTCGATGAGCGCCTTCATGCCTGGCACGAGCGTCTCGCAGCCCTCGAGACCGAACCGCTTGTCGTTGGGGTATTTGGTCGACAAAAACGACTCGAAGCTCGAGCTCCAGATCAGCCGGTCCAGAATCCGCCGCTTCTCGTCAATCGAGTACTTGAACGGCTGCGGCACCTCAATGCGCTCGCGCAGCCAGTCGCACTTCTCCCGATCCGGGATGTGGATGAACTCCACACCGTACGAGCCGCTGTAAATGCTCTCGCACGCCGCAATGATCTCCCGCAGCGTCATCTTCTCGCGGCCATCCCGCTTGAAGCGCGGCAGAATGCCCGGGCCCAGGCTGTACTCCGTATCCAGATCCTTCTCCGTGAACTGGTAGTGCTCCAGCGTCAGCTCCTTGGGCACGTCTTTGGCCGCGTCGCTGCGCAGAATGCCCAGCGGGTCAATGTCGGCCTTGAGATGGCCCCGCGCCTGGTACGCGCGCACCAGCAGCTGGACCTTCAAGTGGTTCGTCACGTCCGAGCTGTCTGCCAGGCCAATGCCTGTGCCGGCGCCCAGGGCGGGCACCGTGGCCGACGAGCTGGGCACCAGCGACGGCGGCGGGATGAAGGCCTTCGAGATGGGCATTTCGCCGCTTTCTATGTTCTTGAAGTACACCTGCCAAGAGACGTGGACGCTCTTGGGGTCCTGCTTCCACTGCATGTACATCTCGTCGATGTAGTTGGCAGTGTTGCCCGTGAGGAAGTTGTCATTGGGGTCGGGCGGCGTCGAGAGGGCGCTGTTGTATCGTTTTTGGAATTGGCTCGTCGTCAGAGCGAGAGGCCGACGGCCAGCCGAGAGAGCTCGGGAGGCAAACGAGCGAGAGAGGCCTGCCATGGCACAGCGGGACGGCGAAGCCGTGGCCGCCCGCGTGGCCTTGGAGAATGACCGTAGCATAGTGAAAGAAAGTCCCGCAGGAAGGAATTGAAGCGGATGGATAGAGTCAATGCATGAAAAAGCAGCTTCGGGAAGAAGCAAATGCCAGAGAAAGGGAGGATAAAAGACGCAGCAGAGTCGGTGCCAGGTCAGTTTTAAGATGCGGTTGTGAGAAAAAGTGGAGAGAAAACAATGCGGAATATTGCTGCATCCTCATTTGTCACGGGAGCTTCGGCTGGGCGTCGGCAACTGGCATTTCGCTGGCCCGGATAGAATAGGCATACGGGGGGATTTGGTAAGCTAAAATGTATGTCACGGGGCACCGCCACGCACCGCCACTCGCTAAACTGTCACGTGCACAAACGTAAGGGTTTGCTCTTTTTTCCGATTAGCAACTCTAGCCATCCACGTGACTGAAAAACGCACATTCACCAATTTTTGTCGGCGGGCCCCCAAAAAATTCCCACTTGTGAATTGTTCTTATTTTTTTTTTCCGTTCCCCTCGACGACCACGACCATCTCGACACGGCCAACCATCGCCTCTCGAGACTTTGAACTCTTGATCGCCGACCTTTTCCCGCGACATCTTCGATTTCGACAACCGCACAAATGGCCAAGGAGGCAGCACCCCGGACCGGCCTGGCCGTCGGTCTCAACAAGGGCTTCGTACGTTTTGCGTCTCGAGATGAGATGGTCATGTCGGCGGCAGGACAGACTGTCGATGCTGCTTGACGAGCTCTACTAACTGCTTGCTACCAGAAAACCACCCCCCGTGTTCTCAAGCCCCGTCTCGCCCGCACCAAGGGCCACCTGAGCAAGCGCACTGCTTTCGTCCGTGACATTGTCAAGGAGGTTGCCGGTCTGGCTCCGTACGAGCGCCGCGTGATTGAGCTGCTGCGGAACAGCAAGGACAAGCGGGCGCGCAAGCTGGCCAAGAAGCGGGTGAGTAGAGAGACGTCCTGGTGCTGCGGTCTCGCCTTGGATGCATGCTAACAAACCACCAGCTCGGCACTTTCGGCCGTGCCAAGGCAAAGGTCGACGAGCTCACCCGGGTGATTGCTGAGTCGCGCAGACATTAAACGGAATGAGGGGAAGAGGAGCATGGTAAAAAGAGGGAGGGCATCTGGCAAGGTCGAATGGGGTTATTCGTGAGGAATATGGGAGAGTGGCATGGCGGCGAGGCATGGAAGATACTCTCTTCTCTCTCGCCGTGCACTCTTTTGCTATTATTTTTTTACTCTTTGCTTGGGTCGGCATTTCGGTTGGCGTCGAAAAAAACAGAACAGAAACCCATCACGAATTCCTGCTTGTTCCTGCACGAGAAGCCCAGACACCACAAGAAAGTCAAAAGAAAAAAAACGCATGAAAATTGTGTGTGTGTGTGTGTGTGTGTGTATATATATGACTGTCTTATAAAAGACAATCCATCCGATCGTCCATGCAGATCAACTGCTTCTACTCTTATATAAATCAAAACGCCATCACAATGCTTCCATGCTCTGAACGCTGCCCGCTTGCCCAAGAAACTGATCTCTGACGCTGCAGCCTTGTCACTTCTTTGCCAGCCGCAGGAACTTGGACATCTTCTTGGCCGCGTCGCCCTGTCTGTCCTTGCGCTTGGCTGCTGCTTCTGCCGCTGCCGCTGCCGCCTCGCGCACCTTGTCGTCCTCTCCATTGCCATCGCTGTCGTCGTCAACGCCCACCTGCGGCACGACAATGTCCTGGGCCATGCCGGTGATTTCCACCTTGACAAACGAAAGACCCGTGTTGGTAGGTGCCGCAGCCGAAACCGCACTGCCCCGGAGAAAGTTGATGACGACGCCGCCGCGCATGCCGTATCCGCGGACGAGGTCATGCTTGGCACCCGCCTTGTCGAGGATCTCGTCGCGCGACATGGGCGGCACCAGTCGAAACGGCTCCTTTGCTGCCTCCTCGGTCAGCACCTCCCGCACGGCCGCATGCAGCGTCGCCCCTGTCGCGCCGTTCGGGAACGACCACAGCACCGTATAGCCGTCGGGGAACCGGATGCGCACATCCACCTTGTTGACAGCGGCAGCGCGGGCCTCCCGCTCGCGTGTTTCTTCCTGGAGCTCCGTGTCCGACTTGAGCCGCTTGTTGCGCCCGGCCTCCTCGAGGTGCTTCTGGTGTGCCTTCATCTGTGCAATGGTCGGCGCCAGACCGCCTGCGCCTCCGCCTGTTTCGGTGCTCTCCCGCGCCCACCGCAGGGCTGCAGCAGCTGGCATGCCAGTGCCTGCCTTGGGCGGCGACCAGACTTGCACGGGCCGGAGGGGGTTGGATGATGGGTCCAAAGATTGTTGGGGGAGTGGTGGCTGTGGCTGTTCTGGCTGTAGCTGTTCTGGCTGTGGTTGTTCTGGCTGCTCGGCTTGTGCAGTCTCTGGTGCAGACACTTCCTGTACTTCCTGTGGCTCTGGCTTGGCTTCTGTGGGCGGCGCAGCAGGCGCAGAAGCCGGCGTCCTGGCGCTTGCTTCAGCGCTCGTGGCATCCTCTCGCTCGAGCTGCCGATGCACGGACTCGAGAGCTTCCTGCAGGGTCATATCGGTGATGCGGAACTCGAGGTGGACGAGCTGGCTGCCGGTGTCGATGCCGACCTGCGACAGCGTCTTGCGAAAGTCGTCGAGCGAGACCAGCTCGCGGCCGGCAAACTTCATGACGGGCGCCTCCCAGTAGAGCTGGCCGGAGCCGCCACCACCGGGGATGCTGGTGCGTGGCACGCCACGGCCGGTGATGTTGAGGCCCTGCTGCTTGTGGGCGGGCTCCTCCTCGAGGTGGCGCAGCAGTTTCCACAGCGGGGTGTCGTTGCGCACCTTGGCTGCCACGCGGTTGTTGGCGATGCCCAGACGGGCTTCGGACGGAGGCAGACGCAGAGCGACAGTGACGGCAGACGGGGATTTGGACTTGACGACAAGCTCGAGCTTGGCGCCCTGGGGAAGACCGGCGACACGGACGGGGTCGGTGAGGTTGATGGACTTTGTGCTGTGCCTGGGCGTGTCAGGGAGACGGGGGGAGAAAACAGGAGACAATGACGACATACTTCAGCTGGTAGTTCTCGCTGTTGAGCTTGAGCTTCGTGCAGGCATCTTCCAGGATATCGATCATAAAGCCGCCGGCCGGGGCCTTGGCCGTGACACGACGCAAGTCTGTTGCTATGACGGTGAAAGAGGCCATGATTGAGTAGAGAGTTGTATGAAAGAGGAGGAGAGGATGCCAAAAAAGACAAGAGATCTCTCAGACAAAAGGGCAGTGTCGATGTGGCGGGACAGCAAGATTGCCACAAGAGGGGAAAGTCAGGCGATGGGTGCGCTGTCTAGTCGGCCGGGAGGAGAGGTCTCTTGCGGGATGCGACGGAGAGGGAAGAAGGGCACAGAACGGCAGAGAACAGAAGAACAGAGGCTGGATCGTCTTACAGCGACTTTGGCGGGGCGATGCCGTTCTTGGAGCTCTTGTCGGGTAAGATGCGGCGTATATGTGGCTGGTGTGGTGTGGCGTTGCAACGGCAGGCCAGGCAGGCAGATGGTACGCGCGGACCAGCCAATGGCGGGTGGCCGTGGGGCAAGAACCAAGCTTGTGGTCACGTTTTCCAGCCGCGCCAGCTGCGTGTTGCCTTTTGGTGGCAGCTCTCCATCGACATCTTCCCCCTCCTGCTGCTCGTTTCCCTGCGCCGCCATTCGACACCAGCAAGCCTGATTGCCGATTGCCGATTGCCGACTGCTGTTTTTCTCCTGCTCGAAGCTTGCAGGCCATCCAGACACCGAACAGCTCAAGATGGTGGGTTGCCGATGCATGAGCAAAGACAAAGACAAAAAGACCAAAAGCTGACCTTGGATGATAGTCTTCGCCATTTTCAATAAGTAAGTGGCCGGGCCAGATGCAGAGATCGTGGCCAAGCGCCTGCTAACGTAGCAGACGGCGGCGCCTGCGTCGCCATGGTCGGCAAGGACTGTGTGGCCATTGCCTGTGATCTGCGGCTCGGCATGCAGGCCCTGACGGTGTCCAACAACTTCCCCAAGATCTTCCAGTACGGCGACCACGTCTTCCTCGGGCTCACGGGCCTCGCGACCGACGTCAGCACCGTCTCGGACCTCTTCCGCTACAAGGTCAACCTCTACCGCCTGCGCGAGGAGCGCCACATTGCCCCGCGCACGTTTGCCAACCTCGTCTCGTCGTCGCTGTACGAGCGGCGCTTTGGGCCGTTTTTCGTCAGCCCGGTCGTGGCCGGCCTCGAGCCCAAGACGGGCCAGCCGTTCATCTGCGGCTTCGACAGCATTGGCTGCATCGACTTTGCCCGCGACTTCATCGTGTCCGGCACGGCCTCGGAGCAGCTGTTCGGCATGTGCGAGAGCCTATGGGAGCCCGACCTGGAGCCCGAGGCTCTGTTCGAGACCATCTCCCAGGCACTGCTCAATGCCGTGGACCGTGACGCTCTTTCGGGCTGGGGCGCCCACGTGTATATTATCGAGAAGGACAAGGTCACCAAGCGGCTGCTCAAGGGACGGCAAGATTAGAGAAGAGAAACGCACAGGCAGTGTACGAATGAAATTCATGAACCATGAACCATGACATGAACCATGGACCATAACCATGAACCATAGCCATGGACCATGAACCATAAACCATGAACCATGAAACCGTAACATAAACATTTTGATTGCTATGCATGACCCTGGCTTTCCTGTCCTATCGTAAGCCACTCATGTGGATCGCTGCCTCTTTAGCTGTCTACTGGCAGAGAACGGACTTGCGTCGTTCATGTCGCCTTCTATGCTTCTAATTGTCCTTCTTTTCCTTGGAAACCACTGCCGGCGTCTGCACAAAGTGGCGCCGCTCAATCAGTTTGAGAATCTCGTCAATAACGCTGTATGGTTAGCAGAGAAGAGGAGAGGAGCGAAAGAAAGAAAGAAAAGAAAGAAAAGAAAGAAAGAAAAAAGAGACAACTTACATCACAGGGGCGCTGATCGCCAGCACGGCAGCCCACTCGGTCCAGTTGAGCGGCAGGATGGAGAAGAGGGTCTGCAAGAAGGGAATGTAGAGCAGGGCAAAGTGCAGCGCCATCGACAGCGCCACCGCATAGACAAGCATCATGTTCTTCCAAAGGGGCAGCGTGAACAGCGACTCGCTGGACGAGAGCGCGTTCATGGCGTTGAGCATCTCGATGACGACGAGGATCGACAGCGACACCGTCGACGCCGCCTTGGCCCGGTCGTCGGCAAACATGGCACAGCCGATCTCGGGGAAGGCGGCCGAGCAGCGGTGGAAGTGGGCCAGCTCGTAAAACGTAATGTGCGGGCCGTCCGGGTTGTAGAGGAACCACCAGGCATAGCCGGCCACGGTGGCCAGGCCCACATACGTGCCGATGACAAGGTACCGGAAGAAGAGCCAGCCGCCAATGAGGGCCTCGCCGCGCTTGCGAGGCGGACGGCGCATGATGTCGTGGTCGGGCGGGTTGAAGGAGAGCGCCGTGGCCGGCAGGCCGTCGGTCACCAGGTTGACCCAGAGGAGCTGAACCGGGATGAGGGCCTCGGGCATGCCGAGGGCGGCCGTCAGGAAGATGGACACCACCTCGCCAATGTTGGACGAGATCAGATACCGGATAAACTGCTGCGTGTTGTTGTAGATGGCCCGGCCCTCCTCGATGGCCGACTCGATCGTCGCAAAGTTGTCGTCGGCCAGCACCATGTCGGCCGCCAGCTTCGACACGTCCGTGCCCGAGCCCATGGCCACGCCAATGTCGGCGCGCTTCAGTGCCGGCGCGTCGTTGACGCCGTCGCCCGTCATCGCCACCACCTCGCCCAGCTGCTGCAGCAGGTCCACCAGCCGCGACTTGTGGGCCGGTTCCACGCGCGAGAACAGCGCCGCCGTCCGGGCGGCCGCCAGCTGCTCCGTCTCGCTGAGCCGGTCAAACTGCCGGCCCGTGAAGCTGACGCCGGCACCCACCTCGCCCTCGGCTTCGATCACGCCGATCTGCCGGCAGATGCTCTCGGCCGTGTGCTGGTTGTCGCCCGTCACCACAATCACCCGGATCCCGGCCTCGCGACACTTGCGGATCGATGCCGCCACCTCCGGTCTCGGCGGGTCCCGCATGCACACCAGCCCCAGCAGCGTCAGGTTCTGCTCCAGCCGCGCGTACTCGGCCGTCGTCTTGGCCGTCTCCGCCAGCCCCGGCTCCGCCAGCGCCGCTCCCTCCACGCTCGCCAGCGCCATCACCCGCAGTCCCTGCCGTCCGTACGCCACCACCGACTGCAGCAGCAGCGAGACCAGCCCGTCGTCGAGGGCCGCCCGCTGTCCATGGGCGCCCACGAGGACGTGCGTGCACCGCTCGATCACCGACTCGGGCGCGCCCTTGACCAGCAGCCGTGCCTTGCCGTCGTCGCCCGCCGTGGCCTGCACCAGCACCGACATGCTCTTGCGGTCGCGCGAGAACTCGAATGTCGCCAGCCGCGCGTACTGCTTCTCGTACCACGCGCTGGCGTAGTGCACGCGGTCCGCGGGCGCCCGCGTCTCCGGCGCACACGGCCCGATCTTCTCGGCCAGCACACGCAGCGCGCCCTCCGTCGGCTCGCCCACGCTGGCATAGCTGCCGGTCCGCGCGTCATACGCCAGCCGCGCGTCGTTGCACAGGGCCGCCACCTCGGTCATCTGGCGCACCGTCGCCGACGACTGCGCAAGGTCGGTCACCGGCTCGCCCGTCGCCGTGCGAATCACGCCCTGGGGCGCAAACGTCGTGCCCTCGACCGTCAGCTCCTCGAGCCCGGCCCCGTCGCCGCGCACGTACACCACATTGCTGACGCTCATCTGGTTGGTCGTCAGCGTGCCCGTCTTGTCGGAGCAGATGACGCTGCAGCTGCCGAGCGTCTCGACGGACGGCAGGCTGCGCACCACGGCATTCTTGGCGGCCATCTTGCGGGTGCCCAGGGCCAGACAGGTAGTGATGACGACAGCGAGACCTTCGGGGATGGCGGCGACGCCCAGCGAGACGGCAATCTTGAGATAGTAGATGGCACCCTTGGCCCAGGTCCCGTGGCTCGGGTCGGCAAAGTTGGGGATGTTGATGAGCCAGACAAGAACGCAGATGACCGTAATGACCTTGGCCAGGGTGTCGCCAAAGTCGTTGAGCTTCTGCTTCAGCGGCGTCGGCTCCGAGATCTGCGCCGTGATGCTCTCGTGGATGTCGCCAATGGCCGTGCGGCTGCCCGTCAGCACCACAACGGCCTTGGCCCGCCCAGTCACCACCGTGGTGCCCGAGAAGAGCATGTTGACCTGGTCCTGCTTGACGGCCTTCTCGTCGTCCACCACGGCCGCGCTGTCCTTGCCGACGCTCTCGCTCTCGCCCGTCAGGATCGCCTGGTCCACGGCAAAGCTGTTGCTCTCAATGGCCACCAGTCGGCAGTCCGCCGGTATCCGGTCGCCCACGGCCACCGACACGATGTCGCCCGGCACCAGCTCCTCGGCCCGCACCCGCGACACCTGTCCGCCGTTGCGCACCACGTTGGCCTCGTTGGCCGAGTACTCCTGCAGCGCTGCAATCGCCTTCTCGGCGCTGCTCTCCTGCGACACGCCCACCACGGCATTGAGAACCAGAATGGTCAGGATCACGGCCGGGTCGACAAACGCGCTCCAGCCGCCCTCCTCCTCAAACAACGCCAACACAAACGACACCAGCGCCGAGCCCAGCAGGATCAACACCAGCTGGTCCTTGAACTGCTCCAGAATGAGCTCCCAGATTGGCGTGGGAGGCTCCTCGGGAATCGCTGTGCGGTTAGCTGCTGTCCATACGACAAACAAAAACACAACGGACCACTCACCATTCTTGCCGTGCTTCTTCTGCTGCGCAGCCACCTGCACGTCTGTCAGGCCGAGGCCGGCCTCCACGCCCAGGTGGGTGAGGACCTGCGCGGCCGGCAGTGCATACGCGTTTTCCATCACAATCAGAGTCTTGCCGTGAAAAGGACCATGAATGTGGGAAGAGAGTGAAGAAGAGGGAGAGGAAAAGAATGTGACAAGAGTGACAAAATTATGAAAACGAATAAGAAAGAATAAGAAAGAATAAAACGAGTAGGGGTCAAAACAGAGGACAACGAGAGGCTGGGGGAGGCTCTAAGCACAAACGCCTCTGATATTCAGACACTTTGTAGACTTTTATGGCCAACTATAGCAGTAAAGAGGGGCTGCTGCAGGGGGCTTGAGACTGCGCTAAAAGAGGCACGGGAACCAGACAGAATATAAGAGAATGTCCAGGGGGGCCAGGTAGCAAGTGTGGCTCTTCAGAGGACCAGGGTATGTGACGCTGTGAACAATTGGCAAGTGGGCGAGGGAAACATGCAAGTTCCAGGCCATTCTTCCCACGCAAACAAGGCGACGTGTCATTAAGCGGAAATCCGCCTGCGAAAAAAAAAAATCCATGCGATAGCGTCTAAGCGGGCGGCAGAAAATGCGGAGAACTTGACCGCCTTGGCCAGTCACCTTGAGGCCACGTCTTGTATTACTCATACACTGCTGCCGTTTACCCGGATATCGCTTAATTGCATTCACATCTTTATACATATCCTTGTACCCAGTAAGATATTCCCATTCTCGTCCTCTTCTCTCTCCCCCTCCTCTCTACAGCCCGGCCACCACGGCCTGGATGCCTGCCGTGCTGGCGTCTTCGCGCCGCTGCACAAACGCCTTGAAGTCCGTCTTTTGCAGTTTCTTGCCGCTCCCGCCACCTGCACTGTTGCTGTTGTTATTGCCACCCGCAGCGCCGCCACCCGCCCCCGTCGCCAGGTTGCGCGAACGCTCGCGCAGGGCCTCCGGACCAATAATGAACAGGTATCCCACCTCCGTGAGCACCTCCACTGTCGCCGCCGCATCCTTGCTGAGCGGCCATGCCTTGAGCGTCGAGACGTACTTGGCAATGTCCTTGGTGACCATGAGACCACCCGTGGCGTTGACGGGGAACTTTTTGAAATGCTCAAAGAGCAGCTGGAAGATGGCAAGGGCAACCTCGCTGCTAAAGGTGTCGATGTTGTTCCCGTCGACAGCCTGTGCCGCCAGCGTGGCCACGCGGTCGAGAAACGTGCAGATAAGCAGACACGTCGGCGTCTGCAGCGCGTCGACGAGGTCTTCGAGGTCGTTGTCCCGCGGCCGGAAATCGGTCCGCTTCTGCGTGGCCGCAAGCGTCTTGGCCACCCAGTTGACCACAACGTCGACAGTTGTCTTGAGCACGCCGTTGACCTTCTTCTCAATGGCCTCGAGCCCGAGACGGGTCTGCACCTCCATGTTGCGGCGCACCGGCCGGTTGGCATCGGCCAGACGCAGCAGCACCGTCTGCACAAAGCGCTCCATCAGACTCGTAATCGTAATGGCCGGCCGCAGCGACGGCAGATACCCCGCCAGCTGCGGCTCCGTCTTGCTGCTCTCCTGTGCCGTGGCCACGTCCAGCGCCGCATCCAGCGCCGTCTCCACGTACATGCGGCCCATCGTCGTCAGCAACAGTCCCAGCAGCGCCTGGATATCCTTGGCCTTTTCCGACGCGCTGCCCAGCTCCAGCGTCCGCCGCACACTCTCCGCCAGCCACCGCAGCATACGTTTCGCGTTCGCTGTACTCAACGCGCCGTCCTCTTCCGCCACCTCGATCTCGTTCTTGTTCTTCGTCCCGTCCGTGTCTTGGATCCCGGCCACCCGCAGCATCATCGCCTTCTGTGTCGCCGTCAGGTCCGATGACTCCAGCCGCTCCATGTACGCATCCTTGGCCGACGATAGCAGCTGCGTGCCCTGCTGCGTTATCATGTTCATGAAACCACGCGTCGCCTTGGGTCGCCGCGAATGGTACAGCGTAAACTTGAACAACAGCGAGTTGTTCAGCTCCTCCAGGCTCTTCTTCTCCTTGTCCATGTAGGAGCTGCCCACCAGGTACGGCACAAACAGCTCTTCCACCTGCTGGTCCAGCGTCTGCGCAATCTGCGACGAGCACGGCTCCGGGTGCTCTGTCAACCCGTGCGTCTTGAGATCATCCACCAGCGCGCCAATGTAGCTGCGCGACGCGTGAAGAGACCGCAGATAGGCCAGCGTCGACACCGACGCCGCCTTCTCCAGCACCATCTCCAGCCGCTGCTGCACAGACTGCTGGAACACGCGCTGGATGAACTTGGCCAGCACCGTCTCGTAGTACGGGAACGCCCGCTTGATGATAAACGACTCCTCCTGCATCACAATCTTGACCTCGTCGATCAGCGACTGCAGGCTCGCCTCCACGCCCGGTGGATCTGCGTCTGGGTCTGCCAGCTGGTTCCATATCTCGCCGTCCGTCGTCACCTCGTCCGCCACCAGCTGATCCCGGTCGATGAAGAACTGGTGCTGGTTGACAAACGCGGCGATCACACTAGTACCCCCGTTGAAATCGTACAGCACCTTGGCGCACTCCTGCATGTCGTCAAAGTTCTGTCGCCGGTAGCTGTTGTTGAACTGCGTCAACAGGTCCTGCTCCAGCGTCTCCGAGAACTTCTCGAGCGTCTCTCGCGTGTTGTGCTTCTTCTGGCTGCCGCTGCCGCTGCTGCCGCTGCGCCCATCGCTGGCTCCATTCGTCGCCGCCGCCGTCACCGTGCTGCCCGTTCCGTTGGCTCGACTGTGTCCGTTGACGCCGCTGCGTCGTCCGTTCGTGTCCGCCCATGCCGCCGGGTCCAGCCGCTGGCTGATGCGCATCAGCTGCCGTGCAATCACGGCACACCGCACCTTGTTCTCTGCTCCGCCCTGCCGCTGGATGTCCTGCAGCGCCGCCAACTGGCCCGTTTCGCTCAGCTCTGTCCAGCACTGCACCAGGAACGTGGCGTCCAGCGCCCGTCTGCGCTTGCGGTCCAGCTCTTCTAGCTTCTCGCCGATCTGTACCGCAATGCTGCCGCCACCTGTGTCCGACCGGCTGCCGCGCCCGTTTGTGCTCATAATACCATCGTGGTTGTCGCTCTCGCTGTTTCTATTCAGGCTCAAGTCCAGTGCCTCGAACTGCATCATCGACTGGTCCAGCTTCGCGCCCAGCGTGTCGAGGGTTTGGTCATGCTGAATCTCGGCTCGCCGCACCTGAGACAGGATCTCCGACTCCTTCTCCTGCAGTTCTTCCGATAGCGTACCCAGCTGTGAGAGGGCATCTGAAAGGATCCGTCAGCAATAGGCAGACATCATCCCCCCCCTCTCTCTTACCCCCTCCTTACTTTCAAATGTTCGAATCAACGGCTTCGGGTCAAATGCCTGCTGCAACGCCGCAGTCCCCGATCGACGGTTCGCCGGGACGGCAGTCTCAGCCAGGGAATCGACAAAGTCGCGCACAATGAAGTCCTTGCTGGAAAAGTCATCCAACGTGAAGCTTGGCCCCTTGGGAAAGAGTGTCTTGGACGTCCCCGATCCGGCCCGCTCCATGGCGGTGTCATCGCCTCGCCGTGCTTGCATTCCGAGAGAAGAGGTGCCCCGGACAGGCTCGATCACGCTCGTGCGTTGCAGTCGATGGGCGCGATTGGGCTGTCTCGTCGTGCAGCGTTGCCGCAGAATGCCCGCTGGAGAACGTCGCGTTGCTGTTATGGCGCAGCAACAGCCCTGTTAGGTCATTACCCGCTGTGGCTTGATACTCGACCCACTAAACAGCCTATCCAATAGGCGCCAAGTCCCCGGAAAGCCTTGTAAGTTGCAACAAGCTGTAGTACAGTGCGAGAAAGCACATGCTCACTACATCTCTCGCTAATCTCGACTTTTCAGCGAAGCCACGTGCCTGGAGCCACAGTCTACCTCTCAGACACGCACTGTCTCGGGTTGGTTACCCCATGTCACCTATGGCAAGGCGCCCTTTTGAAACCTGTCTAAAATACCTTAGTCCATGCAGTTCCTCTCCACGTCATGGTCTTCGTGATACGCACCTCTTACCTCTATCAATAACCGTCGCCGACAGTGGCTCACCTTGCCGCCACCATGGCTTACCCAAGACGGCGGACAGAGATCTTCCGGGAGGCCTCGGACAACAAGCAGTTGACTCCCGAGGAAAGATTAAAAATGATCGAGGTCAGTCGCTCCTCCCCGCAAAATGAGGCAACGAGAAGAACCGGCCGAGGAAGGCGCAAGGGACAGTCGGATGGGCACAAGACAGGACGCCTTTCGCCGACTGACTCGATTTTCTCTTCGTCAACCTCGTCCGTCTATTCCGTCGTCGTCGTCGTCTTGTCTCGCCATGGCCTCCCCCAAGCAACCCCGTTACAGAGGCTCCTTGCGACTCGCGCTGCTGACTGCCAAAAAGAATTTCCTCCCAGCTCCGCCACCACGCCCCGCCATCGCCAAGAAGATCCCCAATAGCAAAAACGCTTTTGCCAATGCCACTGACGACCTCGACAGTCTCTTCATCGGCCGTCGTCGGTCTCGCACCGGTATCCGCCGCTTCCTGCTGGCCCAGATCCACGTCCTCATCTTCGCCATCATCCACGCTGTTTTCTCCCTCTACATCCGCATCCGCCAGGCTTACCATGAAGTCCGCAACCGCATCTACTCCGTGCTCAAGTACCACCATCGCACGCCTGAGATCATTGCCCGCGATGTCCGCGACCTCCGGCGCATCCCTAAGCATCTCAGCGTGATCCTCCGCCTCGAAGAAAACGGTCGCGAGGGCGCCGAGCTCGAGCGCCTCGTCAACGAGGTGGCAGACATTTCTGCCTGGTGTGCCTCTGCCGGTATTCCCGCATTGTCTGTCTACGAGAAGACAGGTGAGTCAGCGTCGGTCTTTTTGTGGACGGCATCACGCACTAACACGTCTAGGCATTCTCAAAAGCTACCTTCCCGAGACGCACAGAGCGGTCTCGCAGCGCCTTGCCGCCTACTTTGGACGTGCCCATCCGGCTGTCACGCTTCGCGCGCCGCACACCCCCTCGATTGAATCGACTGTCTCGCCCCGTGCTCGCGAGTACGGCGATTTCAACGAGGGCCATATCAGTGTCGTATTACTCTCGGAGGAGGATGGCCGTGACTCGCTTGTCGATCTCACCAAGACCCTGGCCGAGATGGCCCAGCGCTCCAAACTTTCCGCTTCAGACATTAGCATGGATCTCATTGATGCTGAGCTTTCGGAGAGCATCATGTCCGACCCGGATCTGTTGATCATATTCGGGCCGTATGTGGAGCTTAATGGATATCCGCCGTGGCAGATCCGTCTGACAGAGATCTACCATGCTCCCGACAATCATGTTGTGGGCTACCAGATTTTCCTCTGGGGACTGCAGAACTACGCAAAAGCTGAAATGAGAGTGGGAAGGTAAACCGAATTACGATGAATGTTGGACTCTGTTTCTTTCCCCGGTGTTTCTCGGGGCCTGGACCCCGTTTATACAATATCATGGAGAGGGCAGCACATGTTAAGCTTAAGCCAATCGTCGGTGTCTTAGATTCTCTTTTTTGCCTTTTGTCAGACATTGGTGGACCAGACCAGGTCACTCAACGGAAGGTGAAAATCCATGTTTTGCCGGGTTGGCTTTGTTATTTATAGATCCGACAGTATCTGTTTTGGCATCAAAATATACCACGTTAAGAATAGAGATCTATTTAAGAGATTTAAAATGCAAGATGCAAGCGACCACCGTCACAAGATATCCAGAGCATGCAGGTTAGTCACATGCGCCACAGTTTTATATAGCACTGCGCCACACTTAGAATTTCTCTTCAACGACCGAATTCCGAGTCCTTGTGTAAACGAAGAGCAATGAACCAAAAAACCGGACAAGGAGACTAGAAAAACACCTAAATCGAAACAGAGGTGTGCAAAGCTATCTAAGGACCTTATGGGAGCGGGTCAGAAACGATCGCGGCCGTCGAGCAGCAGCAACGATCTCGTGGACAGCCGCTCGGCGCCTGGTCCCGGATCAGGTTCCGGCCTCGGATCCACTCCCGGAGTGCTCTCTGACGACATGAGCGTCTTCCGGCCGCCGATGCTGCGGTCGGCTGCACTGACGGCAGCCAACAAGCTCAACAAGGCTCTCTTTACACAGACTTTTGACATATCCGCCGCGCGGATTCACGACCCTCGGCACATTTCTAGGTACCAAAAAGAGCTCATTGCCACGCGAGAGCTGCTGCGACTGGAGCGACTGTCATCGGTGGTGGATGATCCCGAGCCGGTGCCGAGTCTTGCAGATCCTGCCGCATCCAAGCCGCCGGCGAGACGCAAATGTCTCTTGCTCAAGGCGGCAATATCGCCCACAGGTTTGTGCTGGTCTCCGTCTCACGAACCGATGCCCATTGTTTACTGATTCCCTCTAGCATCGGAGACGTGGAGTGATGTGATCAAAGAAGGCGTGGAGCGCGACGAGCTGGGGGTTATCCCGTACAAGCTGACGCTGGACTATGACCACTGGACTTCCCGTATGTTTACTTTTCACGGGATCTGAGGCTTGGAAGAGTACTGATCTGTCCATAGGAGAAATTCTAGTCTCGGTGCTGCCCGAGGAGTTTCACGACGATATCCCGACAGGCTTCAACACGGCCGGCCATGTTGGTATGTTACCCCATTTCACCTCCCTTCAGGTCGTTGTCCATAAGCTCATGAAAGAATAGCCCACCTCAACCTTCGCAGCCGCTTCGAGCCGTACAAGTACATTGTCGGCCAGGTGTTGCTGGACAAGAATCCGCAACTGCGAACGGTCATCAACAAGACTGATCTTGTGGGCACGAATTCGGCCTTCCGCACGTTTGGCTACGAGGTACTCGCAGGGCCGGACGATCTGCAGGTCGAGGTGCGCGAGAACTTTTGCACATACCGCTTCGACTACAGCCGTGTCTACTGGAATAGCAAGCTCGAGCCCGAGCACACGCGCCTACTACAGCTCTTCCGCCCTGGCCAGGTTGTTGTCGATGTCATGGCTGGGATTGGGCCCTTTGCCGTGCCGGCTGGCCGTCGCGGCGTCTTTGTCTGGGCCAACGACATGAACCCAGACAGCTACGCGGCCCTCTGCGACGCCATTGAGCGCAACAAGGTGGGCGCCTATGTGCGGCCGTCGAACGAGGACGGGCTCGTGTTCATCCGGCAGTCAGCCGATCTTGTGCGGGCAGCAGCAGCCGCGGGCGAGGGTGCAGCGGAGGTGACAGCGCCGTCCAAGAACAATGGCAAAGGCGAGGCCAAGGCCAAGGCCAAGAGCAAAGCAAAGCTGCCTCGGCGCATTGTGTCTGTGCCACCGGTCGTGGACCATTTTGTCATGAACCTGCCGGCATCCGCCATTACGTTTCTGCCCAAATTTCGAGGACTCTACGCTGGAGCCGAGGCTTTGTTTGGAGTGGACAGCGGCCAAGCGGAAGGCCAGGCCGTGCAAGCCCAAGCGGGCGTTCCAGCAGCCCAAGAGGAAGCGAGATCGGCAGCGGAAGGGAATGCAGAAGCGGGTACAGGCACAGGCGCAAATGCAAGTGCGGGAGTGGGTGCGGATGTGCACGCGAGTACGGATACGGATACGAGCGTGGGAGTGGTCGCAGGTGCTGCTGCTGCCCATCGTCTGCCCATCGTCCACGTACACTGTTTTGCGCCCAAGAATGATGAGGACGACAGCATATCGAAGCACGAGGTTCGGGAGCGCGTGGCCGAGCAGGTGGGCGTGCCGATGCGCCTGGTGTCACGCTATGCAGACATTGAGCAGGACGATTCGGCCAGGCGGTCGGCTGACGAGGAGCATCTGGTTTACGTGCACAATGTTCGGGCAGTGGCGCCGCAGAAGAGTATGTTTTGTGCCAGTTTCCGGCTGCCGGCGGCACTGGCCTTTGCGTCACGAGAATGAGGTGGAGAGGGTGGTGTATCTTATTTCACAAATGTTGGGGATACTTGAAATAGAATCAAATTAAGCAAAAGCAAAAGCAAATCAAAAGCAAAAGCAAAAAAAAAAAAAAAAAAAAAATATCAAAAATATCAAAAATATACTAAAAAAATATATCAAAATAAACGTTGATATAAAAAATCAAAGAAAAAAAGCAAAAAAGAAACAGAAAAGGAACAGGGATGTGCATGGATCCATGGGAGCACGACTCATCCTGATTGACTTGCATATCGTCCAAGTCCAAAAAGAGACAATCTAAGTTTGTGTGTCCTAAATCCTCTGCATGCAGTGCAGGGATGTGGTCCAGTACAAAGTACGACGTACAAAGGATATGTATGTAATGTGTCTGCCGTCTGTACTCGTACTCCACAAAGAGAATGGAAAGTGCCTCTTTTACTGACAGGGGTCCATTTTGTTACTGTTTTGTGTATGTGCATGAGAGCGCCACTTCCTTCTGCAGAGATGGGGGCTATGAAGGAAGAGGGCGTTTTGGGGCGACATGCGGTGAGATTGGCAGACAGCGAAGCTTCGTACGAGTGCACGCGTACTCGCAGCAGTGATGAAATCCTAGAGAGAGAAGGGATAACAGGCCTGACTGAGGGATTTGTTCAGATTTCTACTTGCACTGTCCCACGGTCCGAGACCCGAACGTCTCATCCTGTACGGAGTAGACATAGTCCATAGCCGAAGATAAGAGGCAGGGATCACCACCGGTGTCGTCTTGGAGATGTGACAGAAGAATGCATAGTAAGCAGAGCGGCGAGCAGTGTATGGAGTACTCCGTAGAGGAAATGGATAATCAGGACAGTCAGCATCCGGTTGAGCTACGAGTGGTATATCTCACTCTACACAGTATCATCACCTAGCGAACACGGCATATGTCGCGAGCACCGGTCAGGGGATGGTGGTGACCAAACGGATCAAGAGACCAAGGGACCAAGGGACCAAGGGACCAAGAGACCCAGAGACCAAGAGGCTCAGAGCATGAAGCGCCGATAAGCCTCTGGGGGAAGCAGAGTCCGAATCCGGACCCTCCTGCAGCAACGGTGAGGACGAGTAGCCTGCCGGGAAGCGCCGGGAGTGGAAAAGAGGAGCCAGAGGGGCAGAGGGGCAGAGGGGCCAGGGGACCCTACTGGCCATGCAAGCGAGGAAAAAGGGTATTAGGGTGGAGAGGATGTTGCGATGCGGGAAAACAAAGAGGAGCAGCCGTGTCGCAAGGCCCCAGAAGGGGTGGCAGGCAGAGGACAAGCCCACAGTTGGTCTGTGGGTTATCGCGTTGCATTGCAGGTGGTTGCTTGCGTGCTCGTATTGTTGGTGGTGGTGAAAGTGGTGATGGTGGTGATGGTGGATGTGTTGTGCACACGTAGTCGGTAGTGATAGGAGGCCGTATTACTTGTCGAGAGGGATTTGTAAGGCTCTTTGTCAGAAGGAGTTTGGCAGTCATGCGGTGCCTGCCCTCTGGGATCTTCCCCTGCATCGCAGCTTCCGGGTCTGAACCCAACCCCAGCTGGCCCGTAAAATACGGAGTATGGTATCCTGATAGACTCCGTGCGGAGTATATATAGTTACTGTGTATTACTGTTCGCTACTCCGTACTCCGTACGGAGTGCATACGCAGTACGAATTATACGACGGAGTACTCCGTATTCCGGCGCGCACCCGTCTCATACGAGTGCTCCGTACGAGTGAGTATCTTACGCAGGAGGACGGGCCTCTTTATGCCCCCACGAGAAGGCCCCACCAGCATCACCAGAAGGGGGGGCCCGATTCGCCTTTCACCTGAGGAGGGGGGGCAGGAGGGGCAGCTTCGCGCTGGAGGAGGCAGAGATAGGGAGATCCAGATACCGATGGTTTACGGCATCCGATGCGAGACGGCCTGAGCTCGGAACCTGTGACCGCCTCGCGCAGCCACTACAAAAGACGGTGAGCGAGTAGGCGAGCAGTGTGGTAGGGTACGGGTGAGTAGTACTCATAAGGGGTGGGGGTTCCGTGCTGTCTGGCAGTCTTCCCGTGGCCCTTTTGCCCCTTTGCCCTTTTCCCTTTTCCCTCTTCCCTCCTCCCATTTTCCCATGTCTGTGCCTTATTACGTCGGCGGCACGATGAATGGACGAGGCCGCACATGACCAGTCATATTTTTGGCACAGCCCGTTTTCTTGCTTCCCAGATCAGCGAGTGATCTGCGCCGTCTTGGGCGTTGGCAGGGGTCTCGAGGGGGCCTCGTGCGCACAGGGGGGGGGGGGGGGGGCACAAAGTCCGTACGAGTACGAAGTGCAAAGTACGGAGTACATGACAGCCATGGCAATCCTCCGTATTCGAGTTCGTAGCCGGCAACGCCGTGGGTGGCTGTCGCGCCGAGAGCTGGCCCAGCAGCAGCATTGCTCGGCATCGCGGGTCCTCCGGCTTCCCCATCCGGCCTCAGGATGGCATGCCAGCATCTCAGACACGGATGGACTCGTTCGTCATCTGCAGATCGTATTCGTGACGCGCACCAGAAGGGGTCGAGTCAGAATCCGGTTCTTTCGCGCGTCTGACGGATGTACTATGTACGGAGTACTCGTACTGGTCTGGGGAATTTGTTGGGGTCAGGAATCCAGGAATCCAGGAATCCAGGAATCCAGGAATCGAGGCGTCGCAGAACGAGGAGTCATGCTTTGTACTTGTACACTTTTGTTGGCCGACATGGGGAACATGGGGAAAGGCAGGCCAGGCTAGCGACAGGCCAGTAGGAGGCCAGTAGCAGGCTAGCAGCAGGCCAGCAGCAGGCCAGCAGGCCAACCACAGACCAGTCACAGACCAGTAACAGGCCTGTGCTGTTCACGCAGCGAAGCGACTGGCAAAAACTTGGAGTAGCTCCTTGGGCTGCACCCCACAGTTCAGTCAGCAGTCCAGAATGGGCATACACAGTACTCCGTACTCCGTACTCGTACATATCTTACTACTCCGTACTCCGTACTATTATTCGTATTCCGTAGTTACCGGAAAGGAACGAGGAAGGGCTGCCCCTCCTTCTGTTGCCAGCTGGCAGCCCCGTCGTTTTACCGGGCACGCGTTCCTCGAGCCTTGCGCACATGACTGGTCACACCGCGTCAGCCAATGGCAGTTTGGTCATGTGAATCGATGTCTGGGATCCGAACACGCCATGCCTCTGAGATATCTACAAAAACGGGTTGCCTGCAGACGCTGTAAACACTGTAAACACTGTAAACACTGTAAACACTGCAGACGCTGGGTCTTGCATTGAAGACCTCATCTCTGCGGAATTTGTCGGAATGGCTGGGCTCTGGACTGTTCTCGACTGGACGGCGCACAGTCTCCCGCGAGCTATGTCGTTTGGTGGCCGCCCTAAAAGGTAAGATGAGTCGCCAGGCGCTGTATCTTACGAGTACAGTACTCCATGCTCCGTGCTCCGTGCTCCTGCTCCATGCACTTTCCGACACCGGCTCTCTCTTCAGGCCTGCAGAAGTCTTTGCCAACACGCATGCTGCCTCAGCGCGTGTCAGCGAGCACCCGAGCTATGACAAGCTCTGCACTCCAGTCGCACGGAGTACTAATACCACATTCCTTCGTATTGCGGAACACTCGTGCTCGTTACTCCAACGATTAAAACTAGTCCACCTTATACGTTTGCCATCGCTGGCCAGACCGCGCTTATCCGGTCCGCTCCAAATTTTCTAGGTCAGGTGCCCGCCGCCGAAATTTGTGCCGTTCGCTCTTGCTTGCTCTTACTCTTATTTATTACGAGTCATCATTTTCGCCTTCGCGCTCCCTCGCTCCTTCTACGGAACACTTGCCCGTAGGCCCATTCATACTCCGTACTCCGGAGGATACTCCGTCGTCCTTTCCTAATCACCTGCATTCCCTCCCTCCGCTCCCCTGTAAGAGACTACAAGTACGAATCCGTATCTTACTATATACGGAGTACGACGGCCCCTCCTCGCTGGCGGTCACACCGCACGCCTAGCCACGCCTGGCCAATCGCCTATCGTCTCCCCTACAGGGCTTGACACAGCGCCCGTCCAGCGCACTGTATTTACGTATTGCCTGGTATTTTTGCTTTTTGCTTCTGTAAGATACGGTACAGAGTACTCCGTACTTCCTTAATTCTTATTTTATTTCTCCGTTCTGCCTCTTACTTTAACTTTTTACTCTCTTTATTTTTCCCTTTCCTAATTGGAATACTCGTACGCCGTCTCGTAGACTCTCCCGTCTCCACATCCATCCTTTCTCTCCACCACCACGCCCACCCCCTGCAACATCCACTCACTACAATTTTCATTGCGAGCATTACTCCGTTGGTGGAACTTCTAGCTTGAAGACTCCTCTTGTCCTCTGTTGGACAGCCTGCCTACTTTCAATATCCATCCCTCCCGTCCACGCTCGTCCAACTCTCGTCCTCCTCCTCCTCAACGACGTCTTCCTCTCGTCACATCTCTCGTTCCGTCGATCCTCTTCGGCCACTCTGCTCCACTCGCGTTTCCTCTTTCTTCTCCTTTCGCAACCCGCTGGCTGGCTGGCCACGTCCGAGTGACCACACACCCCCCCTGCTCGCTACTCGCTACTCGTACTCTCACACTTCTCAAACATCCCTTGTCCATTGCCATCGCCTGTCCCACTGGCCAGTGCTCAAAAGGTAACGAAAAAAATAACAACTTTGCAGCCAAGCACGGCATCCGGCCAAACCGTCCATTCCAGTGTCCTTTTCCCAGTCCGTCTTTGCTTAGACACCCCCCCTCCCCCCCAAATACCACCACCACCAACCACCAACACCAACCTATCCACACACCCTCTATCTCTCTCCCACACCGGACTCCGATGCGTCGGTTCATTCACCCGTCTTCTCGAACGTCTTCCCTGTCCAATACCACACCTAGATCAACCTAGGCGCCGCTGTCTCTGCTACCACCTCCTCCCTACTTCCTACCCCCCCCCCCCCCCCCCCCCCCTCTTGTCCTCGCTTCCCTCCAGTACCAGTACGAGATATAATTACAACCCTTCTTACTACCTGCTCTCGCTCCCATATCCCTCCCTCCTGTTCCATCGCCTACTCTTCCCGTCTCCCTCCCCTCCCCCCCCCCCCCCCCCCCCCGTCTCATCTCCCACCATTCCGTCGACATCGGTCATTAATGACAGCCATTGATTGCTGACATCGTCAAACGGACCTTTCAGCTTTTCCATAATCTCACTCCCACTCGCTTTTTTCCTCTGTCGCATACTCCGTATTGCGCCTCGCCCCCCAAGGCTTTTTCCTTGGTGTATTAACGCCTTTCACCGCTTGATACCCCCCTCTACAGCGCATACAGGGCCCAGACTGAACGGGTTAGACGGCAATCTTAAACTAAAAAGGTCTAGAAAAGTGTTCGAAGAGCGCCTCCCCCCCACTCCTACTGGGCAAAGAAAGGTCTTCGTTTTACCACCTCACAAATCCGGTTAATTTTTTTTCTGGTGGATTTCGGCATCTGCCTCCGAGGCCTTTTCCTCCGTCTTCAAGCCCTTGTCACTGTTTTTTCTCCATTTCCTACAAACATCTTCTGTGTTGTCTGCGCCAAAGCATCGCCTATGACGGAATACCAGTACGCGCGTCTGTAGACTTGTGGAAGTCGTGAACAGACGGAGGATCTCTTGGAGCAGGACTACGAGTCTGTGAGGCAGCAGCTTGTTCCATCTCCACCCTCCCAACATGGCCGTGGTCATCTCTTCCGATGAGTCAACTCACTTTGCGCCGGGCTTGCGTCGCTCCCACTCCCAGCCCAAGTTCGGTGCCCAGCAAACCGGCTTTCGCCATTCTGCCTCGGCTTCTCGCATAAGCGACATCTACCATCAATCCCAATACCAGCAGCGTCCTGCTGTTCGCGTCTTCTCTGGCTCTCCTACCGTTACTTCGCCCCCCTCTCCACGCTCTCGCCCCGTATCAACCGCTCCTGTGGCCACTGCTGCCGCTCCCACCAAGCCAACTCTGGCACCTACTCTGCGCATCCCGGACCGTATTGACCGGCCTGGCTATGGATCCTCCCCCAACGGAACCGACGATGGCTCCGACATGGACGCCGTGATAGACTACTCTCACTACGAAGACGTGACCTACTTCAACCCAGATCAGCACCACCTGACTGCGTCCGACGATTTGCATGACCTGGGCGATTCCTATGCGGCCTCGCCAAACGACAACAACACGGTGTCTACGGGCCCTTCGCGAACTAACTCGTCCGATTTCGAGATTTTTGACCACATTGCTGAGGATGACACTGCCATCCGAGCACAGCCCTCGCGCCATGTGGACTACCTCTCGCACAACTGGAAGGAGGAAGACATTTGGGAGTCCTGGAAGTATGTAGTCTCTCGAAGGGGTGATTATAGCAACTCTGAGCGGCTTGAAAACGCCTCTTGGAGAACATGGATGAAATCCAAAAACAACCTCAAGACCGTCACGCCCGAGACGCTGAACTGGTAAGAAGTCGAAATTTGCTCCATCGGACGAGCAGCACCTGTCTAACACCAATACAGGCTCAAGGATTGCGATGTTACTTGGCTGTACGGCCCATTGCAGACGGGCCACGAAGACATTGTTCCCAACCAGGCGAATGAGAGCGCCAGCTTGACAAAGTCCAACTCTTTCCTGGCCAACAGCAAGAAGCCCATTCTCAAAAAACGGAGCATGTCAGAGATTATGCTGCAGCGATCCTTGTCCGCCTCCTCGTTGGTGAAGCAGGCCGCCGCTGCCGTCCAGGCCCAACAAAAAGACAAGGTTGCGCGTCGCTTGCTACGCCCGCGGTTTGAGCGTGCCGCCACAGACTATGTCACTTTCCCCCTATCTTCGCGGCACTACAGTCCCGGAACGTCTCAGTCAGCATCGTCGTCCGGCATCGTGTCGCCTTCGTCGGAGCGGAAGCGCATCCATTTCAACGAGCAGGTCGAGCAGTGCATTGTGGTTGAAATCAAGGGCGAAGATGACGACGACGACGCGGGCCCATCTGGCTACAACGACGACGACAGCGATTCCGACGATGGCGCAATCATGATGAAACGTACCGTAATTAGGCGGCGCATCCCGACTCGTCGCCGGCAACTCATGGCCAACCACAGCGAGAGCAAGAGCAAGACGATCGCCATGCTGCCCTCTACGACGCTCAAGGCTCAAGATGTGGACTCGGACGTGCTCGAAGGCTCTGCTATGAAGCACAGTTATCGCAGCCCCGTCATGTCCCCATCTTCTTCGCAAGAGACACTTCGGCCCTCCAAGCCATCGGGAAAGATGTTTTTTGGTGCTGATGACGAAGACGAGGACGACGAAGACGACGAAATGGGCGAAACTGTCGCCCAGGTATCCGAGGAGGAGGAAGACGACGACGACAGCGAGGATGATGACATGGGCTTTTCCATGGGAAGTGGGCGAGGCCGAACTGGCGGCCTGCTGTCCAAGTCTCTGTCCACGTCCAAGTTGAACAGCCCTTCTTTGAATGGCCTTCTGTCTAGTGGCGGCAACGTCAGCGGCAGCACCGGTAGTATGAAGCGCACGACATCCGCGAGCAGCCTTGCGGTGGAACCGACTGGGATGCGCCGAACGGCCTCCGGCATGTTCATGCCTTACGACGAAGGTGAGCCTGCAGACGACAAAGGTGGCGGGCTGGTTGGTCGCATCATGGATACGGTCAACACAGCCCGCGACATTGTTTATGTCATCTGGAACGTTGGATGGAGGAGATGAAAACCCTGCCAGGTTTTTTTTCTGGATTGGTTTTTATTTGCCTTGCTCCGCTAGGGCCACCATGCTGATTGTTCGTCTTTTTGCTGCTTTAGGAGGAAGCTCGAGGTTGTTGTCATCTATCCAGCGTCATTAGCGAGCCCACTGACGGGTTTCGTTTTCTTTTCTGCCTTTGGAGTCTGAGCGGCTGCTTTGTTCTTCACTCTTCGAGGATTTTTTCGCGTCTCTTGTGTGTACGATAAAAAAGGCCTGGAGGCAACGACTCGACAGGATCCCTGCGGCTGCAATCCTCTTCTCAATACCCGACAACACACACGACACACTAACGACACACTCACACACACACACTCACACACACACACTACCAGCATTTGCACATGGCGTTTATTAAGGAAAACAAAATGGATGGCATCTCGGGGAACGGAAAGATGTAATGGTGGATGGGGAAACAAGAGGAGCAAATTCGATTCTAGGAGCATTGGGGGGGCATGGTCTTTCATTTCTGCTTGTTTCCGCTGCGATTCTTTGAGCAGGCACACACACATACACGGTTGCAGAGTTGGTTCGGCAAGTGGGTAGTTGGCGTTCCAGCATGGGGGATGGCTTCCGGGTTTGTTTCGTTCTATATGCCTGCTCTCTATTTCTTTCTTTTTTTTCTCATTGCACGGGGGGCGGGAACTGGAGGCGAGGAAGGGTTTTTTACGAAGTACGAGTAACTCGTAATGGATGGACAACTTATTACAAGGGAAATGGCACATAGCTGGAGGAAGTGTTCGGATAGGAAAACGTTATTGATTTTACTCCCAAAAGTCCTTTTTCCTATTAAGTACGGAGTAAAATACTCTTGTCACGTTGAAGATATCTGTGAATAACAAGTTGGAAGATTATGCCTCGGAACGTAGGCCTTGGCATAGACTTGGCCTATGCAATTCTGCAGCTCGGCTCGAGCAGGAGTTGCCCGTATCTTCCGTCCGTCTTTTACCGCATCTCAACCGCGTTACATAGCCGATGCGTGCATTATTCATCCTACAAGATCAAGCCGCCGTTCTGCCCCACTTGCTTAGCCCGTCAGCCACCTTCTTGCTCGGCTATGTCATGTGACATGAAGTGTGTGGGTCGCATCGTGAGCCCAACCAGCTGGTATTACTTATCTCCCGTCGCAGAGACAAGTCTTGGGCTGCATGATGCGATGAAAGCAGACGAGATAAGAAGATATGGCCCAAATTCGAGTTTCTGTACACGTGTTTCAGCCAGAAAGGGCCTTGGCATGTAAGATATCTTACGCCATGCATCGTTCATCCAAGGCAAAAAAGGCTCACATAGAAATCTGGCATGATGATACGCCAAAGTGGCGAGATGTCAAAGTGTGACGGCATATGAACGATAGGGGTGCAGAATTTCCCCTCCCCCTTGCAGCTGTATAAAAAATAAGGATAAAAAGATGCATAAGTCCAAGCGACCGTGGTCATGTGTCCAATCTCGGGGCATTTTCCCCTCATCCAGTCTCTAAAAAAAATCAAGTGTCCAATCTTTCCAACGCCAAAAAGGAGGTGTGTGCATGTCTCGCTCTCTCATGGAAAGATGATGCCCGCATCCATCAGGAGCCGGGAAACGAGCAGAAAAGCAAAATCGAAAAGGCACAAAAGCAATCCTCCAGGGGGCATGTGCTTGAATATATCCCCCTCCCAGATAAGACCAAGGACCAAAAAATCAACCGAAACGACTGCATACATGGCAAGACTTTCCTTTCATGACGCCTTTCTTATAAAGGATTTTTGGTGTGGTTATACCCGCAAGAGATCCCGGAGCTCAAGAACGCCAACGAGTTCGCCGCCCTTCTTGTGGTCGACGACGGCAATAACGGCGTCGGCCGTCACGTCCGAGCCGGTGTTCAAGGACGAGCGCCGCAGCCACTGAGCGGCATTGCCGGCCTTGGTGTCGGCCGAGACGACAACAAAGTCGGGCTGGCCAACAACGAAACCCGGCACGTTGGCCAAGTGCCGCATCATGTCGGCCGAGTCGAGGGCGCGGATGCGCGAGGGCGGAACGACACCGTCGAGGTTATCATTGCTATCGACACCAACGATGCGCACCCAGCCTTGGGCGTTGTGGTAGCCGACACGCAGGACATCTGCGCAAACAGTCGTGGCGCCAACCTCGATCGTAGGAATGGACGGCCAGGGCACGGCCAGCTCGCGGATGGGCTGGTTGGCACGGCTGCCGGGGCCGCCCTGCTTGCGGGTGGCATCACCAATGGCACCTCCAGGGTGGTTGCGCTGGAAAACAGAGCCGACACCACCGACGGCAGCATGCAGCTCGTTTCCGGCAACAATGGCCAGCGCGTCACCGACGGCCAGCGCGGTGGTGGTGCTTGTGGTGGGTGCAGATACGCCAAAGGAGACCTTTTCTTCGACGGGGATGGGGGCCGGCAACAGGATGGTGGGACCGACCGCCTTGGCCGAGCGGTGGAACTCGTCGCGGTGCTGGACGAGGGCGCAGGTCTCGGGGGCGACGTGAGCGGTTAACAGGATCAGTGGCAGCGCCGGGTCGACGTGCGGCAGCAGGCTGACCAGTTCCTGTGTCTTGCCCGAGTATGTGATGAAGAGTAGCGCGTCGTTGGCGCGGATGTGGCCGAGGTCGCCGTGCAACGCCTCGGTTGGATGGACAAACGATGCCGGGACGGCGAGGCTATTGAAGGTGGCCGCCAACTTATGGCCAATGTGGCCCGACTTGCCGACGCCGATGATGACCAGCTTGCCCGTCGGAAAGGACGTCTGGGTGTTCACGATGGCCTCAACGGCGCGATGGAAGCCTTCCCGGGCAGTGGGTGACGTGCTGTAGAGCTTTGTGACGGCCTGTAAAGCTTGCGCCTCGGTGGACAGCACATGGATGGCGGCGGCCAGGCGGCCGGCGTCCACGAGGCCGTTGGGGTCGATGTCGTTGGCATCCAGAGACGGCGACGCTAGCACGGACGACGCCGCCGTCGTCTGAGCGGTGGTCACGGGTGATGGTGGCGACTGCTGGCGGTCACTTGCCGATGCCGGCACCGACGATGACGATTGCGATGAGACATCGTCTAGCACGGTTGCAACACTTTTCCCACGGCGGCCCGGGATCATGACATCGTCGAGGGAGAGTTCCTGGATAGGTGTGCAGAGCGCAGCGTCATTGTCGCCAGCAGCGCCAGGCGACGGGGGCGACGGGGGCGGAATGGCAGATCGCATGCTGGCCTGGCGGCCGCCAAGGACGAAGACCTCGCTGTTCTGGACGAAACCGTGCTCAGTCATAATGTAGTTGGTCTGTGGGTTGTTGTGTTGTTGTGTTGTTGCGCTGTTTGATTTCAAAGGTTGGAAGGGAAGAAGAGAGAAGCGGCTGTTAGTTCCGTGTCCGAAGAAAAGACGGAAGACAGAAGACGGAATATGGGAGAGAAAAGACAGGGAGCTTAGGATGAGGACTCCATTGCTGCCGGCTCGATGTTAGGAAGCCTTCTGTTCTTTTATATCTTGGACGAGGAATTGACGCAGCGACGACAGACCGTGCTTCAGGGGGAGAGACGTAGGACAGACAAGCAAGAACAACAAGAGTGACCAAAATGAGCGGAATGGCAAGGTAGACAGAAGAAGAGATACAAGGTATAAAAGAAGGGGGGGGGTGAAGAGATTTGGCAGTGGGAAGCAAAAGTGGCTTCGTATGCAGGCCCGGCCTAGCTCCGGGCAGTTCTATCACTAATAAGCATAGCGGGCTCGGCGATATGATAGAAGGGGCCGTTTGTGGCTGGTAGAGGGTCTTAGCACCCAATTGCGTTATCAAGTACTCCGTAGGAGGGGTCGCTATATCCAGAAAAATTCAACAAACTGTTGAGACAAGGCAGGACTGGATGAGCCAAGGGGCGTGTACGAACAGCGGTGGACAGAACGTGCAGTAAAAACGCAAATGAACAGCGAGTACGGGTACAGACATTGAGAGGTACTCGAAGCGTGTTTTCGCCAGGTATCTTGAGGCTGCCCGGGCTCCGGCTGTCTGTTTATACCATGTCTCGCTGTCTTATAGTGCTCTATAGCGGGAGCGGCTGCTAGGGCCCAGCAAGCAGTGGCCACTACAGCTACCAAGGCCTGCTAGAGAGTGCCCTGAGCGCTGTTTTGTTCGCCTTTTTGTGTGGTATGACGTATTTTGGCAAGTGCCCTCTTGTGTTGCCCCTGGGTGGGGCTGTCTTTCCTTCAACCCGGCCTCGTCCTGTTGCCTGCTGTTTTGGGGATCTGTGTGTTGGCAGCCTGCCTGGCCACCGTCCACTCAACGCTTGCGCAAGAGACGCTAAGGATGACTTTGTGGACCAGAGCTTACTGTGCCACAGGAAGGAAGCACCTCGAACCCATTCAAGTACCGCGTCTGGCTACTCCTTTCCTCATCCTGCTGCTGTGCAAAAACAGGGCGGATAAGCAGCTGCGACCAACCCGCCCTGCCACTTCCTGCATTTCCCGCACCGCGCATGTGTTTGATTAGTAATACGGACTATACGGAGGAAGGGCTTACATCCGTTCTCGTCCTCCCTATGGCGTCCCTGAAAATCACCGCAAATCACTGGCAGTCTATGCGGCCCGCTCACCAACACGTGGGGCCATCGCCGTTCTCTATAAGCCCTCGCCTTGCCCTCGCCTTGCCCTCGCCTTGCAGCTATTTCTACCATTCCTTGCCAAGAAAAGGTCGCCGTTATGACGTGGGAGAAGAAAGAATACGGAGTATAATAGCGGAAACTAGAAGCGAGAAAATGCGCAAGATACATTTACTAAAGTGCAATATCTATGTTGATTGCTATTTTGGATTCCCCAACACCATTCGCCATGCCCGTTACGCCGGAAAGTAGACAGGCCAGATAGACAGACCGGACTGGCCGGACTGGTCAAACCGCGCTCATCATCAGGTTTTCCACCATGCCGCAGGTCTGGCACGCCTGCTGTGCCTGGTCAACCTCGTGGCGGACCGTCCGAAAGAGTGTCTGGAACCCGGCGTAGAGCTCGGTAGAGGCCGCCGCATATTCGGAATAGAGGTCCAGCAGATGTAGCCCGACGTCGGTGCAGATGGCCGTATACCGCGGGTCCACAATATGCCGGCTGGCCCACCGCAGGATCGGCTGCACCGTCACCTCGTCACGGTTTTCGAGTGCCGCCCGCAGAGCGCTGCGGTGGCGCAGCGCCGTCAGCAGCGTCAACACCGTCAGTGGGTTGTCACTCGTCGAGGCCGAGGCCGACGGCTCAAGCACCGCGTCCAGTGCCACGCCGAACCGTTGGTGCCGCAGGTCTCGCTGCCAGGCCGTCTCCTTGGTGCGCCCGAGCTTGCCGCTGGCGTTGCGTGTCGTCCCATCCATGGGAACGCTGCCATCATCCCAGGGAGCAATGACAAACTCTTCTGCAGGTCTGGTGTCGCTGTCCAGTCCCTTTGCCTTGCGCGCCTCTTCGCGGGCTTTGCGTATCTCGGCACGCGCCTTGCGCCGGGCTGCCGACTCGCCGGGAATGTCGAGACGGCCAAGACTCTTTTCTGTCATGCCACTCCGTGCAGCCTCTCGCTTACGCTCCTGGTTGCGCGTGGCCGCAGCGCTCGTCAACCGCGTCTTGATGCTCAGCACGCCCGATGCCATGCCGACGGCCAGGTGGCGGTCCTCGCCATCCGCGCCGGCTGCCACGACAGCCACCGACATCACCGGCGACGGGTACTTGGAACTAGCCACAACGCTCCACGACCCTGTCTCGTAGACCTTGAGCAGCCCGTCGAGGCCACCCGACACGACGCGCCCACCGCGCGATGCCAGGCTCAGCGACGTCACCGTTTTCTGATGACTTGTCAGCAACCGCAGCGGCCGTGCCGCCACTACATCTAGCACCGACACCTCATTGCCCGCCGCTGCCAGGATCACCGTCCCCGACGCCATGGGCAGCACCGCCTCCACGGGCGCCGCATGCTTGAACGTCAGCACGGCCCCGCCCGGTGCCCGGGCATCCCACAGCCGCACGGTTGCGTCGTACGACCCGGTTACTAGCATGTTGCCGGGGCCGCCTTGTGCTTCCGTTGCTGCTCCACCGGCCCCGTTACCCGGCATGAAAGCTCCCGACCGAACATAGTCCTGGTGGCCGACAAACGTGCGTACCGGGTCGTTGCTCGGCAGGTCCCACAACCGCACCGTCTTGTCGTCGCTGGCGCTCATGAGCGTTGTCAGGTTCGTCGGCGACCAACGTGTCACCCATGTCGGCTGTCGGTGAACGTGCCACGTCTTGAGAATGACCGGCCGGGACCCGCCTGTCACGTCAAACACCTGCATCTTTCCCGAGTCGTCGCCCGCTACGAGCACCCGCCCGTCCGCCCGCATCTCGCCGCTGCGTGCCACAGCCTCAAATCGCCCAATCGACTTGACTGGCTCCCGCTTGCGGATGCTGTAGAGATCTACCCGCGGGCCCGCCGTTACTGCAAAGTAGTCATTGGCCTTGGACGCCGTTGCCGTCGTCGGTGTCGCCCATGCCGTCGCAGGTGGATGGCTGATGTGTGTCACTGGCCAGGCGGCTGTCGTTGTGTGTGATTTCGTGCTCCGAAACGACTTCCAGTATCGCTGCTCTGCCGTTGTCGGCGACGGGCCAGACGCCAGCTTCAGCTCTGGCAGAGACACCACCTGTGCCGCCATTGTCTATTTTTGCCTGTCGGGGTGGTAGACAGATGGGGAAATGGTGAAGCGTCTGGTGCTGCTGCTGCTGTTGCAAAAATTGCTGCCGTTAAGATTCCCAAACTTTTTTTTATTAGCTTGTATTTTTTTAGCGGATCCTCTAGTGTTTGATTGGTCGCTCGGAAATTTAATGTTCCTTTCCGAAACCGTTTCGTGAAGTTTAATACGCATCTTACTCATATCATTATCGTATCTTACCGTACTGAGTCTTCGGTATGAACCGCCACACTAGCTCCTCGTTATAGAATTCTAGTATAATAATATAATAACCCACCGATCACGAGGCGCACTCATGTGCCGAACATAGATGACCTGACCCGAAGCAAACGAAATGGGTCAATGGGCCAGCCCAGGTCACCGCTTTTCCGCGCCTGAAAAAAGTGGGACATATGCATAGCTAGCGTTGTTCTTCACTGATTGGAAGGCGCGGCTCGCTGAGGATGCTGGTCGGGGGGGAGGGGGGCACACGCCGGAAGAGGAAAGAACGATAGCCTCGCTTTCTCGCACCTGCCGTCAGTCGGAAATTCTAGCACTGTACAAAAGGGTTCTTCTGTATCCTCCTGCCTCCTTTCCTCTCTACACTCTTCCATTGCATGTCGCCTAGACACTTCTCTTCCCTTTCCAGCATTCTTCTCCTCTCGACTGTCTTTATCTTCTGGCGACGCTGAAGGCGCTACCTTTTGCTCTTTTTTTTGTCACCAAATTCTCGCGCGCGCACGCGATCGACAGCCTGTTGACCGATCTCTTTGGCAAAACATCCTTGCATTCTGGGCGTCGGGGGGGGACTGCTTGGTAGCAGTATATTCCCACTTAGTTTGGCCTCCATCTGCACGAGGATCTGGCTTTTGCCATGGTGGGTTGGGCCTCTTTCTGACCCAGTTACGGCAGACTCGGACGAAGCCCATTGCGTCGCGTCCAGTGTTGACTTTTTCGAGCTGACTTTCCGCCTCTCGACAGATCCTTGAATACCTCTTCCGTCTTCCGTCTCCGACATGCCTCGTGCCCAGTCGTCCCAAACGTCGCCCGGCCGGCGGAAGCTGTCAGTCTCCGAGCAACTCGCCTCTAGCAACAGCACTGCCAACGCGTTTCTCGGTACAACCAGACGGCCTTCCTGGCTAGTCGCTGGAGTCACGCCAGCCCCTACACCTCGCTCGCAAGTTGTTGCGCATGATGCTGCTGCTGCTTCTGTCAATTCTGCTACTGCTACTGCTGCCGATGCTGCTAGCACTGTTGCCCCTACTTCGGCGCCTCCCAAACCAACCGACACTATGCCATCAGCGGCCTCTGCTTTGTCGTATGTCAAAGAAGGGTGTCCTGAGAAAAGCCAGAACAAAGTACTGACAGCCATCCCTCCACATCTCAGAACTGCTCTTTCTCAAAATCTCCTTCCCTCTCCGGCACCCAGTGACGAACCGAGCCCGATCGTGTCCACTGTTTTGGACAACTCGCCTCAAGTCACGCCCACCATTTCGAATGCGGCCCCTCCCGGCCCCATCCTTACTGCTACAGCTGCTGTTGCTGTCACGTCTGCGACGACCAATGCTAGTCAAGGATCCACCGTCACTCCTGCAAACGTCGCGTCACCACAGGTCAACGTGGCCGTGTCCCCCCCGGCTATGCTCCCGGCACGAACACTTGAAGATGCAAGAGCGGCGTCACTGCATGCTATACCAAGTCCAGGGCCAGGGCCAGCTCCGGTCCCGACGATGGCACCATCGCCAGCATCCCCAATGCCCCAAGTGCAACGCCCAACGTGCTCGCCGCAGTCTGCCACAACGTCACGACCATCACCACGTTTCCCAAGACAAGAGCTACCATCACAGCTCCCCGAGCAAGTCCAGCAGCCGGCAGTTTCACGGGGAAACTCCGGGCAGTCAGGTCAGGCCATGCCTACAGCCGCATTTACCATTCAAAGCACTGTGCATGCCCCTTGGCCCCAAACTCCGATATCATACACCATGTTCAATCAATCACTGAACACCATTGCTAATGGCATTGGTGGCATTGCATCTCTGTCCCGAGAGCTTGAACTTCCTCGGGTTCGTCTCTTAATGAGAGCATGTCAAACAGAGGACGGATTCTTCCTTGCCCTACATCAGTTGCTCTGCATGTGGTCGGTACGCCACGACGATGTTTGCGGGATCCTTGGAGACTTTAGCACAGAGCAAGTGGACGAATGCTTTGAAATCCTCGATGTCATTTTTAGGCCGAACAGCGAAGTTCGGCCAGCGTTGCTCCGTGCTTTTTCGGTGTTCCCAGACAATTTTAGGGCGCTGATGGCCGGACCTTGCACATATCCCCAGATCTTTCCTAAAGTTGTCAGATTCTTGAGCTGCTTGCGCATGTACTGGTCTGGTATGTGCCTGCAAGTTGTCCAACGCCGCTATCCTCTCTTAGTGGACGAGTTGGTTGGGCAACTTGGCTGCTTGTCTCCGATTATGCAATGCGTTTTGTTCACTACCTCTAGGAGACGCATTGGGATACCTGATTCGAGTTACGGCGCCGCCATGGAGCAACTGTTTAATGAGGATCAAAGGTACCACCAAGGGGGCTCGGCGACACCATACAGTACCATCGCGGAGCTCGAGCAGCAGAATTCGGAACTGATTGCCATTTACCATAATGTGCTGCAATCGTTCATGTCAAGAGGCCAAAGCCAGGCCAGTCCTACATTCCCGATGCAGCAAACACCACAGATATCACGAACACCACAGACACCGCAAACGCCGCAGACATCATTCGGGCCCGGAGGCATGGCACGCACATACAACCAGCAGCAAGTGCTGAACCAGATGCAACAGGCACAGCCAAGCTCGATGACACCTCAATATCCCATAGCGTCACAAGCACAACAACAACAACAAACACCCCAGACACAAGCTCATCAAATGCAGGCACAGGGGCTGCAGGCACAACTGTTACGCGCACAATTTCAGGCACAGCAGGTACAGCAAGCGGAACAGACGCAGCAAGCACAACCAGCATATCAGGTGCATTTCCAACACAGGCAACAGATGAGGCTACAGTCCACGCAGCCTAACACCGCAATGCACAGACAGGTGCATCCAACCCTGCCATTGATGATCCCTTCTCAGGTCACCGTCTCATCACAGCGCAGAACGCCGGTTTCTACGCCGATGGAATCCCCAAGGACGTGGCCGAGAATGTCTGTTCAACGGGCGCAGGCTCCTGTGGGAACTTTCCAACCTGCGCAGGCTACCATACAGCCACGACCACAGCTCGTACATATAAACACGCAGCAAATACTCTCGGCGCGGTCACAGCCATCCCCACAGGCTTCAACCCTCTTTGCGCCACCGGGCCACTCGATATCGCGTGCCGAATATCCACACGATCCTTTGGATAAACGGGCACTTGCCATTGGCCTAACCGAAGCACACCTAAAAAGCCCACCGCGGGTTCTTGTCGATCTTGACACGGGGGAACGGCTGGCAGGTGGAGTGAATCAGGAACGTTTCTACCAATCGGTTCAGCATATGGCGGTCGGGCCGGTTCGGACGCCAGTGAGCCACCGCATACATCGGTTCGCGTTCCAAGTGACGGCAGAAGAGTACAAGCTTATCGCACCCAAGATCGTCCCCGACGGTGAACTCCTGCCCGTGGTGCAACACTTCGACGGGAGCTTGCGTTACCGATTGCGCTGCTGCAAGGTGCCGCATGGTGACAAGGAATTGACAGAGGCTGAGTGGACGACACAGGACACAGTTTGGCCCTTGAACATTTTTATCAATTTCAATAACTACGTGGTTTCCGTTCGGCGACAGGTGCACAACGGCAAAGATCTGGCAGCCGAACTGACCTCTATGGTGTGTGTAGGAGTGAACAACCTGCAGGTCATCATACCAGAACCTTCCCGCCGCGCTGTTGTGCCCAGGGCACATATCTTGGGGGTTGAGATGATCAAGACGGAAAGCCACACGGCCTTATTGCAACGGATCTACCGAGATGGAATGCAGCCAGCTAGCACGACGCTCGATGAGATTAAAAGGCGCCTCACAAAACCATCTGGTGGTGGTGAGGACGATAATGACGATGGCCTTGCGGTTGTACAGAATGATCTTTCAGTGGACCTGGCAGATCCGTTCAGTACCAAAATTTTTGACACGCCTGCACGCGGTGCCAACTGTCAGCACATTGAGTGTTTCGACCTTGCCAATTGGCTCAACACAAGACCGAGCAACCCAGCGCCAACTTGCCAACATCGTGGTAGGTGCAATTGCAGCAGCCGACAGCCGGGGCAGTTGCATGCCGAGCCAACGTTGCCAGACAAGTGGCGTTGCCCCATCTGTTCATGCGATGCACGGCCTAAAAGCCTGCGCATTGATGGGTTTCTCGTCGACGTGCATGCGCAGCTGGAAAAGGATGGAAAGCTTGGCCAGACCAAGTCGATCTTGGTGGCACCGAATGGCACATGGACGCCAGTTCTGCGGGAAGAAGACAATATTGACGACAATGATGATGACGACGAGTTGCCTACCAAGAGATTGAGACAGCGCTCTACGTCGGTCCAAGTGACTGCCCGGAAAGTAGCCCGAACAAACTCGATGTCGACAGCAACTAGTCACCGAAAATCCAACCAGCCTATTGAAGTGATTGAGCTGGATTGAGGCGAATGAAGGCGGAAGCGAGCGTGAATTTGAAAGGGCTTGGTGGAACCCAGTCATGTTTTTCGATTGTTCTACACATAATCGCGTATACCCAGAGGTCAGGAGATGGAAGATCTGTCATTTTGCTTTGTGGACTGTGTGTTCATCATGGCCAGGCCAGCTGGATTCCGAGGATTTTTCCTTTTAGGAGAAAAGGCAGGTAGCTTGGTATCTAAAGAAAGAAGGGTTGTGACCATCAACCCCCCAAGTAATAAAAAAAAATCAAACCCATAATCAAAACGCCTTGTCCCAATCTCCCAGTCATCACAATTCACCAAGTGACGCAGACCTATTATCGTGCTGTCCCCAACGCCACCAGTCAGCGGGATCACCACCCGGCACGCATAGCCCAATGCGCCAAAAGTAGTCGCGGTGAGCAAAGAAGAGTTCCCATGGGCGCAAGCGTGGAAATGGTGTCGTCGTGTCGCCACGGTGACTACTACTAGGACCAGCCAGACACGCCGGGTCATCACGACCGTGGCAGCGGACAACATCAGCCGGCGCGGGGGGCAGGTCAACCTTGTCAATGAAGATCTCGCCAGCATGGGTACGAAACCCCCACTCGGCCAG
Source organism: Dryadomyces quercivorus (assembly GCA_002778125.1). Classification (NCBI taxonomy): domain Eukaryota; kingdom Fungi; phylum Ascomycota; class Sordariomycetes; order Ophiostomatales; family Ophiostomataceae; genus Dryadomyces; species Dryadomyces quercivorus. Next base: position 3,130,039 of record PCDE01000010.1, read on the forward strand.
AGGGAGCAGCGGCACAGGGTCGTTGCGGTGGGTTACACGATGAAAGGCATCTGTAGAATCGGAACCTTCGTTCAGTCCAAAGACGGCCTCAACAAAGTTGGCCAGGCCCTCATTGCCGACACGCGGTTCGCCAAAGGTGGTCACCCGGACGTCGTCACCCCAACCGAGGATGGCGCGCATTTCAAGGCCGGCGAGAGCTGCGACAGCGCCGCCGAGGCTGTGGCCGACGATACGAACGCGAAGGGGGGGTGATGTGGAAGAAGCGTTGCGAGCAGCCATGACAGCGGGCAGGACGAGTGGCCGGGCGCTCTGCCACGAGTCATAGAATCCCGCGTGAACGGTGCAGTTGGAGCAGGTTGGCTTCTGATTTCCGTTGTCGTCGTCAGAACCGTCGTCATCTGGAACATCTGGTTCATATGGAATGTACTCCTGCGGAATGGTGCGTAGGTCCTCGACGGTGTTGGTCAAGCTGTAGGTGCCGCGGAAGGCCACGATGACTTCGTTATGAACATCATCAACGGCAACATAGCCGCAGGTATCTCCCAGAAGGACGCCCGTGTTAAAAGTAGCCACAAGACGTAACTCGGGGAAATCGCGACAGCGCGAAAGACAAGAAAAAGGCTTGCCGATGCCAGAGCCAGCGGTGCCGACACAATAGGCGATGTCGACGATGCGTGCAAGGCGCTCGAGGGAGGCGAAGATGGCGGGATCAACAGGGGAGGTCGAGGGGGGAGAGGAGGGAGTTGAGGAAGACGATGACGTCAGCAAAGATGAAGAGCTTTCGAGGAGAGGTTGCTGGTTGGGAGCGGCCACGGCTGCGACAGCCAAGAGGAGAACAGGCAGGCGCATTTCGGGCGTGGAAGAGAGAAGAGAGACAAGGAGAGAGCAAAGGAAGAGGATAAAGCCGCGGGAGGGGGAATCAAGGCAGGTTGAAAAGAGGCTGAAACGAAGTTATGGAGGTTTAAGAGGTGAGACAAATGGCAGATCAATAATCAACCACGATTGGCCATGGCATTCTGCTGCCTGCCTATAGACGGCAGGTGCGATACAGCTGATAGGATGTTGTTCCTGCCTCAGGAAGCGGTGTGCGACAACATAGCCAACGGCAATGCCTTGCGGAAGGCACGTTGGGGGAAACTCTGGGGGAGGCGCAAAAGTGCGACGACAATCTGACAATCCCCCAGCTTTGTTGAGGTCATGGGATCTGCAGAGTGGAGACATTGACTAGATAGTACGGAATACTCGCATTGGTTATGCACATAAGAAAGATGTAAGTTATGCATTTAAGTGGGTATTGGCATCGACATTCCGAGATGCACAGGAGGCATGTCAAATGCATCTCCATTTTGAACAAAAGACCCAGTAAAATAATAAGGGGCTATTGAAATTGAGAGGAATTCCCACTTTCTAAAATACGGAGCATCTGGACTGGGTTTGTCTTATGGTTAAATCGTCATCCATGTCTATGATTTCAATCATAATAACCTGGATTGTATTTTGATTCTCTTTATAATAAGCTTAAACAAGCGTTGTCCCAAAATGATTTTTTTTTTTTCAAACAAACAGATAAAAATGTAAGATATGTATTATAAAAAGTTTCCATAAAAATATAAGATTTTATTTCCACGTGTTTATAACTCTGGTATTTAAAAGCATGTGCTTTATATTTATTATGAGATCTCTTATTTATTAGTTGGTTTCTCATAATAGAAATCCAGTCAATATAATGCCTATTCCCCAAGGAACTATCACGTACGGCCATAGATACTGGAAAGCACGGGATCCCGTCCGCTCTCCCCTAGTTAAACCAGTAATCGGCGGATTAGTAGTTGGGTCGGTGACGACCAGCGAATACCCGCTGCTGTACGTTTTTTTTTCTTTTTTTTTTGAACTTTCAATTCAGTACTTTTCAGTATCTACTTGTACCGGCTTTTCTTTTTTCACTCAACAACTTTTTGCATCATTCGCCATTCCAGCAAACAGCTTCGTAAATTACAGAAATTAACAAAAAAAAAAGCAATCCAAACGGACTACTCCCCTCATTGGCGCCTCCTACTCCAATACCTGTACCTTTGAGATTTGGATGCCCTTCACAATTGGAAATCTCAAATCCACATTGACAGACGAGCCTCCACCCAAAACACAAGAAAGCTGCTGCATTTTGTTCAATAGCTGATTTCATAAATTGCCGTCATTGGTATCAGGGGCCTCCCGGGATTGAGAACTAAAGAGGCCGTGGAAAAGAAGCAGGAATGAGGTAAAAGAAAATAATATTCAAAAAAAAACTGACGCTGCCGCTCCGGGCTTTCCCCTTCTCCCTTTGCCGCCAGTCCGTAACCCCCCCTTAGCTACTTACTACAGTCTTGCTGACTTCTCACCTCTTACAGGGAGAAGAGCTGACCGCAGCCCCAGTGCTGCTCGCAGGCGCACGAGCCATCATCCTTCCATGCGTCGTCAGAGTAGGAGAAGAAGACAATCGAGCCACCAAGAGCGGCGCGCAGGGAGGCAATAGCCGTCTCCTGGTCAGAGACGGAGCAGGTGGCGAGACCGTTGGCAACGCACGAAGACGGCCAACCAGACTCCATCACGTAGCCCTCCATGCCGCCACCGCAGGCAGCCTTGACAATGTCGAGCTGGCCAGCGACGAAAGTACCAGCCTCAGAAGGCGCGGTCTCGGCGTTGAAGTAGGCGTGAGCGTTGCAAGCAACAACGTCGACAACCTCGCAGATCACGCTCGAGAAGGAGGTGTCCTGCCAGATGTTGACAGTGTCGGTCGTCGTCACAGGCGTCGACTTGCCGGCCTCGGAGATGATGGTCTTGACCTCGGTAATGAGGGTCGCGAGCTGGGACGCCGTGCAGTAGCCGTTCAGGGCGGCTTCGTTACCGACGACAACCAGGTCCACGAGATCCCACTGGGCCCACTCCTTGATGGCCGAGATCTGGGAAGCGACGTCGGGGCTGCCGTTGTCACAGCCAACCTCGCCAATGAACACACCGATGATCATGGTCAGGCCGAGCGCCTCGCAACCGGCACCCACGTTGGGGAGCGTGTCACAGTCGGTGGAGTAGACACGGACCGTGGTGAAGCCCTTGCCCTTGATCTCGGTCAGGTCGGCGAGAACGTCCGAAGCGCCCTTGCAAGCACCCTCAGTCGTGTACGGCGTGTAGGTGATGGCCCAGTGGTCGGTGTCGCTGCCGAGCGAGACGGAGACGGAGGCGGAGACGGAGACGGACGAGGTCGTGGACGAGGCGGACAGGCCAACGGACACACCAACAGAGACATCAATGTCAGACTCCGCGGTGGACGAAGCCGTGGCAGCAGCCTCCGTCGTGGTGGCGACGATGGCGGCAACCGTGGTGGGCGTAGCAGCGACCGTGGGCACGATCGTGCTGGTGGTGGCAACACCCTCGAAGGGGCAGGTGATGACAACGTCGGTCTCGGTGACAGTCGTGGTCAGGGCCGTCTTGGTGTAGGTGCCGGGGACAAACGAGGTGACCACGGGGCAGGTGACAATGGTGTCGGTAACAACAACCGTGGTGATGGGGGCGATGGTGTACGTGCCGGCAGAGGGGCAGACGTAGGTGGTCGTCTCAATGATGCTGGTGACAACACCGTTGGTGGCCGTGGACGTCGTGGCGTACGGGCACACCACAGTGGTGGCGGTCTCAACAACGGTGGTGACACCGCCGAGCGTGTGGGTACCGGCCGGGACGGACGTCGTGGAGGCGCCGCACACCGTCGTGGTCTCGGTCACAACAATCGTCGTGGCGGGGAAGGTGTAGGTACCCGGGGTGGGGCAGGTCTCGACAGCGGGCGTCGGGACCGTGGCGGGAGCCGTGGTGGAGACGGACGTCGTGACGGGAGCCGTGGTGGCGGGCACGGTGGTGGAGGCCGCCGACGTGGTGTAGATACCACCGGTGGTGGGCACCGTGTAGTTGCAGGGCGTCGAGGTCGAGGCAACCACGCTCGTGTTGCTGACGACGTACGGCGTCGGCGTCCAGATGACGTTGGTGACGACCGAGGTGTAGGTCTCGCAGACCTCCTCACGCTTCTCAAAGAGCTCGTGGGCGTGAGCATGGCGGTTGCCCAGGTGGGCGGCGCTGGCAGAGCCAAGCAGGACGGCCGAAGCCGCGATGATGCTGGCCTTCATGGTGTTTGAATTATAAAAACAATTATGTTTGCTGGTGTTGTAGGTTGTATTGTCGGTCGCAATCGCAAGGTGTGACCGCTAAAGGAGTGAAGCGGTAAGGAAAGTAGTTTAAACGAGTGACTGGAGCAAAAAGCAGAAACTTGACAACAACATCTACGACGATGATGTCTGGGATAGAGAGAAAAGAAGAGAGGAAAGAAAAAGATCGGCTAGAAGGAGAAGGGCCGGCGCCTTTTGGCTTATGGGCTATGAGAATGGCCGCAGCAAACGAGTAGGGGGGGGATTGGGGGGGGGGGGATGAGTGGCACCTCTTCCATGGAGGAACATCGGAATGGACTTGGCGGATGGGACGCGGACATGGGGGGGTGTGGGTAACGCGATGGCACCGGCAACGGTACGCAGTAGAGACCACACGTTTGTGCACAGCCGGCGAGAAAATCTGCACAAATGTCTCCCCCCCCCCCTGGCACGCTAAACCGGGGGAGGGAAGAGGTATGGGTAAAGATGTATGGGTACTGTGTATATGGTAGAATAGGTGCATTTTTCTGTATCTCGGCGATCGTTTGTGCAAGAATGGGACCACCGAAGCCATTGACCGAGCGGGCATGAGGATTTTCCAGCCTGTGCGTACTCCGTACTGGTACAGGGTAGCGCACTCGTGGTGGCTCCTCGTCTACCAGTATGAGATGAGGTCTGGGGGCCGTCTAACGCAATTTCCAGGAATAGAGGCTGAGAATGAATATGGAGAAGCCAGTGGGCGGCGAGCGAGAGCGAGGGAGGTCCCGCCCAAGTGAGCACGCCGTACTGCGTACTCGTACGGAGCACGGGAGTACTTTGCACTATTGGCCCGTTCTCCGTACTTCTGGCACAGGGCAGACTCGGCCAGGAGGAGTAGCATCTTACTCATGTCAATAGTGCCCTGTCCTCTTCGTCTCATTCTCCAGACGCGAAAAAGGTTCATCGGGCGCGATCCTCATTGGCCCAAGAAAATAGACGTAGAAGTTAGCGGTAATTAATTCCTTGGACGGCCCCACTGCCAGAACACGAGGAAGGAATGGCAGAATGGCGGGTGAATGAGCCGCCTTGCCTGAAGAGGACAAGTTCATCCGAGGTGGAGCTTCATGATTGGTTATACATTACCTAAGCGATATTATGCTCCACTTATGCGGTCATGCCTCATCTGAAATTTCGATGGGCGGTGCCAGGGGTATTTACCCCTGGAAAACTGGGCCCTGAAGAAAGGATGGAGGCCGTGGCCGTGGTGCTATCTCACGCTTTGCGGAAAAGACGGAGCGAATGCGGACTACAGAATAATACGTGGTAGCCTATCTCGACGGAGACGTGATTGCGCGGACTGGCAGATGAAGATAATTGCGAGTGGCAAGAGGAGATGAAGACAAAAAGACTAAAAGACAAAAATATCTCGTACTCGCACGGAGTGCTGCTATCTACGAAGCGTAGCACTGGGCATGAGTAAGATCCTTTTCGCGTCTCGCGCATAATCAGCCCAGCCCTTGGCTACAGGGTAGAGCGTACCTTGGCAAATATTCGGCCGCTACAAGGTATGGTACGCGTATTGCGGTATCTCTGCTCCGTGGACCTGGGCAAGAAGCATAATTATAGAGTGTCTTACGAGTTTATGTTTGTTTACAAATTCTCGTATTCATGGCGGAAACCTCGGGTGGTTGTGCGTGCCCAGAATCGTTAGATCGGCAAAAGATCCAGAGAACATCATTTCCCGATAAAGACGACATGGGTCCTAAAGCAGAACTAGCCACGCCCGTTGTGCTCTGACACAAGATTAAGGTCCTGCATAGGTGCCTTGTGAACAGGCCTTTCCTCCGCAGGGTAAAATACGAGCGTCTCACCACACACGACCCTTGTTGCCGTTGGGGTCAGCGCTTTTTCTTTTTTTTTATGGGGAGTCACATCGGGTTATTAACGGTTACGAGAAGAGCAATGCCCGTCTGGCAGACTGGATTGTCAGATGACAGGATGGGAGCTGGGTTGGCCCAGGGTTGGCCCAGGGTTGGCCGCTGCTGAGCCACGGGTTTGGACATCCGACCTCCGCTTCCAACGCCATCCCTCGTGCGAGCTTGGATAGTCTCTCGTGCTGCTTGACAGACTCATCTCTCGAGGAGCGGTTCGCTTTCTATTAAGGGGGGACAGCCGGAGCCAATTAGACTTGTTGCCCGGAACCTCCTCGCCATCTCCATCTTGGCAAGATGCTACTATGCTCCATACTGCCACTCACCCAGGCGGTCTAGAGCGCGTAGACTGAATGATCAACACTCCGCAATTTTGGAAGGAGAAGTGATCTCCTGTCCGCCCGTCTACTCGTAGGGCCGCAGTTCTGAGCATCGTGAACAACGGGATATCTGTTGGGGCTCGGCTCAGCTGGAGTGACGTCGTTTTGATGTTGCGTATTGCTGTGCTTCTGGAGAATGGGGAACGGAGAACTGAAAAATGGAGGGTTCTCCGAGCTTCGTATTCGGTATCCGACTCCATCCAAGTACGCCTGTACGTCGTAGGTATGCTTAACACAAGAGTGGAGGTGGATCGCACGGAGTATTCCATATGGCCCATCCAATATAGCCCACGCACCCGTAGTGGATGTGGAAGATGTGAAAAAGCTGGATTGCACGGAGTATTACGGAGTCCGTACTCGTACTTACCACGTACGGAGTGGAAGAAGGAGTATTTTGGTCTTTCACCGCTCCCTGCTCCTCTTCGTAAAATACGGAGCGCCGAGACATTCGCAAGGACTGTACGGAGTACTCCGTACGCGCTCTCCGTACTCGCATAGGCTCCGGTGAATTTCGGCCTATGGAAAGGGGCAAAAGCCGGGTATCCTTGTTCTCGCAGTGGCCGTCTGTCTCCGAACAATTGACCGCTTGCTGTCAGTTGCTCGTATGGAGAATCGTATGTCAGCTGCTGGGCGTCTGAATGTGCGGTGTACTGCGTGCATTTTCGTACTCCGTGCTTGGCACTGCAGCATAATAACATTTCCAGGAATGCACGTTAAGACATGCATCGGAACTTTTCACATCACCGTCCGTGCCTCCCCATTGAGGAATGTGCCCGTACGAGTAAGACAGGGACATGCAGCGACTGACTAACACCTCCGCCACTTGCCTCCACAAGACAGCCAGTGTGATCTCCAAAATGGCATGGTATCTCTGCCAAAGATACTCCGTAGATTAAAGATATAGACAAAAGAAAACTCCGCCTCTGGAAACAAACTGAAAAGAACTAGAAACTGCTGCCATCTCCAAGCAGATGCCCATATTACGCAATTTCCACAAAAAAAAAAGACTCCGGAACCCAAAAGATTGCCCATACCTTGCCCAACAAAACGAAAGACTATCTGCAGTGGATCGATCGGGATGCCACTCGCCATACGGAGTACTTCGTAATACTCCGTACCGTATTATGAATTAATATTGTAACGGTGGTGTGATCAAGGACGGAACAGACACGCTGTTGGTGGATGCTGTAGACACCGATGCCGTGGCCGACGGCGTCGACGCGTGAGGTGGTGGAATAGCGGACGCAGCGGCCACGCCCAGCGGCGCAGAAAGACGCAGTGGACCCAGAGATGGGTTTGGTGCATACTCGTAGGTTCCGCTGGTAGCTGGCGATCCGGACGCTCGCGAGGTCGCCGACATGGACGACAACCGTGCGGGGGTGCCCGTCGGCCATTTGTACACGCGACCGGCCAGCGTGGCTGGTGATGGTATCCGAACAGGAGCTGGCACCGGCGTTGGCATTGGCATGCCGGTAGTGGGGGGAGCTGTGCTGATGGCTGTGGGGGCAGTCATGCCGGCAGTGGTGGTGTTGGTGCTGGTGCTGACAGCCGTGGACATGCCGTTTCCGCTGGTGCCAGAGGGTGGTACGCCTCCCGTTGCTTCTGGCTGTTTCCGCCGCGGCCGGCCAGTCCGCGGCTTTGGCGTCTTCTCTCGGATGGCCAGCTTCACCTGGTTGAGGCTGAAGCCCATAATCTCGCAGATGTGCGATTTTGGCAGCCCGGCATCAAAGAAGAGCGTGCGCGCGCGCACGCGGTCCATTTCAGTGAGGTGTTTGGTGCCCATAGCTGCGGTGTGTGCATCGGATGGTTTGTATTTCGCGGGCGAACAAACACAAACACAAGATCAGATCACACAACCCCCAGGACACGCTCACGAGAGCGCGTTCATTCCCGGGATGAGCTCCAAGGTGAGGGTCCACGCTGATTGGCTGCCTGCGCCACACCGACAATGGCCTAGACCCGTCCCTGAAGCTATGCGCCACGTTGTGGCGTTGCCAACGGCTGTAAGGCTGAGGAAAAAATGATCGACAAAAAAAAAAGAGAAACAGAAAACAGCAGGCGAGAACAGATGTTTCGCACGACATCTTGACCTTTTCTGCCTGCCAAGAATGCAGAGGACTATAGGAAGAAACATTCTCCGTCCCTACGCTTGCCATTCCTGTCTCGCGCGTCAGCGTTTGGCCCGGCAGGTTATTTTGCCATGGACTGGTAATATCTGGGGAAAGACAAGAGTGAGTTTTCATGCTATCCCATCGGGGTAGCTATTTTTTTGAGATTTTTGAGATTTTTGAGATTTTCTTTTTCTTTCGCTAACGATACAAGGGCCTTGCATCTGTCCAGGCAGATGGTGCAGCGACCTCAGAAGATGTCCCTGCGGCACCGCTGCGGCCGATCCGTGAACGGCTGCGCGAGTATGCCGAGACGGAGCTGACGGGCCTGACGCCGCGGCCAGTTCCGCGGGATTATGCACGGGTGGGTGCAACAGAGAACTCGTTGACACGTGTCGAGAACCAGAACCTCGTGGAGATCGACGGCGAGGGCGTGGACGATGCAGACGGAGATGTCGGCCGTGACGACCAACTGCTCGGTGAAGGCTTTCCTGGCATGGGCGACAGCCGCGATGGCGACTGCATTGTTTCACCGGCGCGGCCATACGGCGCCGTGGCCCCGCAGCCAGGCGACCTGATTGAAGTCAGCACAGACTCGTGGCGTGTCCAGCTGCTGGCTGTCTGCCTCGGCAACTTCCGCGGCATCGACCACTTCTACACGAACACTGGCCGCTGGTTCACCAGTGCCGGTGGCATCCGCAGTCTCTTTGGCGTGTCTGGTTTTGTCAGTGTCGCCGAACTGCAGCCGGTCATTGCCGCCTTGCCGGAAGGGTGTCTGCCAAGCGACGATCTCACCAACAGCTCCAACACCAATCTCGTCGCCGACACTGTCCGCCTCGACAACCTGCTCGACCGTCTGCGGGAACTCAGGCAAGGCCCGTCGCGCGAGGCCGGTTCTGGGCTCATCCGAAAGATGAATGATTTTATGGCCCGATCGGGCGCCATCCACAGGGCCTACGCGGCCGTGTTGGACAATGCATTTCCGGCTCTGCAGCATGCCTTGACGAAAGAACCGGCCGACGATGGCAGCAGCATAGAGTCACGGCCTTCATACATGGCCCTGGACGAGATTGCGGCTGTACTGCTGCGTCGCGAGGGTCACAAGATGTACGGCAAGCCAGCACTCAACCAGGGTGAACCATGCCCGCCATTACGCGAGGAGAAGAACACGGACAAGTTCACGCCCGAGGCCCTGTATGCTGTCCACAGAGCCATCGTGTCGGACGACATGGCATTCCGGCCGCTGACGGCAAACACGGGCGCCCTGCGCAGTGAGAGCACCGACAGCGCAGACAAGGACGCAAGACAGCCCCGATTCTGCCTGTTTAGCGTCTCCTCGGCGGCAGACGTGAATGCTGTGCTCGGTGTTGAGCGTATGGTGCGCGAGTTCTACGAGCATCCGATGCGGGTAATGCACGGCGGCCGCATGCCATTCAAACTGCTACAGGAGCAGCCGCTGGGGAAATTCGTGCTCCGCGCACGGGCGGCCATCGACCGGAGCCGTGAGACCCGCCGCTGGTTGCCATACGGCATGGTGGGCGTGGAGACCAAATCTCGGGACCATGCTGCCATGAAGCGAGAGCACAAGAAGAAGCCCCTTGCGCCATGGACGGCGTCTGACCAGCGGATCTTGGAATTTATGCACCTGTGGTCGAGTTTCCAGCGGTTCTCGAGCGCGTCCCGGCTGCACTGGGTGGGCGCATCGGTGCTACGAGCGATGGAGCGGTACGGAGACGCCGAATATCTGACGCCGGCGACTGGCTGGACGTTTCTGCAGGAGGTGGGCTGGGTGGCACCGTGGGACCTGTCTGCACGGTACAGCATGGCGCTGCCAGATGTGGTACCGCAGCGGAACGGCACTCTTTTGCGGGGAGGAGCGGCCACAGCGGATCCCAAGACTCTGCTGGCATCGGATGTCTTTGCCGGCCGTCGTCATACGTGGGAGACGACGACATACTGCATCGACGCCAGCAGTGCAGCCGACATTGACGACGGCGTGTCTGTGGAGCGCATCCCCGGCAACGCCGAGGAGTTCTGGGTGCATGTCCACGTGGCTGACCCGGCATCGTGCATCCGACCGGGAAGTCCACTGGCCCAACTGGCAGAGCGGCTGCCGCAGACGATGTACCTATCCGGCTTCGAAGAGCCCATGTTCCCCCAGGGCGTGGTCCGTGAGCGCTTCTCGCTGGCGTCGGGCCAGCCATGCCTGACGTTTAGCGCACGCGTGGACCGTCGTGATGGCGCCGTGCGCGAGACCAAGATCACACCAGGGCAGCTGGGCCACGTCGTGTTCATCACGCCGGACGACGTGACTGCTGCCATCGCCGATACCGAGACAGCGGCCATCCGCTCCAACCAGACCGTGGCCCAGAACCTGCTGCAGCCTCCGGCGCATCTAGAGCTGCCGGGAGGGACGGCAGTGTTTGCCGTAGGGGTTCGTCCCAAGGAACTGGCCCAGAAGAAGAACAAAAAAGGAGTTGCCGAGATTGGCGCTCACGGCCACCCGATGACAACAGCAGCCGAGCTCACGGCCAGCGAGCGTGCTGACCTCGAAGCCCTGACGCAGGTGGCGACGGCGCTGCGGGCAGTGCGTCTGGCGAATGGCGCCATGCCGCTGTATTGGCCACGACCGTCGGTGGAGGTGTCGTTGGCGGCGGCGAGCGTGGCTGGCGGCGGAACCGGCGCTGGCAGAACCGAGGCCGGCGACAGTCTGAAGCCGCTGGAGTGTTCTGGGGATCCCTACATTCGAATTTGGTACGAGGGCATGGCGGGCTCTGGATCGTCGTCGTCTGCTGGCTCTCGCCTTGTCGAGAGTCTCATGCGCCTCGCTGGCGAGACTGCTGCCGACTGGTGTCATGAGCGCGGCATCGCCGTGCCTTTCCGTGGCCAGCCCGACGCCACACGCCACCTTGACCAAGTGCGCGCTCTTACTCGCGACCACATCTACCCTGCCCTGTCCGCTGGTGTACGACCGCCCGAGGCTGCTCTGCGTGCCCTGCGGCGGCTGCTGGGCGCCGACGACATCGTAGCCGAGGCCGTGCCGCACGTCACCATGGGCGCAACCCGCTATGTCAAGGCGACGAGCCCGCTGCGACGGTATGCAGACCTGGTGGCACACTGGCAGATCGAGGCTGCCATACAAGGGGAGACTGCCGACAGGCCCCCCCTGTCCACCTCCGACTTTGATCGCGACATCCTGCCCCTGCTGCGCGTGCGCGAGCGTGCCTTGCGGAGCCTCGACAACCGCGCGGGCCGTGATCAGTGGATGCTACAGGCGCTGGTGCGGGCGTGGTCGGCAGCCCAGGACGTGGCCAGGAATGCAGGCCATCCTGATATCCTGGCCAGACCTTTTGATAGTCTGCGCTTCACCGTCACCCACGTCAACGCACCGCGTGGTGTCGTCCTTGGGCGTCTCGACTGGTTCGAGCGGTCGGCCGTCATGGAAGCGACAGGGCTCAACCGCGATGGCGGCATGGGTACCGGCGACGAGGAGACGGGCCTGCCGCTTGTACGCTTCGACGAAGTCGTGCCGGGCCAGGTGTATCCAGTGGTGTTGGAGCACGTTGACGTGCACGGAAACCGGGTTCTGGTGCGGCGTACGGGACCGGCTGAGAACAGATGACCAGACTGTATCATTTGCATGTACAACACCCATAGATTATCATCTCCATCCTTCTTGTAAATATGTTTCTGCTTAGATAAGCAAAGGCCGATGCTGTCTACTCTGAAAGATACCATTTTCACTGCTCTCCATCCTAATCGCTCGAGTCGTCCGAGTCCGAGTCCGAGTCCGAGTCGTCTGAGCTGCTGTCTGAATCACTGTCCACCATTGTCCGCTTCTTGCTGCTGCGTACCGACTTCTTCTTCTTCTCTGGTGGCTCATCGCTCGGCTTCTTCCGCTCTTCCACGGACTTCTGCTCGCCTCCCTGTTTCGTTGCTGTTGTCCCCTTGGCAGCATCTGCCTCGTTGCCGGCACTGTCGGCTCTGCTGCTGTCCAGTTCGTGCACAATGTTCTCGGCCCGAATCCGTTGCGCCAGCCGCTTCTTCAGCGATGCGTCTTCTAGCCGTGGCAGAAACTCGGCCTCGTCGATCCGTGTTGGGGCATCGCCGCTGAAAAACGCGCCACCCCGTGCCGCCACGCATTCGTCGAGCACACGCACGTACTCGGCCACGTTGGCCACCGGCTCACTCTTGTCTTTCTTGCTAGCCTTGTCTTGCTCTTCCGACTGCTCTTTTGCTTTTGCGGCATCCGTTTTGCAGATCTCTGCAGCTTCTTCCCGCAGCCGCCGACGCGAGTCGCCCATTAAATCCCGGATATAGTCGTAAAAGGCCGTCATGTGTGATGTCGGGATGCTGTCAGTGCCCAGAAACACGTACTTGAGTATCAGGCGCTGGCAGTTCTTGTTGAACCGCCACGTCTCTCGTGACGTCTGCCACAAAGACAAGTACTCGAGCGACCGCTGCATATTGGGAAGTGCCGTCTCCTCCTTCGCTCCCATCGCAAGCTTCTTCTTCTTTTTTTGCGCCTTCTTCGTGGCTTTCCGCGTCTTCTTGTTTGCCTTCTGCTTGGGTGTGCTATCCGGCGCCGCCAGAACCTTGCTCTCAAAAGAGACAGACTTGCGCTGTTTCGAAGGCGCCTCGGAAGATGCCAGAGAAGAGGATGGCGGCTCCTTTCGCTTCCTGGACGGCGTGACGGAATCCGCATTGACATTCACATTGGCACTCGGACTGCTGCTGGTGCCCGGCTCTTTGAGCTTGAGGCCCAGGCGCTTCCACGCCGGGACCCGCTGGCCAACTGAAGCCATAGTTGCCGAGAAGGAGAGGGAAGAAGACCGGGAAAGGGTTCGCCGCAATACTCGTGCGGCTGTTTGCTGTCCAATGGTCCGGAAACAGGAAGACAGCATGCGACGAGTATTGTAGTCTCAAAAAAAAAAAAAACCGTTATCGATAACGACCGCTTATCTTATCAACACAAACCACGTGACTATGAACGGATCTTCTCTCGGCCCGGCCATAGGCTATGGCTTCCGCTAGGCAAGCTCCTGCAACGCGTCGTTGCACCGAAAGCTGCCTTCCCACTGAGCAAGCAGGCTGCTCGAAACACATCAGCTCGACTGTCTTCCCTCGACACACGATTCCACGTCTTCCCGGCTGTCCAATTTGACGGCTCGCCCTCCTTGACCCCTCCGATCCCAGCAGTCTTGGTCTAGAGAGCTACCCAGGCCTCCCCGCTCGTCGCCATGTCTAGTAGGCTTAAACCTCGACCCAGGGCATATCTGCCCTATGCTTGGAAACTGGCCAGCTAACTTTCGTTCTCACGCAACAGGCAGTGCGGGATTCGACAGACACATTACGATCTTCTCTGAGCAGGGACGACTGTATCAAGTTGGTACGGACTGACAGACTGCTTCACTGCGGGGAAATGAAGAGCACTGCAGCTAACAAGTGACCAACAGAATATGCCTTCAAGGCCATTACCGCCGCAGGCATCATGTCTGTTGGCGTGCGGGGCAAGGATTGCGCAGTAGTCCTGTCTCAGAAGAAAGTTCCCGTACGCTTCTCGACCGAAGCTCCTTTTCGTGGTGGACGCCCGCTGACATGCACTAGGACAAGCTCATCGACCCGTCGTCTGTGTCGCACATCTTCCAGATCTCGCCATCCGTCGGCGCCGTAATGACCGGTTCCATAGCCGATGCGCGAGCCTTTGCGCAGCGCGCGCAGGGCGAGGCGGCTGAGTTCCGGTACAAGTTTGGTTACGAGATGCCGTCGGACGTGCTGGCCAAGCGGCTTTCCAACATCAGCCAGGTGTACACGCAGCGGGCGTACATGCGCCCGTACGGTGTGGCAACTACGTTGATTTCGCTCGATGAAGAAAGCGGCCCGCAGCTATTCAAGTGCGACCCCGCCGGCTACTACACGGGCTACAAGGGCACGGCGGCTGGGCCGAAGCAGCAGGAGGCGCTCAACCACCTGGAGAAGAAGCTGAAGAACAAGGACTGTGCCGAGGGCTCGTGGGAAGAGGTGGTGGAGCTAGCGATCACGACACTGAGCACAGTGCTGAGCATGGACTTCAAGAAGACGGAGATTGAAATTGGCATTGTGGGCGGGCCACGTGCGGACGGCCAGCCAGGCACTGAGCCCGGCTTCCGGACGTTGACGGAGGACGAGATTGACGAGCGGTTACAAGCCATTGCCGAGAAGGACTAGGCGGCCTGCCGGAAAGAGTGGACAGGGGAAGGAAATGAACGGCGAGCAGTACGACCACTCGGCACAATAAGCGGCGATAACAGTATTATGAGTAATCATGAAAAGCTAAAGCTGTTTTGTCACAAGTAAGCGGAGAGTCCAAGTAAGTCTTTGCAGAACGTTGCATCGCATGTTGTCCGCAGCAATGCAACAGGGCAAAGGGGCAAAGGGGAGCTGAGAGCCGAGAGCCAAGCTGAGAGCCGCAGGCTGGAGGCGAAATGTGCCAGTGGTCTGCAAAATTTGCAGTTGCGCGTGCCGTACTTTTTCGCGACTTTTGATTGTTGATTTTTGATTTTTGATTTTTAGAGGAGTCTCGTATTCTTCTTGTTCGTGCTGTCTTCTTCTTCCCCCCTTTTATTTCTACAACTTGTCTTGGATAGCGTTCGCAGATTGTCAAACATTCTGCCAGCCAATGAAACTGTAAGAGTGCCCCGAAAACGACTGTAGCCACATGCAGGGGAGGCAATGGTAGGAGACTATTACTTTTAGTGGTATTGTCGATTTTCCCCGAATGACGCCCTCTCTACGAGTGCTCCGTGCTCCGTATCTTACGAGTTGGTAGCTCCGCAGTGAGGCCTTTGTGGTAGGTGCGCTGCAGGAACATACTCGTACTCGGCCTTTCAGCTCAGGCCATCCGACCAAGCGGGCTGAAAGACCGGAGGGACCTAGAGATCCGTTTCACACGACACACACCACCACTACACGGCAGGATGACATCATGGCGGTCTTCTCGGATCCTGAGCAGACGGGCCGGGCTGCTGCATAGATGGCAAGGCAGAATTTATGAGCCTCAACACGTGTGCAGATCAGATGAAGACTGTGTTGGTGCATGTCTACTTGTATGGTATAGTATAATACTGTTCGGGTAAAGTTGCAAGGAGAAGCCATCGTGCCATCTGCCATCCACCCAGACTTGTATTTGCAACTATCGGCCCGCTCTAGCTTAACGTCTGCCTTGTCTCTTGCCACAGCAACGGTCGACGGCCAACTTGCCAAATTGAATACATGTACGAGTAGTAAATGTTGCACGGGCACTCGTATTCCTCTTACGTTACGACCTGCCTTGTAAGGCGGATAGCAGGGCTGAGGCAAAAACGGAGAAAATCAAAGAAATAAAAATATAAATAAAAAATCCGAGGAGGACCACAAATTTACGAAACAAAGTATAGCAACCATTACTGGACGGAGAAAACACCGCGTCAGACGACGCCGTACGAGCGCCGAGTCTTTTCTTTGGGCCGAAGGGGAAAGGAGAAGGGAAGGGGGGCGACTGCTCGGATCCGTCAGACAGGGGTGGCTGGACTGGCTTCCCGCCCACGGGCTTGGGACGGCCAGTGATAGGCCGGCAGCCGCAGCTCGGAGCGGGCCCTATTTCTCTTTTGGGCGAGTTCAGCGCCCCTCTTGTGTGCGTCCCGGCTGGAACCTTGGGGCCCTGGAGTCCTGGAACCCTTGGAACCCTGGGAATCCATACCGTCGATCATCTCCCAGTGAGTGGCAGTTGGCGCTAATGGATGCAGCAGAAAACAGGCGAGAAGAGGGCGTGGGAAGAGGAAACAGAGCCATGCGGTGCAGGCTGCAAAAAAGTGGTCCGTTACGCTCAACTCCGCCGTGTTGCGGCTATCGGTGTTCTGCTTAGGGAAAGGGCAAAAAGAAAAAAAAAAGAAAAAAAGAAAGAAAGAAAAAAGAAAGAAAAAAAGAGAAGAAACAAACAAACACCGCAAAGGTCACACGGTTCTCCATTACTGGCCATCTCCAACAGTGTCGTATGCTTCTCCCCAGACACCCCCTGTCCTTGCACCATTTACTGGCCGCATTTCGCTGCAGCCGTCCAGAAAAGAAGCTCCTCTTCTCCAGAGCTCTTGTGGGTTTCTTTTTTTCCTTCTTGCTCTCGCCTCTGTGCTCCCCGCTTGACTTGCATATGAAGCAAGGACGTACAATCACCTTGCAGATTCCACACACATTTTCCCTGCGTCTCGAAACATGCACTCAGAGCCTCCGATTACTATTTTTACATTTTTATAGCTCGACCATCCAACGTTACCTTCTTGGCACACTGACAGCTTACGAGTAGACGACCCTGCCTTTCTTGCTCTTTTTTTTTTCATTCTCTCGTCATCTTCTCCCCCCTCTCAAGTGTCCATACTATGTCTGGGTTCTTCAGCCGCATGCCTCTGTCTCCATTCTTGTTGGCCTCTTTTGCCACTATAACGAACAGCTGTAGCCCTAGTGGGCGTTCTTTGGTGGAACCTCTCGCTAATTCCACGCACGCCCCCAGTTGGGAAAGGCTCAGCGCAAAAAGCTGGAGGGGTTCCTCGTCTTGTGGAGAAGAGGCGTTTTCTAAGTCGACGGCACGCAAATGGAACTAACGGTAGCCCGGACGAGTAAGAAGAGAGAAGCATGTGACGATGTTTGAATTGGCAACCCACAGCTCGGGAACGAGAGAAGTAGGGGGGTGTTGAACCAGGGGGAGGAGGCGTGATGGGCCGCGAGGGCAAACTTAACGGTGGCGTTGACAAGAGAGGCCACTTATTGTATCCATCAACAGGGCCGTTGTATTTTCCGATTCGACGGAACCTGTCCGGGCTCAACTTGACTTCCATGACTGGCTTCATGACGAGCCATGGGGCTGGCCCTGCAGCAACGCCCTATAACCGTTGCGGCGTGACCCTGCGGAGGGCTGATGGGCAAAACAATTCGTTTCAACAGCTTCCTGCAGGACGGACGCAAACCGGGTTGACATCCCGCATTCTCCCTCCATCCTCTCCAGTCTGTGAACAGCCTCGTCCGTGGCCGTTTCTCTTTCGGGTTTCGGCCTTGTCACTCCTTCTCCTTGTCTACTCTGCCTCCATACCCTTTCCCATAATAAAGCTCGAGACATATTGTTATTCCTCAACCTTGTCGATACAACCTGCCTCTTCACTTTTCTTCCTGGTCTCCAGCTCCCACACTGCATTGCACCCCTTCTCTTTCGGGAACCTGTCTCCTCTCCTCCCCTTTTTCTTGTCTCTCATACCCCTTTCTGCCTACATCTCCATCTCCACCAGATGCCAGACACCACTCTTCCCCCTCCGGCGACCTAAACGTCCAATACTTCCTGCCAGCTGCATCAACTTAAGAAAAGGGGCCCATATCATCCTTCCTGCCATATCTCGCGTTCCTCATGACCCTGCATGCGGCCTTTCTGATAGTCATACACACACCCCCCGCCTGTGTCCTCTGTGTCATTGTCCAGCTCATCGACTTCCACCTTTATAAAAGGCCACGGCTCGCTATCCACCAGGTTCTAGCCGTGCCTCATCCATCCTCGCTTCTCGTACCATCACCAATACCGCCAGAGGCATTACATGATCCCTGCCAGAAGAATAAGACTACCGCCGTGTCGTTGTCTCGTCATCACTGCTCAGACCCAGCACATCAGCCAGCTATAGCTACCAACCCACACCGACCGCAGCCGTTGACCTTAGCCCACTCCAGCTCCCCATCTCTTTTCATTCTTCCGTCCACACTCCTCTAGACACTGTCTTCCTTTCCAATTATATTACACAACGTTTCCCTCCTCCCCATCTGTGCTGCTACCCGACTGTTACAAGGCAGAGAGCTGTCTTTCACGTGTACCCATTTTCCGTCTACGGTCTGATTCTGAAGCACCCACGCACACGCAAGCCGAAAAAGAGTCTAGAAATATCAAACAGCCCTTCTACCCAACCTCTGCCTCGTGCCCCCGCAGGCATTTCTCCCCCCTTGCGACATTTGGTGCCCGACCTCAACTGCACAGCGTCTTCCCATTGCAACGAAGCCACCTTTTGGATTTGCTCACAATCCATCACCTTACCAGCACTTTCTACTTGTTGTTATTCGTGCCAACTTGCAAATAAAAATCCACTGTACCTAACATTCTTTTTCCTCTCTCGATTATTTCTCTCCTTTTCATACTCTCTCTTTTTGAACTCCTATACCCTTCTATTATTTTCTGATTTATTTCGCTCGAAAATCGGCTTCTCCCGCTCCCAACCCACCTCCTACAAACAAAGCACTGCGTTTATTCCGCAATGGATGGCCGTAAGTCTTGTTTTCTCTGCATGCCAAAGCACATTGCCATCACCCTCTCCATCCACCATTATTATTTTCATTACCTCCTATTTTCCATAACCATCAGCATTCATTAACCAAACTCCTTCTACACGTACAGTTAATGAACACCGCCGGGCCCGTGTCGCTGAGATTCTTGCCGACTTCACGGCTCTCCAGTTCCTGATTGCGGCGGCGCCAGCAGAGCCACTGAACCCAACGGACGCCAACACAGAAGGATGGCGTACCCTACGCCAGTGCGCCATTGATGGCCAGCATATTCTCAACACTGGAGCCGACACACGAGTACCCGTAACGGGTGGCGGCCACGAAGAACAGAACAAGGCGGAGCTACAGCAGTATGGAAGACTTCTACTCTCTTTTGCCACCTACTGTTCGACACTTGACTGATGCAAGCAGAGTCCACCTCGATGCTCTCGCCCGCCGACACCAGGGCAAAAAAATCTATCTGCGCCAGTTGGCGGCCAGCCAGTGGCTCGAATGGCGAGAGAGCATCTTGCAGGGCGAACGGCCAGGGCCAAGACATGCTACAGAGCTGCAGGCCTGCGATGAGAATCTCTGGGCAGTAAGTGAACTTTAGCCTTAAGCCTCTGTCTCCTTCCTTCTCTTCTCCCTCTCACATGTTCAGGACCTCGCACAGATCACAGATGAAGCCGTCTATGCTGATCTGGAAGCATCCGACTGGCAAATGGGTCGATGGACAGATGAGGACCCATCGCTGCGCGCAGTCCAGCGTTGGATTCAGACAAGGCGATAATCAACCTTCATGACTGGGGGGATAATTACAGAGTCACGATGCACATGAACCGGCCGGGGGGCATTGACTGCTACGGCTTGGCGTAAGAGGGTGAAAATGGGAATCATTTACGAGATACTAGGAAAATGGCCGGCACGAGTTTTGGAGTAAAGGAGAAGGGGGATGGGCACTTCTGTTTGGATCTATTATTTCTGTGTTGTCTCTCCTTTTTCTTGTGGATGGCAATTTTCTCTCCATTTCTTTCTTGTACTGTCCCGATGGGATATCCTGCCCGGTGCAGGCTGACTATAGAAGGAAAAAAGAAAAAAGAATAGATGGAATGGTAATAAAAAACCGCAGTTCATAATATATGATTTTTCAATGGTTGTTTACAACAGCTAACATTGTTCATGGGCTCATAAAACTCTCTTAGAGATTCATTTAGGAAGTTGGCATGTTTAGCAAAAACGGCCTGCCGGCAATTGTCCGGCACCAACGGGCCTCTCCTTGCAAGGAACGTGCAAGGCAGACAGCATCGGACAGACGCCCATGGGGAACACAAAAGACCGGACGAGACCGGAAGAGACCGGACGAGACCAGGCAAGGCGGGCGAGGCAGAGCGATTCCCGTACTCGACCACGTCAAGCCATCTTGCTATAGACACACAGCGCTATTCCAGACAGCGAGAGGACCATGCCGAGGCCAGTGTCTAGCCGTTGTCAGTTGGAGGGTGGCGCATTCAGCAGTGTTTAGTGGAACCGTGGACTCACCTCTACTAATGACCTTGTTTTCCACCCACCACTCACCGAGGACGGTGAAGAGAAAGGCTAGGGTATTGACGATGGGCACAGTCAAGCTCAGCTCTACAGGGATGTGAGCGTGTGGGGAGGGGGAGAGAAAGAGGCAAAGCAACGCGAGTCGCCACTAGAAGATCAACCCACCAGCTTGCCCAATCAACAAGAAGAACCATACGCTGCCCGTCAAGTTC
Organism: Dryadomyces quercivorus; assembly: GCA_002778125.1. Lineage (NCBI taxonomy): Eukaryota > Fungi > Ascomycota > Sordariomycetes > Ophiostomatales > Ophiostomataceae > Dryadomyces > Dryadomyces quercivorus. The sequence continues at coordinate 3,150,665 of PCDE01000010.1, forward strand.
AGCAAAAGCGGCACGGCATAGCGCGGATTCCGCAGCAAGTCGATGACGGTAAAGACGGCACCGTACACCCGGCGACGCACGAAGCTTGACCGCACGGACTCGCTTTGCAAGAGCGGGTGCGGCCGCGGGTGGTGGTCGCGGGCAGCACGGCGCAGAAAGGGCGTAGTAAAGCCCCAGGCAAGACCGACGAGGAGGAAGCTGAGGACGTAGTTGAAGACAGGGGGGGAGGAGTCTGCTGGGGCTTCTGGAGTGGAAGACATGATGGGACAGAGGGGCTGGAGAGAGGGCTGAAAAGACGAGGCTGCGAGATAGTAATGGAAGCCACACGCAGAGAGAAGGGAGAAAAAGAAAGGAGACAGGAGGAGACAGAACGGCGGCTGCGGGTAATCCGGCAGACCGCTATTAGCGTGGCAGGATTGCCCTATAGGGGACCTGCATTGTAGGGGACTCGGGGGTTAGTGGCACGACTTTGCAGACAACTTTGGTTCTTTTACCCTGTAGGCGTGCTCCGAATATGTTACATCGTATGCAAGGTGCGGCTGGCTGCGGGGACGTCTAGGTATTGGTAGATTTACGAGTGATATGGAGTAGACGCGCTGTCTGTGTTGAAAGTCCCACAAGCTGTGTGCTCGATGTATGAGCGTCACTGGAGTTTGAATATGGAGCGGAGATTTGATTTTTTCTTTTTGTTTATTTTACCCGTTAATTTTAGTCTTTTCTCGTCTTGACCACCCTTTCTTGTCCTTCCTCTTCTTTTCTTTTTCTTCATTTCTTTTTCTCTCTCTTCTTTCTTCCTTCTTCTTTCTTCGTTTCCTTTTTCCTTTTCCCTCTCTGATTTTTGTTCTATCAAAGCTGCCTGCTCGAACCCGCCTCCACATGGCTGAGGCTGAATGCCTCTGGCGTTTCACCATTTCTCGTTTCATTACTCCATATTGATTGGCCCACTATCTCTTGGCAGTGCGTCAGCTGCAAAGCCTCTTTTCTGTTAATAAGGCCCGTTGTAGCAACTGCCGGTGCTGGTACTGTGCAGGTCTAGATCGTCAGCAAAGCCTGCGATCTCAGCTGCTACAGTCCTCCCTTACGGAGGCAGCCGGATGTTCCGAGAACCTCCGGGCCAGGCTGGCTGCCCATGGAAGCTAGCTTTGATTATATAGTGTGTCTGGCTCCATGTTTTTGTTTTGTTTTTGTCTCTGTTTCTGTCGCTGATATTTCTCTATTTCTTTACACTTGACAACTTTTGCTGTAGGTTTCGCACTGTACGAGTGCTGCATAAGTTCACTCGGGTACTCTTACTTACGGACGCAATACGCACTCTACTCGTACACTCTCAGTTGTACAATGACGACTGCAACGCGTGTCAAACAGGTTTCCCAGCAAAGTCATCTTACAACAGGAGCGGCTCTATTTGCAGGAGGCCGCCCTGTTTTAGCGCATTTTGCCGCTAATTTTGCCAGGCAACCGCTAAATAAGTTGGACAACCACCTGTTTTTCCAGGTCCTTGTTCTGCTCGTACGAAGTAATTTCCCATGGCACAAATGGCACAAAGTCGCAATGGAAAAGTACGAGTGCGAATACGCGTACAGGCCCTTGTCGCCAAATGCCCCATATCTTCCCTGTATCGTACGGAGCACGGAGTACAGGATTGGAGAACCGATGCGGCCAGGCCTGATGGGCGCCATATTTTTACCCCGTAGGCCTGGCACAGACCATGGCTACTGGGCTGCCAGCCCCTCCAACCGCCCCTGCCAGCCACCGGATTTCGTACTTGTCATGCACCGGACATTAATTATGTCAGCTTCCCTGGTGGGCTACCCCACCAGCCTCCCCAAATAGCTCTATCCACAGCCAATGGCAGGGCCCCTCTTCAGGCACCCACTCACAGCAAGCTGCCCGCGCTAAGCTTCAGTGGCTTTGCTATTGTCAACAAAAAGGCTTCCTTCCTTCCCGACCTTGCCCTCTCATTCTGTCCTCTTGTCCTCCTTTGCTCCTCTCAGCGCTTCACAGGCGTATTGCTCGTACGCCCTTCTCTCTCGTCACTCTCTCGCCTGTCTTTCGTTTTTTTTCTTACAGTTCTCGCTGCCATTTCACTTTCCTTTGCCTTTTACCACATTCCTACGCATCGCGCATTTCTCCTCCCTGGCATTGGTTGCTCCGAGCAACGATTGGGCCTTTCCTCTCTCTTTTCTTCCTTCTTACAAAACGAATCCACCTTGCATTGCGACTTTTGGATGATCCAGCACCCTTCCGGTGGCCCCTTGCCCTACCTACCCTCCGATCTCCCTTTACGGAGTATTTGTACCCTGGACATCGCAACCCTTCGGTGCCGTGATCTCATGATACCCGCCACATCTTCCACACAACGACCTGCCTGAATGTCTGCCAAGGCCAAATCCAATCCCCTCAACGGGGTGCACACGGCCGGCATCTACTCCGACCCGAGCATCGATGGCCCGCAGATCGGCACCCTGGTCATGGTCGTTGACCGGGCCAAGAACTTGCCCAACCGCAAGACCATTGGCAAACAGGACCCCTACTGCGCTGCCCGCCTCGGAAAAGAGGCCAAGAAGACGGCCACAGATATACGAGGCGGCCAGACGCCGCGATGGTGCGTGGGGGAATTGCCCGTCGAGATCCGACAAGAATGGACATCACGCTGACCCGCAATAGGGACCAGGAACTGCGCTTCGCCGTCCACGACTCGCCCGACTACTACCAGCTCAAGGTTTCTGTCTTTAGCGATGACAAGAAGACAGAGCTGATCGGCGAAACATGGGTGGACCTGCGCGATATCATTGTCTCCGGTGGCGGCCAGAGTGACCAATGGCACTCGCTAAGCTGTCGGGGCAAATACGCAGGCGAGATCCGCATAGAGATTACCTTTTATGACACGCGTCCAAAGCCTGAAAAGCAAGCACCTGTCGCTGCTCCTGTGTCGGCAATAATACCAGCTGCTGCCTCTGTTGCCTCTGTTGCCTCTGCTGCTTCTGCTTCTGTTGCTTCTGCTGCTTCTGCTGCTTCCCCTTCACCTCTCACACATTCGGCTCTTGCAACCATGGCGGGCCCTTCATTTGCAGCCACCGCTTCCTGCGCCGCGTCAGTCTCTGGCAGCTCTTTGAGTGGCCCTCGTGCACCCCGACCGCTCCCCGACATGAACGGAACAATTCGATCTTCGGCCGTGAAGCGACGACCACTTCCGTCAGATCCCGTTACCGGTCAGGCGCCGGCTCCAGCTCCAGCCTTGGCTCTTCCTTCTGGTATTTCTTCGGCTGTCTCTACAACTCTTCCTGCCCCAGCCCTTGCCCCTCTGGCAATTCCTCAACCTCTCCCTCAACCTCCTCCCCAGCTAGTCTCTCTGCCTGCCGCACAACCCCAGACGGCATTGCCAGCGCAAGTAGCTCCGGTACCACCGGGAATCGCACAGCTTCCGGATGCCGTGCAGGCACCACCGCGAGCACAGCCCAACCAGATGACCCCCTATACATCCCAGCAACAGTCTCCCCATCCCTCTGTGCAGTACAACACGTCTCCTCAGCCAGCTGTATACCAGCAGATGCAGCAGCCACCTACAGTGGCTGCAGCAGCACCAACACCATTGCCAGCATTACCACCAGCCCCAGCCCCAGCACCGCTCACATCCTCCGCTCTGGCTCTGACCCCGACTTCGGCTCCAGCTTCAGCTCCGCCTGGGCGGTACCAAGAATACCAGGAGTATCAGGGCTACCCAGACTACCAGGACTACAACGAAGCCGATCCGTTTGTCCAACACCATTCACGTTCACAGGAGCGTCTACAGGAGCGTCCGCAGGAGCGTCCGCAGCCACCTGCTCACTACATCAATCGCGATACGCAACCGGCTTACGATGGCCGCTATGAAATGGGGCCTATTCCGGTGGCAGGATCACCCGGGACAGCGCCGTATGAAGACGTCAACAACGTTCCGTTATTAGAAGACCGACCACCGCCGCCGCCGGTTCATCGAAGCAGGAATAACAGCTATGGATCGACCGGCGTCAAGGGAACACCCCCGCAGACGATCCGGCATGATGTACTGCGCAACGAGGCGCACCGGTACTCGATGTCTTCTGCATATCCGGGGCGCCCGACTTACCGACCGCTCGAATCCGGGTCGTCGCCTGTGTTTGCCCCGGTGGACCGGAATGCCTACGGGGCTCTCCCAGAACCGACACAGTACCAGTTGAGCCAACCGCCACCTCAGCCGTCGCCTCCGCGCCACCGGGCATCATACGAGGTTATGTATGATGGACAGGGGCAATCGTTTGAAGAGGACGGCAATACTGGCATTCCTCCAGTTCCTAGCCCAGCACCGCTGAATCTGGGTCGTCGGGAAAGCAGCTCTGCGGGATCTGTGGCCCCTTCTGTCTCTTCAACGAATTATGCTCCAATAACACCACCGGCACACCGCTATGCGGATCCAAGCAGTTACTCCATGGCTGTGGTACCAAGAACACACGTGCATTCCAGTTCCGGGTACAGTGCCTATGAGGCTGTTCCGGAAGAGCAAGAGCAAGACTACCACGACGAGTTGGAGAGTAAGCAACACGACAGCGAGCTTGCGGGTGATTTAGATGCGTTGCCGGACGTGCCACCGTCTCTCGTGCCTGGAGTGGACCCTGGGCTAGCTTTGGAACTTCGATCCCGCATCCAACAAGAAGACAGGCGTTCCGAGTCTGCGCGGCGGTATACCATACAACAATTGCCCATGCAGATGATGCAACAGCAGCAGATGGAGGTGCCCACTCGTGGCAGGCAAATGATCGAAGGGCCACCTACTTGCCAAGGAGGAGGTGGATATGGCGTCGGCCGTTCCTACGAAACACCGCCGCCGCCACCGCCTCAATCTCGGCAACGGTATGATCGCAGCCCCGGGCGGGCGTATTCCACGTCTCCCGGAGCAGCACCAATGTCAGCGGGGGTGTCACCGAGTGTGCGGCAGACCATCAAGCGCAAGTCGATTAGCCCGGCGCCACCTGTGCAACAATCGCGGCCAGCCGATGGTGACTCGAGACAGCGGAGGCTGTCGGGCATACCGTTTGGACCAGACTCGTACGATGCTCTGAACCCATCGGCGTCGGTACCTGGAAGTGAGCCGGTACGGAAAAACTTTAATGAGACGACGGGAAAGATCATTTCATACGATGGCCGAGAGGTGGACCCATCGGATCATCTACCGATCGAATCGTGGGCGCCAGAGCCGGAGGCGAAGACACCAAAGCCCTCTGCGAGCAGCACGGGAACGACGCCGGAGACGGCACTAACGGTGTCGGGACGGCGACAATTGCGGATTGCTGGACGACCGCAGTCGATGAGTGTAAGTGGTTCGGGTAGCTCGGGTATCACATTCAGCTCTGGAAACGACAAGCCTGTGACACCAACGGGCCGCAACCGGCTGCAAAAGAAGACGGCGCGACAGAGCTACACACCGGGCATGAGTCCAGCCGATATGGGATCGAGCCCGCTGGCTCCTCTGGCACACCCACGTCCACAGGACAACTTCAAACCGCCAACACGGATGACGCGTGCCAGCACGTTTGATGGAACGAACGAGAACTACGCGCCGGGCCTCTATGGCAGCAGCCCTGGTGGACGCAGTGGCTACGGAGGGGGTAGTGCCCCGCCGATCCCAGCCAAAGTGCCGGTAGCAGTTGGAGGGGGAGTGGCGGATGGAGGCAGACGGAACTACACGGCACGGGATGGGAGTCCTGTGATGAGCGGCGCCCTGGGGGCGCCACTGCCAGGCTCGCGGGCATTGCCGTGGAGTGAGAGTAACATGAGCGTGGTGCCAGTGGGAAGGGGCATGGGTATGGCAAGGGACAACGTTGGGGCTGGGGGGGAGTCGGCCCTGCTGGAAGAGATGAGCCGCATTGATCTTGGGACGGGACGGGGACGACGACACCAAGGGCGGTATTACTAGAGGCGGTGGACGGGAGGAGGGAGAGGGGGACTTGTATACTACGGGAATTTTGGGGCGATGCGGTGAAATCGGGGCTACATGGGTGACTGGGATCTGGCATACTGATTCAACGAAGCATTCTGTACGCAGTCCGAGTAATATGTGTATTACGAGTACGAGTAAGATTTACGGGATCGGGATGTCAATGTACTGTATTTGTACTGTCCGACGAGTGTGACATGAGTAAACACACACTGTATATGCACTGTCTCACGTGCTGTAGAGGTCGAAGTAGGTGGCACGCAGACGCATCTGCAGATGCTCCTTGGCGGTGAGGACCTTGTCGGCGGAAGGAATACGGGGCGTGCTGGGGTTGGCTGCAGCCTGGGCAACGGCGTCGGCGACGCGGCGACTGGGCACGGGTGTCAAGGGGCTGGCGTCAGCGGGGTGGCAGAAGAAGGCGATGGAGTAGCGGGGCACGGCCGAGTCTGTGGGCGGAAGGGCGACGCGGTGGACGGTGCTGCGCAGTAGACCGCCAGTCCAGTAGGCGAGGAGATCACCGATGTTGACGAGGATGGGTGGGGCGGGATCGGACTCGGTGCCGGGGGGGTTCACGGGGACGGGGGACCAGTCAGAGGTGCCGGCCGGCAAGATTTCCAAGCCGGCCTGGCCTGGCAGGCGGAACAGGAGCGTCATGGAGCCATAGTCAGAGTGAGCACCGGCACGAACGGGCTCAGGGTCGTCGGGGCGGCGTGGGGGGTAGTACAGAAGACGGAGAGTGTTGCCGGCGGGACCGGCATCTTTCCGGTGGGCAGCGGTGAAGAAGTCGGGGGGAGTGACCTAGAGAGGCATGAGTAAGACACGAGTACGCACCACTTCGGTAGTAGGTTGCGTGTGGAGATCTTTCAGGGTTGAGGAAGGCCCACCTCCAGGCCAATGCCCAGCAAGTCATTCACGGTCAGACAGAGATGGTAGCAGTAGTCGAAGAAGGCTGCCAGGCGAGGCTCGTCGGCGGTGAGAGCAGCCGGGATGGGCTGCTGGGCGTGGCCGTCGAGAAACTCGCCGAAATTGAATGCCCTGAGGGATGTGAATACACAGTACGGCGTATGGAGTACAGGGGATCAAAGGATCGGGGCGAGAACACACTCTTTCGAGTCACCGGCCTGGGAGGGTTAGCAAGTGAACAACACACGACTTACAGCCCACTCACCTTTTGATTTTTCGGGTCCAGGGCCTCGACCTTTTGGCCCAGCCAACCCCGGTTGTTGGTGCCGATGCGGCACTGCTCCTTGTCGGCCGGTGGCAGTGCAAAGAGTTTACGGGACTGGAGTGACCGGTCAGTGGCTGAAGAATACTCGTATAGTACTCTGTAGACGCCACTTACAATCGAAAAGACTCCCTCGACGACGTCTACTGGGATCTCGTGTCCCGTGTTGCGCAGGTACAGAAACCCGTGTTCGACGGCGGCATCGACGAGTTGTCGTGCGACAGCCTGCCGCTGAGCCTCGGAGCCGGCAGCTCCTGCGAGGTCGATCACAGGAATGCGCGCGTCAGACATGTTGGCGGTGGAATGTGGTGGAGGAGATGGTAAAACCTGAAGCTGTCTAGCGGGGCGAGAAAAAGACAAAGAAAGATAACAATATGCTTATCTCAACGACGTCTTTCAAGGGAACAGAAAAGCCAACAGTTCGACAATATATTCTGTTTTGCCTTGTCTATCATACCAGAAGCCAAACTAATAGAGATCTCAACTAATAAAAGTAACGCCAGCGCGGATCCTTTTCGCCGTCTTTCAGCTGGTTCGTATCCACGTCGCCAGCCCGCAGAACAACTCCCTGCTGCTTGTCCCGGCGCTTGTTTTCGCGTCGCATCCACAGACCTAGCCCGAGGCTGAGGCTGATACAGACGACATTGCAGCCGGCCGTGGCCACAAACATGGGCGTATGCCGTGGCGCATAGGTGGTGCGGTACGTGGCCGACGAGAGGATGCCGGCCAGGTTGCCGAGGCCGACCAGGAAACCGGTGGTGGCGGCACGCGCGTTCTCGTTCGCATTGTTATTGTTGTGCCACGAATGCACGAGGCAGCTGGGGATGTAAGCGCCAGCCGCCAGCAAAAAGGAGCCAAAGTAGGCGACGGCGCGCTGTTCGGCAGCATTGACGGCGGCTAGGAGGATGAGCCCTGCGAGTGACAGCAGCAGCGCGCCGACAATGTGTAGGCTGCGCTCACGAACACGATCCGAGTGGTATGTAACAGCGAGCAGCACAAGAAAGCCAAAGAAGTTGGGCGGCACGGTCAACAGATTTGTGATGACAGTGCTGTAGCCGAGGTTGGTGAGGATGAGTGGTAGGAAGTTGGCCGACGTGCTAAAGGCAACAGTATACGTAAAGGCGATGCCGGACCAGACGGCAAATTTGCGGTCGTGCCACGTCGCAAAGCACTCGTGCCAGCTGAACGGTGCATCGATTGTTTGGGTCCCATCACGCAGCAGGCGCAGACGAGCAACGGCACGCTCTTCGGGTGCGAGGAACCAGGCCGTCAACGGTGATGCAGGCAAGTAGAAGAAGGCGCCAACTGCGAGGATGACGGTAAGACCACCTTCGATGAGGAATAAGATTGCCCAGCCGGGAAGGGAACTCTCGTGGACACGGAACACGCCAAACGAGATGAGCCCTGAAAAGGCGGCGGCCAGCAGGGCGCTGCCGAAGAATATGGCAATGCGGAAGCCGAGTTCGCCGCGTGTGTAAAAGAGGGTGAGATAAAAAACGACGCCAGCAAAGAACCCGGCCTCGAGGGCACCGATCAGCAGCCGCACTACCAGAAGGCCGGCAAAATTGTGGCAGGCCGCCTGTACCATAGACAGAGCCCCCCACAAGAGCATGAGGGTCGGCAGCATGACCCTGCCGCTGAAGCGTTTGGTCAGAAGGTTGAGTGGCAGATCGCAGAGCCCGTTGGGGATGTAGAAGAGCAGGACGAGGAGCGAGTATTCCTGGCCTTTGAAATGCAGGTCAGTGCTCATGCCATCGCTTTCTGCGTTGGCGAGATTGCTCTAACTCGTTAGAAATATGGAAGGGAGGACCAGAAAAGAAAGGAACGCCTACCCGGTCAACCGAGTTGAAGAAATACATCATAGACAGGTAAGAGAGCAGATATAGATCCATTTTCCTGGCTTGAAAGATGAAAGAATTAGAGGTGGTCAGAAAGCACGGCCTACGGGCTACAAACTGTATGATTTCTCCCAGTGCTTGTCAATGACAATCTCGCCGGTGCCTGCAACCTCTCCTCCACGGATCGAGGCGGCGTCGACCGGAGACACCGATTCCTGTGATTTCTCGCCCACACCCATGATGGATGATTGTTGCGTGAGCCTGGTGGATGTATGCTCTTAAGACGGCCATTCGGCCCACAGGGAGAAACTACGCGGCGAGAATGAAGCCGTAGCTTTATAATTGATGTTTATCGGAAAGTGGTGTTGTTGTCTAACAACAGCCTTTACCATTCTCCACCTCCTTTGCGGAATACACATAAGTGGGGGACTTCAAGATGCAGCCTGGCAAAGGAAGACGCAAGAATCTCATTGTTCTTATCTCGAAGAATGGGGGTGGCATTCTAAACGGATTATCAATCAGACCATTTAACCAGACATAAGAGTGCTTACAAATTTCCAACATGCACGTTTCGGCTTGTGTGCTCTGTTGGTCAGGGCATTGCTGCTATATATTCAATATTATATAGAAACTGCAGACTGTGAGACACGGAAACCGCAGGATATACCATGACGATAGATATATGTGGACTCAAGGCAGCATGTTTGGCTCCGTTTCTTGACATTAATGTGAGACTTGCCAACAATCAACACACGGAAAGTTCCGTCGATAGTGTCGATTTACCCACGCCTAATTCCACGAGTGAAATGGTCTAGAGGATGTGCCATGCTACGAGTATGCCTGCTGCAATCTTGGTATCAACTGCGACCTGGTTGGCATTGCGGTCAGAAGTGTTAGGAGAGATTTTCTACGCACTGCTGTAGTATCAGGGAGTCCAACCGACGCAGTTAGACGAATGGAGACAGGCCGTGATTTTGATAAAAACAGGTCCAGCGAGATAGCTATGTGTGGTTAAATTGTTGACCTTGTGGTTTTGTCTATTATTTCCCAGAGAAAATACACAACATGAAGCCCCAGGACAACCTTGGATATGCTCCGTGGTCAAGATGTCCTCTGGGAACCTGCTCACATAACCCTTACAACCGTCCACCGAAACCAAGGTCCAGTGGCCAAATGGCAAGGCGCTTGGCTACGAACCAAGAGATTGCAGGTTCGATCCCTGCCTGGATCGTTTTTTTGACGTTTATTTTTTATTTTTTATTTCTGTCACTGACGGACTCGTAAGATACTTTATTTTTTGGGCTCCGATTCCTTCCATAAGCTCAAGTGGGTCTACTCAGTTGGCCACCCCACTTGATGGCGTGTTCGGGCGACGCCATAGCTTCATGGCAGCTGAACCTTACGTTCTCCATCCCTGGCTCTTCTATCTTTCCTACGTCACTGATCGTCTTTTCCTTTAATAGATCGACCTGCTCCGCCTACCGAATCCATTTTTTGTTCTCTCACCTATCATTCCCAGTTCAGTCGTCCCCAGTCCCTCACAGAAACCCAAGCACGTCAAAATTTCCTGCAGCTCTTTGACGTCATCCACTTCTTTTTTTGTCCTTCTCACACTCACACATCATGACTCTCCGCGATATTTCCAAAGGCCTCGTCTTGCGTGCGAACGCCGTCGCAACCTGGGCAGTTGGCTCTTCCCGCAAGACTCAGATTGACAGCTGGTTTGCAGACAAATACCAGAACCAGCCCCTCGTTTTCGGCATCGTCGTCACCTGGTTGGCCTTTGCTGCCGTACCCACTGCCACCTTTGCTGGATACCTACTCTTCTGGGCTCTCTTTGCATTTGGCGTCTTCTGGGCCATCCTGCTCTTCTGGGTAGGCTTGGGCCTGCTGCTGCTGGTGCCCGCCCTCTTCGTCGCCACGGGTCTGGCTGTCGTCGTCTTCGTCTGGGCCGCTGGATCCCTGGCCATCGCAACACGTCTGCTGGCTATTCTGGGCTACCGCATTCCCATTCTCTCAGATGCTTCCAGCAATGGAACCGCATCCAAGACAGTGGTGAAGACCGATGGCACCACAAAGTCAGACTCCAAGGGTTCTTTCTCCCCGACAGAAAATGGAGTCCACAACGGCAGCACCTGAATGTGCGAGCCAATCACTGCTTCTGCAACAGAAGGGCCAATAGTGGGGGGGAGATGGCAGGGAAAAAGCACCAATTATTCACGAACACATGGGCTCTTGGGAGCAGGAGGGGAGGAGGGGAGAGGAGGGGAGTTTGGGGTGTATTATTTTACGACTCATGCTTTGTCTCACGGTAATGCGCGAGACAGCGGGATATACAGGAATATGATTGATTGCTTGGTCTTGGTCTACTTGTGCCCGTCACGCATTTTCTCGTTCACTTTAGGCCATAGCCGTCCAGGACGCCATCCCTTACCATCTGGACAGCTTCCGCCGTGCACGTGTCAAGGTCTTCCTGCGGCAGTCCTAGAACCTTGTTGGCCAAGTCGGCATCCGTCAGGCCGTCACCGCCCGGGAAAAAGATGCGAGTGTACATGGTTATGCGCATAACCTCAAGAGGGCTGATTGGCGTCACACCATCCAGGCCGGAGCCACCAGCACCACGCAGTTTCATGGCATTTGCATACCGTTCCTTGGTTGGCTCGTGCGTGATTGTCCAGTCGGCATCCGTCGTGCCCGTGACGCGCTTCAAGGACGCAAACATGTCCTTCTGGGACACCTCGAAAGACGAAACGTGCATGGTCGTGTCCTTGGACGTGCCCGTGTACCCGGCCACTGTGGCTTGGGTATCGGCCGCATCCACTGGCAGCACTGGCAGGCTCAGCAAGGCGGCAGCGGCACGGCCACACTGCGGCCACGTGCTTGTGTAGGTTTTGACCATACCATCGTCAAACAGGATGGCCTTGCGCTGTGCAATGTCAAAGCCATAACAAGCTGGTCCGCACGCGAGACTGAACTGGTACCAGAAGCCGCACGACAGGACCACTGGCTTCAGGTCATACGCAAGCATGTCGATGATGGTTCGCCTGATCACCCCGAGGCCCATCTCTTCGTACATGTCTCCATTGAAAGGACTGGCCCCATAGCAATTGGGCATCACATAGCGTAGGCCTGCTGTCTGGGCTGCTTTGAACAACTTGACGGAGGTGTCTGGCGGAGACCGGAAACTGAGTGTGATGACGAGAAAGTCCTTCCCGCGCAGGGCCTCCACAATTGTCTCCGGCTTGGCGTAGTCAATATATGCCACCTTGACGCCTTGCGGCATCACAGACTTGCTGCCAATACGCGTCAAGGCCGTGACGGTATGCTTTCCCGTCTTGAGGAGTTCCTTGGTGATGACACTTCCCATAGTGCCGCTGGCCTATTCAGAGTCAGTCCTAAAGACTGCAGCATGCGTGCTTCAGAAAACCATACCCCGACCACAGCCACCTTCTCGATGCGGTTCTTGAAGCCCGCAGGCTGGTCTTTGGCATACTGAGCGGCCATTTTGTGGAAAGGGATACTAGACAGACTTACAAGACAAAGAAATATATCCCTGGCTTCTCTGGATAGAGCAGAGCTATTTATACCATTGTTATTGCTTGCCACAGCACTCTACCAAGACATCCTTAACGTCGTTAAGTTGGCCTTCAGCTCTAATTCCGCAAATTGCCAGATTAGGACGTCTCTCGGATTTCCGGTCTTAAGTCTTCACGATCACTACAAATCGCAATCGGCGCTCCTTTAATGCCGATAGTAGCGAGGCGGAGTGAGTGTTGACAGTGGCCGTAGCCGGCTAGCTTGCAAAAGGACTGGATGCGAGCTGAAGTCTAAGTACACCTCTCCGTCTTCTGCCGCTTGTCAGCTGGCAGGCGATCCTTTGTTGGTTTGATTACATAAGCAAGAGCACGACGCTTGTGCAAAGAGATGTACTCTTTCTATAGGTGACTGTCATTGTCTAAATCTAAATGCTCGTATGCGTCTATTCCTTGGGTGCTGGCACCGCCAGGTCTGGCTCAATAATGATCTGGCCGTCCAGTACGAGAATCTGTGGCTGCTCCTTCATGTATTTGTAACGTGCGCTGTAAAACCAATATCCACCGGAGAATATAATCTCAGCACCGACAATGGCACAGGCCCAATTCATGTCGCCAACGTTAGGGCCAGTGACGGGAAGATAGAGAGGGCAGCTAAAAGAGAAGCCATGTTAACAATAGCTCACTCTGTTTCACCCCAGAAATGGGCCAACTTACATGTATACTGCAACAATGAGCACTGTCCAGCCAACTGAAAGGTAGTTGATCGGAGTAGCCCAGCGGCCAAGACTGTAGGTGCCCGTTTTGGGGAGGATCTGGCGGCCTCTGACAAGAACCTAAAAGGAAGAAAGGGTAAGCATCCCCTTTTTTCCAGCTTTCATTTCTTGACTTGTTGACTTACACAAAGAATAGGAGCAATGTATGCCATTTGGAAAAACACCCCGGAGCCACTGACAATAGCGTAAAACGCAAGATCGCTTCCGAGTGAGATCAATCCTGGTGAAGACGTTGGTTAAACACTTCCAGAAAACATTGCTTGAGGTGGCGCACTTACCGACGATGATTTCCGCAGCAAACATCACGAGCATCATGTTAAACGGAATGCCAAAGTGAGAGTGGATCTTGGCTAACCAAGCAGAGAAGGGGAACGCCTGGTCTTCAGCCATCCGCCATCCGAGGCGAGAGCAAGAGGCCAGAATGCCAACACAGATCAGAAGCTAATCGAAGTCAGACGAATTCAAACCCATAAAGATTATTTCCAAAGAGTACTCACGTTTCCAATGCAGAAGAGAATCGAAATAAACAGCCCGCCGCCATAAAGACTGCCAGAAATCTCGGCGAACCACGATACATAAGGGGCACTGGTTTCATAGTCAGTCATCGTATCGGCTGCCCACAGAGTCTATCAGTTCCTTACAGCTCTTCGGCATATGATGCATAGTCGCCGCAGGTAAAAAGCAAGATGATGTCGGTGATGACCGTGGTAATTCCGGCAAAGATCATAGACCAGACCATGGCTCTCTATGTTTGCGCATCAGAAATTGGGATGCATAAAAAGGACAAAAGAGGATCTCACCGGAGCATCTTCAGCTGCATTTTTCATCTCCTCCACCAAGTGCATCATGGCGTCTGTACCGTAAAGCCCGTAGATGGAGTTGTAAAATGCCATGATGAACACCCATCCGTTGCTCGAGTACCCGGTATTGTTGATGAATGTGGAAAAGACAAAGGAGGCGTCGGATTTGGGGGCTTTTACAAGAACGGTAATGGCCCAAGCGAAGAACCCGCCAATTGTCAAGAAGGCCCCAACGGAGCTATATGTTGGCAGGAGTCTAGGTTCCATGTTCATGATCAAAGCCAGCGTGATGAATGCAAGATAGACCAGGAAGGTCATCCAGGACTATGAAAAGAGTAGTTAGCAAGCGGGAAACGTAGGTGCAGAACGGACGGACGGGGCTCGTACCGTCCACACGAAGTCAGGGTGCACCGTTTGCACGAAGCTGCCGATAATGCTGGCGTCTGTCGGTGTCACCATGGTTAGCGGTGTATGCGTTTTGCGTTGCACGGGCTGTATGGCTGCTTACTCTGAAGAGCACATGACGACCCAACACTCATTTCAGCAGTAACGAGAGCCCAGCCCACGAGATATGAAAGAAGGGGCCGCCATTTCGGACTGGCAAGAACCTGAACATAAAACTGTTGGCCACCTGCAGTGGGCCAGATGCCGCAGTATTCTGCCAGAGAGGCCATGAGAAGAGTCTGTCCAACAGCCACGATGATTCTGAAAATTAAAATCGGCATTCTCGAGAAAAAAAGAACGGGCGACGAAACTTACGATCCGTAAAGAAGGCCAACAGGGCCTCCAATATCAAAGACGGTAGCGTACAAAACAACGACACAAGCCCAGGTCGAGCACATCATAACTTGGTAGGCACATACTTTATGTTGTGAGAAAGACTGAGGCACTGGATTTCTGGAATGGAAGAATACTCACATGTCCAAAAGTTGTAAATACGCTTCATTCCCGGCTTCTTTCCCATCCGGAGCAATTCGATGTCGTCAGGACTGATGCCAGTTTGGCTTTCCAGCTTTCCAGGCCCGTCAACGATCATGGAATCCACTCTGTTGATAGGATCCTCGGTGGCCTTCTGGTCCACTGAGGTTTCTGGAGCTGTTCCCATGGCTGATACACGATGTAATTGGAGTGAGCAAATAGACAGGACTTTGGTTACAAAAGGCTATCGGTCATGAAGCATTCTACAGGCTACAAGGCAAAGGGTGCAGGGCGTTTAAAAGACGAGCCACGAGGAGTCCGCAAGTCCGCGAGTCCGTGTACGGAGTACTCCGCACCAGTAGCGTTGCGTAGGGGCGATAACCTCCATGTTGTTATCTTGATGGAATTCATAGCTTGGAAGGCTAGCCCGGCTCCGCAACGATCCATGTGAGCGGGGGCGTGTCTTGTACGAGCGCCCGTATGGAGTACTCACGGAGACGTATGGTGTACTCTCTCCGTATGACGAGTATTACAAAGTACTCCATATTCATACAACGACGTCCTCGTATGCCAATTGCCGAGTTCCATGCCAAGACACTTGTTTCGAAGAGCACGGGCATTCTTACTCTGATACCCTGCAGTACATGCATGCTTGGATCTCCAAGAAAGGTCCTCGGCTGGAGCTACTGGAAGGGATTAGTTCCCGTCTTCTTTGTCTAGCAGCCACTGCGGTTACATGTCACCGAAAGCGCCAGGCATGCATCCGTACGGATTCCTCCTTTTCCTTATCAGCTTCTCGTGGGGATTGAAGTGGATATTTGAGATAAGAGGGCTCGAAATAATACGACGTAATGCCCATCACCCTAATATTCATGGGGCCAGCCACCGTGCCGGCGCAGGATGGACCTGAGCCCGGGCCCTGCCTGCTCGTACGTTCGGCTTTGATGCCTGTAAATGGAGTTCGTGACTACGAGGTATGCCTGGCGTCCCTTTTTTATATTGAAATTACTCCGTGCTCGTATATATTTTCCGGGATGCCTTCCCCTCCTCCCTGTTTTCTTATCCTGTTATCCACACGATAACTCAGACACTTGCCCCCTTGCACCGTGGCGAGAAAAGATAAGCAGACGCCATGGCATTTGAGTCCAAGCTTCGTTCTCTGGTTACTACGGACCCTGGGCTACCGCATCCCAATCCCACGGCAGCCTATTGGCAACTGCCCACGCATGTCATTGGGCAAATTCAATCTCCCTCGCTTCCAACAGCCACGGATGTCGTCGTGATCGGATCTGGGTATGGAAATACCGCATTTATGCTTAGCCTTTTTACCATTTTTCACTATTTTTTTTTTCTGTTTTTCTTTTTTGTCTATTTGCTGATTAGTTGGCGCACAACAGCATCACGGGATGTAGTGTCACCAAGGCACTACTGGAAGATGCGGACTCGTTTCCTAACGTCCATGTCACGGTTCTCGAGGCCAGAACGTTGGTGTCTGGAGCGACGGGACGCAATGGTGGCCACTGTGTCTCGGGTGCTGGCCACAAGTTCTCGACATGGGCCAAGGAACACGGGCTGGAGAAGGCCAAGGAGATGGCCCGGTTCAGCATCTTGAATGTGAAGCGCGTGCAAGAAGTGGTGGCCGGCATGCCGCAGCACATTCGTGAAAGAAGCGAAACCCGCAAGGTCCACAAGCTGTGCATCGCGGATGATGAAGAGCTGTGGAAGAACTGCAAAGAGTCGCTGACGATGTTTGCCAAAGAGCTGCCTGAGCACAAGGACCACCATGGGATCCTGGGCAAGGAGGAGCTCGAGAAGGAATGGGGTCTCGTGAATGTGGTGGGCGGCTACACGCAGCCGGCCGGAGCGCTGTGGCCCTACCGACTGTGCACGGAGATCTTTGCGCATATGCTGGAGACATACCCGCAGCGACTGGCGATCGAGGCACTGACGCCGGCTACGTCTGTGATCGACCACGGCGACGGCGTGGCAGCGGATGGCCATCGCTACACGGTTGTCACGCCGCGTGGCGAAATCAAGGCCAAGCGTGTTGTGTACTGCACAAATGCCTACTCCGGACACCTCCTGCCGCTGCTTCGCGGGAAGATCTACCCCTTCCGGGGCCACATGTCCACGCAGGTCGTCCCAGAGCGGTTCCCGTCGTGGGGGGCCACGCGCACGTGGAGTCTCATGCAGCCCATCAAGCTGGACCCGGTCTCTGGTGCGTACCACTTTGGGCTGTACTATCTGCAGCAGAACGCCGTCACCAAGGATATGTTTGTCGGCGTGGAAAACCAGCCGATCGACGAATGCCTGTGCTCGGATGACTCCTTTGTGAGTGAGACTTCGCTCAAGGACCTGCCCACGATCTTGCCCAGGCTGTTTGGTGCCGTGCACGACAAGAAGACGGGCTTTGATGCGCCGAGACTGAAAGCCATCTGGTCGGGCGTCATGGGGATGACTTCTGATGGACTTCCACTGGTGGGGAAGCTTCCCCCAAACGCAACGGGCCGTACGTCTCCCGGGGGCCAGGAATGGATCGCGGCTGGCTTCCAGGGCTACGGCATGGACAAGTGCTGGGTGACAGGCGAGGCCGTGGTGGCCATGATGGCCGGCAAAGACGTCAGCACCTGGTTCCCGTCCTCGTACATTATCACAGAGGAGCGGGTCGAAAAGGAGCTGAGCGTCAAGAGATCAGCCGATGCCTATATTGAGATGGCAGAGGCATCTCGCAAGGGCGAGGGGAACACAATGTCCCATTTGTAGGCAGATTCCATTCTGTTCTGTTCCTCTTGCTGGCACAATCCCAAATTTACAAATTCACCCGCCGAAAGTCGGCCCCCAGCCGCTCAATGTCCTGTGCATGGCGTACTCCTGCCACGGCCTCGTGGTCCTGGCCTCCGATGGGCGAGTTACACTCTGGGCAACGAGCCAGCTCCATGGGCATACCGCACTCGCCAATGGTGAACGGATGTCCTTTCTCACAGTTGTACCAGTGTCCCGTGCCGCGGAAACCAGAGGCCATCGCCTTGTAAACAGCACGCATTTCTTCGTCGGTCATTTGGCTGTAGAAGACGCCATCCCTGAGCAAGCGATCTGCCGCGTCGACCTCAACCTGGAATCTTGCAGCTGCGGGATTCTGTCCCATCGAAGCAATCAAAGCACGCGCGAGCTCCACGTGCGCGAGGCCATCTGCCTGGTATTTTTCACCAAGCGGCGTCTGGGCCGGCTGGTTCTCCTGGGCTACGGCACGGGAAAAGTGGCAGAGCTGCGCAAGATACACATGGCCTTCCACCTCCTGCAGTGGATGGCTCGTCTTGTGGGCAATAGTGATCAGGCCCTGACAGTCGGCACGATGGGTGGACAGGTCCAGTTTGGTGTCCTTTGCCAGAGACAGCGTGCCCTCTGTGCGGCCCTGGAAGAAATCAAACAGCACCGCGAGCTCACACCGCAGCATCAGATTGCCAGCCAGCAGAGTGCCCTTGAGCTGGATGATGGACTCGTCAAAGGAAAAGTCACCCCGGGTCGCGTGATGGCGGTTGGCGGACTCGACGTGTTCCTTGACGCGCTGAAAGGGCTGTTCCTCTTTGCGGACTCGCTTGGTGAAGTCGCCGATCTTCTTCCAAAGACGCATGATACTTTTGTAGCGGTTGTTGCCGACCAGTTGCGAGAGAGTCTGCATCTGGGCTGCTCGCGACGGCGCACTTTTGGGAGTGGAAGTGTCTGTCATTTTCGGCCGGCCAGCCAATGTGTTCTTTTCCGGACCTTTTTTCGGCACCTTTTTCAGTGCTGTTTGCTCGTCGAGCAGTTCTTCCGAGAGAGCTGCATATTCGGCGTCGGACCATGTGATAAACTTCTTGGTCACCTCGTCCAGCATAGCACGCCGCACGATGCGGCCGTAGCGGCCAATGCTACCCAGAGATTTGCGGCATGTTGCGCACACCTTGACCTCGTCCATCGAGAAAGGCTTGGTCGATGCCTTGATACTGCTGGGGAGACCCTGCTCGTTTATGTTGTAGTGTACCGCCATGTCCATCATGCCGTCCATGGAGGCCATGGTAAGGAAATGACCACACTGGGGAAAGATGCAGGGCTCTTCGTCGAGGTTGATTTCACGATACTCCTTCATTTCCAAGAAGTCGACGACGGTTTTCCGAATGTTTTCCGAGCCACATGTTTGGCAATACTTTGGCTCCGGGCATACCTCGCCACAGACAGACGGGCCTGGGACAAAAAGTCAGAAGACGGACAGAGATGGACGGAAAGATATCTCACATGGATGGCCGCATTGGAGCACTTTGCCACACCGCAGCGAGCAGGGCACCCAGTCACAAGGCGCCCCACATCTATACTGTCAGCAGAGATAGCCTAAAGAAAGGAAGCAGAAACTCACGGCATCGTGCACTGGCTATGCTGGCAGCGCGAACTGCACGTTTTCTCGGCACACGGCGAGCACGGCTCGTTGCAGAGCTTGCTGCACTGGGAGTGGTGGCACCTGGTCTCACAGGGGGCTTTGCAGGGCCCGCAGGGGGTCCCAGAATGGCATTTCTGCTGGCAAGAGTGCTGGCAGGTGTTGTAGCGTCGGCCACATGGCTGCTCGCAAGCGCCATGGTTCTCGGTCATGACCTGGCCATCCTTTCGCGTGCGGCAGTGGAAGCAAGGTCTCTTACAAGCATGACCGCACGGGTGTTGATGGCCGCAGACAGTCTTGCACCTGTAGCGGTCGGTCTTGGTGTCCTCGAAACAGCGGACATGCACAGTATGCTGACAGCCGGGAATGTCGCGGTCGACAGGCTCAGTACACCGGACTGCAGGAGGATCCTGTTTCTGCCAGCACAATGGCGATGACAAGATGTGGCCGCAGGGGAGAGTGAGCTGGGTGCCAGCCAGACGGACCACGCAGCGGTCCGGACAAGGATCCCCACACAGCTGGGGACAG
Source organism: Dryadomyces quercivorus (assembly GCA_002778125.1). Taxonomy (NCBI): domain Eukaryota; kingdom Fungi; phylum Ascomycota; class Sordariomycetes; order Ophiostomatales; family Ophiostomataceae; genus Dryadomyces; species Dryadomyces quercivorus. The sequence goes on from PCDE01000010.1 coordinate 3,170,644, forward strand.
GCGTGGTCACAGCCAGACCGGGGGCGCGGGCAAGGCTCGAGACACTTGGATGCAGCGTGCAGCATGTCGGAGTGACAGCGGCCATGGCAGCGGTGACCACAGGCATAACGCTTCTCGCAGGGCAAGGCGCAGCCGCTCTCGGGGGACCGCTGGACAAAGTGGTCGGGCTGGGAGACGAATATGGGTGTCGATGGATGCCGTGGACACTGCAGCTCGAAGCTGGTGCCAAAGCTGCCGTGCGTCTTCAGCATATCGATGACGTTGGCCCACATGGACACGTGGCCGTAGGTGGCTGCATTTCCCAGGAGATACATGCCGTGCTCGGCGCGAGACAGCAGGACGTTGATGCGGTTGTTCGTGCTGAGGAAGCCGCAGCGGTTCTTGGGGTTGCTGCGCACCAACGACACGACGACGACCTTGGCTTCCTCGCCCTGAAAGTTGTCGACCGTGGCCACACGGAGACTCCGCAGCAGGGTCCTCTTAGCCACGGGCGACGGCTGCGCGGCCTCTTTGCCATCGAGCACCTCTGTCTCAAACGCCTCGAGGTCCTCCTGGTCACGCTGGTTGAGGCACACCTCGAATATGGACTCCATGCGGTGGCGTAGCTTGTGCAGCTGGCCCAGGTACGGCGTAATGACAGCAATGTCCTCTGAGTTATACACGCCCTGGCGCACCAGATGAGAAACCAGAGCGACGGTCATCTCGACTTCAAAGGCATTCCAGTGCGACGTGCTGTTGGCATCCTGGGCCGAGGCCGCTGCCTCGAGCTCTTCGTGATGGAACCAAAAGAGCCGGTGCTTCATGCCGGGAATCTCAGGGTAGTCCTGCACATTGGCTCCGTCAACCAGTCGCGGATACAGCGTCGAGCGTATGAGTGCCGCGATGGACGGATGCATACGTCGCTGCGTCTCGAGCGTCTGAAAGGGCAGCTGAATGTCGTGGCCGTGCAGCGGCTGCACGAGCCGCTCAAACAACGACACGTCCAGCGAGTATCGTGCCCCGCGAGGGTTTGTGCTCTGCAGGCCGTAGTTCTGGATCTGCGGCCGCAGTTGCTGGTGATCCCCAATGAGGATGGCATGCTCAACCGACGGCAGCAGGGCCGTCAGGATGTGTGCCTCGAGCACCTCGCCGGCCTCTTCGCACACCAACACTTTGCAGCGCAGCTTCCGCAGCAGGTGCACGTTGCGAGCCAGCCCTGTTGTCGTCAACCCAACCACGTGGGCCTCTTGCAGACAGCGCAAGTCCACTTCGTGCCGGACACGGCCCATGTGCTCTCGGGTGTCGCTGTGCTCGCGGCTCGTCCGGATGATCTGCGCAATGATAGGGTCTCGAATCTCCCGCAGCCAGAAATGGTGGATGGTGTATCGCTCGGCCGAGGACATGCTCAGCAAACTGCTGTTCAGAAGCTGGTTCAGCGGACGCCTTGTCCGGCGCCCGCGGGGGCTATTCCTCAGCCAGTCTGAAATCACAGACTCTGGACGGTGGCGAACTGTAGTGAATCCTTCCGAATCGTCATCACCAAAGAGTTCTTGGTAGTGTTGGGGATAGTTGAGCTTCATGAGCTGTTTTATCGACTGTTGCGAGTTCGAGACCGACAGCTGCGTTAGAAGGTTCCTCATATGGTCAACTTGCCCATCCACATCGCCGTAGAGGTCGTAAAGAGACCGGCCTTCAGCCTTGGTTCGGATCTGGCCCTTGGCAACCTCCCGCAGGTTGTAGCCCGCGAGCTGCTCCGACTTGGAGCGCGACCCGATGCGGATCAGCTTGTCGATGCCATTCTTCAAAAGATGCTCCAGAAGTTGGTCAAGCGCGTGGTTGGTATAGCAAACACAGAGGATGGGGCCAAGCTTTGCCTGCTGGCGATGGTCAATCAGCATGCGGATAATCTTCTCGCCCGTGTAGCTCTTGCCAGTTCCAGGTGGCCCTTGTATGAGAGAGAGTTCGCGGCGCATCGTGCTGGCAAAGGCCTCCGACTGTGTTTGGTCGAGTCCCGTGCGCTTCATGATCTGCGCTACCTCGTTGTCCGTTGCTTCTTCGCGCAGGGAAAGAGAAACACCTCCGTCGTTCCTGGAGCTCTTTAGGCAAAAGGCGAACTGCCGCGAGCTGGCATAGAGTGGAAGACCCATCTCGGTATTTGACTGGGCGTCCGTGGGAGCAATGAGATGGCTGAACGGCACGTCCGGTTGCCTGTGCATTTCCTGCAATGCCTGCAAGGTGTACTTGAAGGACGCCAGCAAGACACCGGGAAACTCAATGATATATCGACGTGGAGGCTGGCCAATGCTGCGGTACCACCGCATGACCTGGCCGACGTTGTGCTCGCTGGCATCGACAAGATGAAGCACAACATGGGCAAGGTCTTTGTTGTCCGCCAGAGAGAGCACCTTGCCGTTGTCCTCTTCCTGCGGAGCGTTCGTCTCCTTCGGTCCCGTTCGCCGCGTTGCATCAGACACCTCAAAGTACAGCACGGATGCCGCCGAGTCCACTATGCACACAAGAGCCCCTTCAAGCAGTCTCTTTCCGTGTGTCCACCACTCTCGCCGCTTTTCCAGCGAGGCCGAATTCAGCACCTCTGGCTGTTGAAACTGAACCACAAGCTCCAGTCCTGTGTTCTTGTCAAAATCGATGGCCACGAGCCTCGGCGAATCGTATGTCGCGGTCCGCAGCCCGTTTCGTGGCTGGCGCTTCACAGGCCGGCCCTGTGCCTGCTGCTGGACATCCTCCAGCTTGTCTCGGATGGCATCACGCAGCTGTCCCACCGTGTCTTCACGAAGAAGACGGAACTCTCGGTCCAGGCGCCCTTGTATTCCTTGTTTGTGCCACTGCTTCGAGTCGGTCGTCGGCAGGTACTCGGCCCGGACCGAACGAATCTCCTCCATCGTCGGCATGATGCCTATCTTTTCAATGTTCGCATCGTCATTGTCATGTCGGGCCCCGTCGCGAGAAAGTGTGCCGGGAAAATCCAGCTGCAACACAAAGCCCCCTTGGTCCAATGTTGGAGGTTCCACCTCTATTGCCAATGGTATCCCCTCGCCCACGGCAATCCGGAGTCGGATGTATTTGAGATATTTTCTCGCTTGAAACTGCGACAGTGTTGTTTCCGAGTCATCACTGCTGCCGTCCACAATCTGAGAAAAATGGTTCGCGTACTCCCGGACGCAACTGTTCAGACTGCTTGCAGAATTGTAGTCGAGGATCCTGGCCATCACAGCCAGCGAGAGCCTGACCGCCTCCATCTGTGCATTGCCCAACATGTCGATGACAGGCGAAAGCCAAGTAAACACTGTCGTCATACGGCGCCCTCCAACGCCCAAGAAGACATTAAATAGCGTGCCAACCTCTTGTTCCATGAGAGAAGAGCCCACCACGTGTGGATGGGTGGCAATCTGAAATAGAGGACTCAGTTGCGTGTTCCAGACGGCAATTTTGTCGTTGATGCTTTTGGCGTCGGGAATGTTTCGATCCATAACGGCCTTGACAAACCCATACCCCTCTTCCGTGAGCAGTACTTTGATGGCATCCTGGGCCATTCCCACGTCCCCGTCTATCAGCTCAAGACTGGTTTTGAATACCTCCATCACAGTTGCTTGGTTTCGGACAAAGGTCGTGGCCCCTTGATCTAGGAGACGCTTGAGATTTTTCAACTTTCCGTCTTCCGTTCTGCGACCCGAATTTCGGCTTCCAGACGCAGGCCGTGTAGTTCGTACAGGTTGGCCGGGCCGGACAGGCCCAGAAGTCGCGTGGGCAAACTTGCACTTGCTGCCATACTTGCAAGTCCCCGTGTTTTGGAACTCTCGGCAGGCGTTCACAGGTCTGCACCCATTCATTAAATTAGTAGGAGATAAGGACCGGTCGGAAGAAGGACAAGTCTTACCTTTTTTTGGGTGCCATAGCAAGATGCAGAATTATATCTTGCTCGAAAGTTTGCAAAGTAAAAAGCGCGAAAACGACCAGGAAATGTTAAATCCTGCGAGAGAGATGCTTTGTGTATTAAGAAAAAAAAAATAAGCAGCTGTCCAAAGCATCAGGCGTCAACCAACCTCCGTTTGTGAGGCTCGTACAGTGAATACGCCCAGTGCATCTGTCTTGTCTCGCCTCGGGGCTTCCCCCCGCACACTGCCTCGGATGGTGGCCTTGTAAGCCTGCATTTGCCTGCATTTGCCTGCCCTCTCCTGCCGTCTTCTAGCCGCCCACCAACCGTGTGGCTCCAAAGCCGCCATCATGCAATATCCCGTGTTCCATTACGTGGCACCAGGCCGTTCGAGATATGGCTTTGCTCTCATGTCTACCAAGTATTCATAATACTTCTAGGAGTGTCTGTTTTTGTTGGGCATTTTTGCTGCAACCTTACATCTACTTTCAACGGCAGATAAAACACAAAAACCAGACAGATAACGTGTACTCTGTAGTTGGCTATACAGCACTCCATATTACTCCGTATGGTCGCAAACGAGGTGCTGTGATGATCATAAAGCCAGGAGAGATACTACCGATAATTTATGGAGCACTGTAGCCTAGAAGACTCCACCCGAGGTCTGGCACGACCTACGGAGTACGGAGTCATATTATGTGCCCCAGATGTACCCCAGATAAGCTGGAAACGTTAATTGGCTGCAGCTTCAAACCCTCAACGAGCACAGAGCACTCTGTACGAATACTCAATGCCGTAATAACTAAAAACATTAGTACTGGCATTGAGAACGCAGAATTGTTCGATGCGTGTGGCACACTTGCTCTGCCTGTGCCCATATGATCCCGATAAGAATAAGGCTGGGGTACTCGGGGACTCGAGAATTGCACAGTGTAAAATCACGCGAGTCCTCTAAAAGTAATATAAGGCATGAAAAGGGTACCCGGGAGAGTGATTTTGGTGATCAAAGGCTTCTAATCGCCTTGTCGTATGGGAGGAATCAAGACTAAGAAGCCCATATAAAAGGCTTGCGTAGCCAATGTCCGTAACATAAAGCACCAGAGGTATAGTATAAGATAATATATTCATATTTTGGAACTTAGTGAAATAAATGAATGTAAATACTAAGTCTTACACACCGGCATCTAGGTCGAAAGTGATAGGAAACATTATTCTGATTGCAATGTCACTTTTCATATGAATCCATTACGTAGTATTATAAGGACCTAACAGACATAGAATTCAATACAAGTTCTCCCGTAGTTGCTTATTCCTCGTTTTCATCGAACATCTCCACGGCAAGGATACAGCCTCGTAATATCGGGTGTGCGTATAAGGAAAAATCCGGGCTATAGCCGCAGCCAAGATTCGATAGATACTTCCAAGTCAATACTTTGAATGTTTTGAAATAGATGCCTTATTGGTCTCGTCGTCTTGTTTCCTTCTTCTTTTAGGACTTCACTGGTTGAAAAACCACAGGCAGCTCCGGTTGCACCATGGTGAAACAGTCTAGACTGTTTCGTTCAAACTCCAGAGGATCGTAATTGGGCGCAAAGGCCAGATCGTAGCGTAAGGCAATTTGGCTAAGCACCATACGAAGCTCCATGTAAAATAGATTTCGACCAGCGCAAATGTTTTGGCCACGTGAAAATGGAATCCATGGTGCTTGATCTGTCGTCAACGTCTCCCATCTCTCCGGTATGAACTCCAGTGGTCGGTCCCAGTAGCGACTGTCCCTTTGGATCGTCAATGTCGGCACCGACACAACTGTATTTCCAGGTACAAATACCCCGCCAATTACAAAACCTTCAGGCGGCGATACCCGCGTAAGACCTCCTGGAACTGGTGGACGCAAACGCAGTGACTCCTGAAGGATATGATCGATGAAAGGTATCGTCTTTACCGCCTCATAGCTCCATTCGTTTTTACCTCCAGGGATTGCCTTGTTAACAAGCATCTGAAGTTTCCGGTACACAGGCGGGTTTAAAATCAAGTAATAAATGCTAGTAAGTGCAATTAGCAAAACTGTATCGTAACTCGAAAAGAGGAATAGGATTTAACATACGTAGATGCGAGACACAGGCTTGTGGTATCACTAATGTTTATTAGTTAAGATTGCATGGCATTGTATCTGTCTCCAAAATTCTTCTTACCTGCCGGCAACAATCAACAACCGAGAGTCTTCTTCCATTGCTTGATCACTGGGTGGGGCCGAACGATCGTGCTTGTTTCTAGACAAAATAATCCATGACATGACATCTTGAGGATCATGATGTTCAGACTTTGCCTCTTCACGCTCCATTACCTATTAAAGCATTGTTAGCTATATCATTCTTTCAAATATGGTCTGTTTTGTCCTTACCGCACACTTCTCCCAGAGTTCTTTGTAGCACCAATGTAGGAATTTCATATAAGGCCCAGCTAGGAAAGAAACCTTGCCGAGCATGGATAGCAGCCAAGGAACTGTTCCAAATATACCGATGGTAGTCATTGAGTCATGCAAGCCTTGAATAGCTGGATGAATTTTCCCGGTTTTTAGCATATTAAAATCCTTAGAGAAGCCTTAATTCTATTAGTAAATTCAAATTCTCTTGTTCTTGGTAAATAGAACACATACCGATATCTCCCATGACATCAAACCCATAAAATATGGAGTATTTGTTGATATCAATTGGTTTAGACCGGTTCCTTTCGATAATATCCATTAACATGGCGGTTTTGTTCGCAACGCGTGGCGCATACACATCTAGGGCTGTAGTTCGATCACTTCTGTTAGCATTAAGTGAAAGTAAAGGCATACGGTTTAGATAGTACTTACCTCGAAACCCAAGCGCGCGGTCCCAAGCCCTCTTCCGGTTTCTGTGAACTTCCTCGTCACTGGTAAAGTGAACAGAGTTCTTTCTAAAGTCATCTGACACCTGGTTGTACCATGGGGATTTCTTGCAATACGCTGGCGGTCCATATATGGCTTTAATTGCAGATGGAAGGTTGATTGATAATTCTCGTGGGCCTGATAAAGAAGTTAGGTTTAGGTGTAATATGTGTAAGCTGCATCCTTGTAAATCCATACCGGTGCGAACAAAGTCCCCATACTTGGCATGCAATTCCTGAACATGATATGCGTTTCGAAGATTTTTTGTAGCTTGGAAAGTAAAGTAAAAACGACTCAGTTTTGCCAGATATGGCCCAGGAAAGTGGCGAAGACGGTGAAAAAAAGAGCGGTACAAAATGATGCTGGAGAAGATTCCCGCATTTATAGCCGTTGATGTTATAAATGTACGGCCTAAAGCAGTCAGAATCCCAAAGTATCCCACATAGACGTAGCCAGTAAAGATAAATGAAAGAAAGGCAAGGTAACTAAACACGATCGGCCAACCCCATGAATCAATTTGATGGGGACTGACAAGAAGGTGAATAGCCACCCCTTGCACAAATGAAACTGCAGCCGTTGTTTGCAGTGACGCCGTAAAGGCGGATTTGAGGAGTAACATTGTAGAGTGTGTGCAGGGATAGAAAATAGACTTTTTGGATGTTTTGGATGTGTTTATGGGGGAAATGAACGTGGGTTCTTCTCGTCCGGGCTGAAAGGAGTACGGCGTTATATGAGGCGGGAAGAAAAAGAAATCAGGTGAACTAACACCTCCGTATTTGTAATTGTTCTCAAATAAATTAGTCATTAAATCATTGATATCTTTTAGAATGCTCGTACAAATGTATAGTACATAAAAGAGAGAAATGAATAGCATGTTATTTGGTTAAAAACGAAGTACTGACAGGACACAGAGCGCTTTGAGACAGTACGAGAGGGGGTGGCGGGAAGCGGAATAGAGCGGGCAGAAATGTCAAATGACTTCACAATAACGAGATTCTCTCCGTGTAGAACAGTTATTTAAATTTATTTACAATTGCATTCATGATCACTCATAGTTATGTATTTGCTATCCTGTAGAACGAACGTAGACATCTGTTCATTGGCAGATACACAAAGCGGTGATGTGTTGCAACAATAGAGCAATCCAATGCAATTGAATAATAAACAAGAGGGCCGCATAGCACATAGCAGTTGCCTCAGAGGATATGTCTTGGTAGTAATAAATCATGTTTTTTTTTTTACTAAATATGAGTCCTTGGATCTGTGGTATGCATCTCATTTTAGTGTATCTCTTGTCTCATACTAATGCCATTAGTGTCCGGTACGGCCCTATTCCGTATGGAGTACGGGGTCTGCCGAAATTCCAATTTTAAGTGGACCAGTATCCGAAACATGACGGATCATCACATTACTGCGAAATCGCTCACTTGATTTATGAAGTAATAAGGAATACGAAATACGGAGTATAGAACAAAGCATCTAACGAGGTATTTTTCGAAGCAAATACTCCGTAGAAAGGATGGGTATATTCTATAGTTAAGATACTGAAGAAGCTCCTCTCCCCATTATCCTACTCCGTAAGCTTTCAATTTTTACATCTATATGTCACATGCTTAATATTGAGACGGAATCCTGTAAAATATTTTCATGATCTTTCAAAATTCACATGCTCCGAGGTTCACGGCTAGAAATTCGCATTCTAAGCGCCCGTAGGAAAAACGAAAGTCGGCACGGATATCTACCGGAGATTGAGAAGCCACCAAACATTTTGCATCCGTCACTCCTACGGAGTAATACTTAAGTACACTTACATGTACTTCGTGCTGATTGGTTGTATTATGCAGCCTCTTTTTGCCTCTACGCCATGTGAACCAAATAAACAAGTAAAAAAAAGCGCTAATAATAAATATTAAATCCGGAGTACTCTTATTTCAAGGCATAATCATCTGGCTTTTCCATTGCAATAAGTGCTTTATACACCATTACAGCAGAGAAATGATATGAGCGCGGGGTTGAATTAAAGTATAGAATTCAGGTCCTGTAAGAGATGTCTATATCATACCGTTTCTTTCGTTGCGTCATACTCCGTACTCCGTATGAGTGCAGCATCCAATACTGCGTAGTGAAAACGGCGTAGCTCAAATTCCTTCTCTCGGTATTAGTGCTTCGGATTATTCAGGCTACCTTCTTAACTTAGCTATGATCCTCAGTACAACATGTTGCGCCTTACTCCGGGAATGTGCACTAATTAGCTGTGCACAAATATATGATTATCGTCTGCGCTTTCTCTCTGACTTGGTATACAACTTTGCGTTTAGAGAATAATGCACGCAAAATTACCGAAAGACCTTTTCGCACGAGTAACCTTTTCCTTCTTCTTTTTTCTTTATAAGAATCTCCGGACAGCGGTATTACTACCAGTAGATTCACAGCTTACGTTCTACGATGCATCCGGCTATTGCGGCTCACTAGCATGTCAATACGCGTACAGCTTTGGTACTATTTATGCACATCTGGGCTTTGCATAAGCTTTATTTGTTTATTAGTATAGAGGATTGGCTATCTTACCTAGCTTGTTTAAGAAGTTGCGTAGTGACAAACATGTTTGGCCGCCACATAATTTTGGTTATATATACAGGTATATCTCGCCTCTTTACCTTGGAGGTTGCCTCTTTTCCATGCCTCAATTCCTCCTTCAGGTTTCCATCAACTTATCATAATGCAATATCTTCTACCTCGGTACTCAGCCATGATGCTGATCTTGGCCCCCTTGCTTATTAACACAGTTTATGCTTTCAACTCAACATATCAGGAATATGTGCTTGTGGCCCTCGATTACCTCCAGTCTACGTGGTACGATAATGCCTCTGGTGTATATGATGGCATTGGCTGGTGGGGATCCGCAAATTGTATAACAACCATCGCAGACTTTGCTGCTCTCGACCCAGGCGATGCTGGCTCTCGAAGTATCAGCAACACATTGCTGAATACGTATAACAATGCCCCATCGACAAATCCCGACTCGCCAGAATATTCTGGGTTTCTTGGAGACGCAAATGACGATGAAGGATGGTGGGCCTTGGCTTTGATCCACGCCTATGATGTGACTGGCAACACAGATTTCCTTGCCATGGCCGAGACAATATTCACCGACATGACTAGCGTGGAGAACGCGTACTGTGGTGGTGGTATTGCGTGGATGAAGACCAACGATTATGTCAATGCCATTGCAAATGAGCTGTACCTTACTGTGGCAGCAGCTTTGGCAAATCGAGTTTCAGACGACGAGCAGAAACAGAACTATACCAACATTGCTGTTACGCAGTGGAATTGGTTTATCAATCAGGACTTTTTTAATTCGATCGGACAGATCAACGACGGCCTGAGCGTTCTCGAGGATGGCACGTGTGTCAACAACGGACAGTCAGTCTGGACATACAACCAAGGGGTTATCATCGGAGGGTTGATCGAACTGATCAAAACCGGAGGAGGCACCGAATCTGATTTGCTTCCATACGCCATCAACTGGGCCAATTTGACGATGCAAAATATGGTTGAGAACGGTATTTTGAGGGAAACCGCATGCGAACCGAGTTGTGATTCCAACCAAGTTGTGTTCAAGGGCAAGCCTCCTTCTAGTGCCTACTTGTTTGGTCTATCAGGCGATTGCTAACATTTTCTCTAGGCGTTTTTGTCCGGAACTTGCGGTATTTATATGATTATGGAGTGGATTCTGATACTGCAACTGCTATACAAAACTTCTTGGTTTTGAATGCTAACAGCGTCTGGAATAATGCACGTTTTAACAACGGAACGATTGGCTTGGTGTGGACTGGCTTTGAAGAAGGCGAAAGCACGCCGGAGGCTAGCACGCATAATTCGGGCCTGGATTGTCTTTTGTCAGCTATGGCTGTTGCTAAATAGTCGGTTGTCGTTTTCACAACACAGAATGCTCTCAGCTCGCTAATCATGTGATGGGCTAGGCAGTCCTATGAGCACCACTGAATGTTTACGCGTGCACTTCTAATATGAGAGAAAGCGGTGGCAACCGGCAGTATAACTAACAATTAGTCACGTGTTTTTTTCGTAATGTAAAGATCGTACTCCATACAGAGTACAAAGTAATGTAGGGAAGCTACTCTAAACACAAGCTCTTCAACTTCTAAACATTGCGCAACCCCCTTTCAACTCCGCGCAATGTCTGTTCTTCTCGAAACCAGCCAAGGCGACATTGTCATTGACCTTATGGTCGATTACGCACCAAATCTATGCGAAAAGTAAACGCAACGGCCCTGTTTTATGCCATTGCCCTGTCCTGCATTCTTGTTTCCTCGCTAACCCTGATGGATGGTAGCTTTCTCAAGCTGTGCAAAGTAAAGTACTACAACTTCTCCCCTGTACACTCGATACAGAAGTCTTTCTCATTTCAAACGGGCGATCCTCTCGGGCCTCTGTCAGCGGAATCGAATGGAGGCACTTCCATATGGGGCCTCCTTTCCTCCGACCCGTCTAAACGAACATTTCCTGCTTTCTTTCACCCCAAGCTCAAACACATCGAGAGGGGAACTGTTGGCATGGCCACAGTTCCTCACCCATCCGATCCAGACATCCGCCTCGCCGCATCTCAGTTTATTGTTACGCTTGGGGACAACACAGATTACTTAAATGGCAAATCTGCGATATTCGGCCGGGTAGTGGAAGGGTTCGACGTTTTGGAGAAGATCAATAATGCGATCGTCGATAGCAATGGCTACCCTCTGGTCGATATACGCATCAAACACACCGTGGTTCTAGATGACCCATATCCAGATCCTGCAGGTGTGAAGGAGCCTGAGGCCTCTCCGAGACCGACCCGAGCCCAGCTTGCTACAATCCGTCTTGGCGATGACGAGCAAAAGGATTTGGCTGCCGACGACGATGCCGACGAAGAAAAGGCAACACAAAAGGATAAGACTCGTCGTGAGCGAGAAGCACGGGCGCAGGCACTGACACTCGAGATGATGGGTGATTTGCCGTTTGCCGAAGTTAAACCACCAGAAAATGTCCTTTTTGTTTGCAAGCTCAATCCAATAACCCAAGACTCGGATTTGGAGCTCATATTTAGCCGCTTCGGCAAAATTCTGTCCTGCGAAGTTATTCGCGACCCCAAAACAAGCGACAGTCTTCAGTATGCATTTATTGAATTTGAGGAGAAGAACGCATGCGAAGACGCCTATTATAAAATGCAAAATGTCCTCATAGATGACCGCCGGATTCATGTTGACTTCAGCCAAAGTGTGAGCAAACTCAGCGACACCTGGAGAAAAGAAACAAACACGAAACGACAAAGGCATACGAAAGGCCGGGGTGGTTGGGGAGGAGTGCAGGAGCTGGAAAAGTGGCGCAAGTATCGAAGCGAAGACTTGGACGATGGGCCATACTACGAGATGGTACATGGAGAAGATGAAATCAAACCCCGATATGATCAGCCAGTTTCGGGGAAGCGCCCGAAGGTCACTGAAGATAGAGGCAGAGATCGGCATCGCCATGCAAACAGCAGTGGGGGAAGGCCCAAAAGTGACAGTCGGGAAAGAAATGCCAGCCGGGGTCGACGAGACAGTATGGCGAGACACGAAAGAAAGTGGGACACCAAGAAGACCAGAGAAGCAGACAAACAACGCCAGGATCGCAGTCGAAGCCCCAGGTCCGATAGGCCGCATGACTACAGACGACGTAGGGATGATGGCAGGCCAGAAAAGCATAGAGAGCAGCATTACTACCGCTGATTTTTTTTACCAATGATATCAGCCAGGCCATATTAATGTATTGTCCTCTTGTCTTGTTTTTGCAGTCAGCGGAGCATACCATGTTAAGGATGTGTACAGAGTACTTAGCTTTGTCTATCAGTTTAGCAGCATGTATTCCGCATTCAAAGCCCAACGAAAGCATGTGTGTATGCCAGAGTATACTCCGTACTATCTAATGAAATATCAAGGCATGATCCCTTACTCTACCGCTGAGGTATCCTGTCTTTCTGCCCAAAGCTAGACTTACCAAAAATCTACGTCTCATTTTTAGCCATCGTTTGCGTTTGTACACTCTGCATATGGCCAGCTGCATGTTAATACGACTGTTACATTGTTTCTGGCCGTTTGAATCTAATTCTACGAGGCGCCACCATTGCCGGTCACCTTGTGCCCCGTTCCACGTAGGCCGAGGGCAAAGTCTAACCAATTGACGGGTGACACTGTATCTGTAGTGTACCGCCAACCACCTCTGGCGCTGTACAGGCATGGAAGAATTAATCATGGACTCTCGTGCCACTGTTTAAAGAGAGGTGCATAGATACTTCGTACTTCGGATTTAGAATTTTCATATACGGGTGCAGCTCTTCGGGGAAAAGATGCGCAAAAGGCCTTTAGGGGATTTCGAGCACTTACAGTCATGGCTTGACCCCTCGCTTTACGGATCCTTCGGAAGGACAACACAACTTCTAAAAACGGAGGGCCGGTAATAAAATATCGTACGATGCATAAAACTGTCATGCTTTCTCGTTTAACCTGACGAGGTACGTCTTTAAAGCCAGGTTACCCGAAGTTGGATAACGATTGGCAAGTATGCGAAGTGAATGCCACATGTTTCGGCAAATTTCCACAGGTAAATCAAAGGAAATCTGAGTGTTCAAGGAGTGAAGAAGGCAAATGTAATTCTTCATTTGCCGGTCACTAAAGCCTCTAATTTTTATCACGAAATGCGGAGTAGATAACCACTCGATTGCTTCTGCGTTTCGGAGCACGTATGTTGTAGCCTGTTCAGTTTTAACTTTTATCTCGTTAAACTTTTGTCATAAAGACGCGATGAACGGAGCAGTCCGTGTTAATAATAACCCGAGCTAAACTGGCCATGTATCCCAAACATCAAACATCATTGTAACGTGTATTTCAAACTGCTTTCGATTATCTGTATTCGTATGTTTGCATGCATCTTCATGAATAAGTAGACCGCTGTTTAAAAACAAACGAACTCTGCACTTGGTGACATATCACATTCTTATTTGCGTACGAATGTGAATACAGAGTACTCCTTACGGAGTAGATCCCGGGAACATACCTTCAAATTTTGCACCACTGCCAGCTTAGTATATCATATACCACCATCATATACTTTGTACGATGTACTCGTAGGCTGTTCCGTAACTAATACGGAGTACAGGCAGACAAGGGCTAGGAGTGCATTAAGTACGGATTAGTGTGACAAGTAACTTAAATTAGTTGTGTCCTGACCCACAGCCTAGTAAGATCTCTTCCCTCCCCCATCAATAGCAGAAAAGGAAGAAACGGGCGAGAGGAAAGACAGAGGTATAAAATGGATTATATACAGGCCATATAATATCTACCTAATACGTGACACTTACTAGATTTGTTTGGTGTTGCACCTACTTTAATATATTCGAAAATTCCCCGTCCAACCATATTTTTGACGGTTACAGACAAACAAAGATAGATTTCGGAAAAAGGGTATTTTATTTTCTTCTTTTCGTAAACTCTCTGTGGCTTCATATTCCATAATAAATTGAATCTAACCCATGCGTTGTTACATGTACAAATTAAAACAATGAGCGATGATGGCATAGGGCGTTGTGTTTTGGTAACCCCCTTGGAGGGGACAATTGCTAACTACCCGTAAGTGCTGCACACTTATGACTGATAGAACCGATTTCAGCAAACAGTTTAACAATGATAGCAATAGGTTTCCTATTAAATTGATCCCTGGTAGGGACCGTTTTCATGTTTTATTTTCTAAAACGCAATAATGCTAATACTCCGTAGACTATGGAGTACTTGTACTCGTATTAAGGTAATTCCCCCTCATAATTAGCACTATTCATTCGCATTTAAAACAAAGATTGACAGCGCATAACCATACTCGGTATAACCATATTCGGTACAAAGTCTTTGATTCAATTCTCTATAGACCAGTGGTAAAATAGGCTTACCATATCTACTCGATTTTCTTTTAGAAATGATAATATACTTAGAAAACAGCAAAACAATTCGCTCAAGATACCAATAAAATACAAGATCATAAAGCAAAGGGTAACAGCATTTATATAACCACTGTGCTTCCCGTTCGATTAGAGACAATTTAATTACAAACAAAACTTGAGCTCTGAGACCAAATTCGACTTGATAGAAACCGAATTTTCAACATCTCAAATGTGACACAAAAAAAAAATGGCTTGCAGTACCCACATATACATGTACTCTGTGTTCTTGGTTTTTCTTTGGTCTGCCGTTACAGAAATACTGTGGTTATATTTCATCCTCTCCTCTGGCATTCCTCTTCCTACCGATTTATAAATTTTCACCAGCCTATCCAATAAAGACTTCCACCTCCTATTCCATCTTTTATATTGGTTTATTTGTTGTTATTGATACGTATCGTACGTTTGCAACTACATTGTTGATTTCCACAGGAGTGGACGGCTTATACGTGGTAGGAGCAAGCTTCTTCTTCTTCCCGTCTTTGATAATGGGGTTTCATAACTAATATTCCTCTCTTCTAAGATCCAGGCTTAATTCTCGCAATAGAATCCACTTCCTGCGAAAACAATGGTATCTCAGACGAACTTCAATGGCCACAATGACAACAGGCGCCTCAGTCGCGTATTTCCATCATACATTTCGACCGTAGCCCATCAAGACCGCCGTTTCCATACCGCGAGCCGTGAGAGCCGCACAATCATAACGACAGAACATCAACCCGAAAACGCGGACGCCCCCGCACGGAAAAGGATCGCTGTTGCTGTAAGTCTTTACAAAAGCTTTTCACATCGCCCCGCGCCATATTTGATTATTCGCCCCACGAGACACTTTTTACCCGTAGCAAATAATCGATTAAACTCAAACTCACTTTCTCTTTTATTAGTGTGGACGATGTCGCCAGAGGAAGATTCGATGCAGCGGGGATCTCGGACAGAATATGCCGTGTTCAAACTGTAAGAATGCCGGTGTTTCTCAATGCCTCTTTCTTCGTGTATGTTTATCTCTCCCAATCCAGATGAACAAAAAACAGTCTCTTACCGTATAGGTTTCGTCTCGAGAAGCACCTATCAAGGGAGATACGAATAGCGGCGGGAGTGGTGGAGAGTTTGACTACAATTCCGCAGCTGCCAGAGCCCTTGCCCATCGGTCATCTGTTTCATCCACTGCTCCTTTTATTGGTCCGCATGACCTCAGCAATGATATCTATCGGCCAGGCGACTTCTATTATGGAAGTAAGGCTTATTGCACCAATGTGCAAGGATGGGGTAACAACTATGGGGGCGATTACGGCAGCTATAATGTGCCATCAAATTGTGGAAATGGCTCCTATCTCGTGTCCTGTCCATGGGCGGGACGATCGAAGTCATCAAATTTGGGAGCTACCACCGTTCATGGGCAAGAAAATGACTTCGCACAACCACCCCAAGCATTACAAAGTCATACAGACATCTCCAGTGACTCGGAAGTGGCTCTTTCAGCGTTTGACTCCGCTCTTCCTAACGCCGAGGCAGAGCAGGTAGAACGTCTTCATGGCATGGCTGTCGGCAGAGCACTTCAAACAGTGCGTGGTGCGGGTTATGGTAACAATATTCTGTCCTGCTTCAAGCCGTCAGGCGGGAGCTCCGGTCTAATGACTACTGCTTCCGTCTCAGATTCCTGTGCGACTTTAGCTGCATACACCAATGGTGGTCTTGATTCTTCTGCAAACTCGAGGCACACCAGTGTGCCCGCTTATGCTACAAGCACCGCCTTGAGTCATGGACACGACAACCATGAAGTGGCCTTTCCCGACCCTGAGACATATGATATAGGACCTACAGGCGAATCAATTTTTACCGAGCAAGAGAGAGGAGTGGGAACGCAAGGGCCAGCTGTTAGTCTCAACAGTTACACATACAACCCAACCGGGCGACCCGTCCAATCCTATCACCGCCCTGGAAAATTGAATTCGACGAGCCACGTTCACGGCCAGACATACATCCCAACCGATAGTTCGGCGTCTAAGAATCAGACAGGTGTACTTTGTACCCCAGCATCACTAACAGAAGTGGGAGGTATTGAAGCTGGTCGTCATGAAACTGGGGGACGTGGATAGCTTTTGGTATAGTTGCTGAATGTTGAAAATAATGCTATTATAATTGGATATTTGTATTATTTAGAAAGTTAGGTCTATGTCGGATTTGAGCAGGATAAATCCACGAATGTAATTCTTGGGGTAAAAGTGATATTATTACTTGTGACTAATGTTGGTGGAGTTTTACTGACCGCCTTATTCTGCCACGACCTCGTAATCTAGTCTTAAGTTCTACCGTTTTGTAAACACTCAGGTGTTTTTTATTCCTCCCTTCATCCCGGTTTCTCATTATTCTATGTGAGTTATATATCACCCATTTATTTGTGTATATGGATAAAACTCCACATCTACCGTGTTTTCTCTGTTATGGCCTTTATATCGCATAGGCTAATTGAGTTGGGAGCAGCTACTTCAAGACACTACGGAGCACTATTCGCCGATTTGCCACTATCTACATGAACCCAGGCCACCATGTCATCTCAACGCAATCGAAATTCCCGGGGCCCCAACCGAAATGGAGGACAAGGGGAAGAATTCCAACTATGGCAAAGCATTAAGGAAGAATTGCGAAACTTTGTCGAGCTCCAGAATGCAGATAACGACAATGTACAAACAATTATTATCCAAGACACGTTCATGGCCCAGAACACAGAAACGATGAATAGCGAACAAGAAGAACGCAAACAAGAAGAATTCTTTAGGAAGGGAGTTCGGTCGTCTGAAGCCGTTTCGGAATGCATCAAAACGCTTATTGGAAATCTTGAGCTCATTCGGGCCATTCAAAAAGGGAAAGAAGAAGAGGCGGAACAGAAAACGCTTTTGCCAACTGCTTCTCGGTCAAACATGTCAGCGTCGGGGTTGTCACGCAGCACGGGTCGGAATATGACAAGGGAGAGAGAGAAAGAAAGAGAAAAAGAGAAAGAGAGGGAAAGGGAAAGGGAAAGGGAGAAGGAGCGGGAAAGGGACCGAGAACGAGAGCGGGAGAAAGAAAGGGAGCGTGAGAAAGAAAAAGAGAGGGAACGGGAGCAGGAAAGAGAAAAGGAGAAAGACAATGAGAGAGACAAGGATCTGGAGAAAGAGAGAGAGAGAGACCCCTACGATTTTGACGGGCTGGGCGATGAACCAGATCAAGATCAAACCAACAGTCATACTCGAAAGCTTGGTGGTAGTGGAGCCGGCGACCGCTCCGGAAACCGTGATAGTCTCCCTCCTCGCGGCACAGACCGTGACACGCCAGCCAAAGCAGACAGTGTTGAACCCCAAGGGTCAGGAAGCACTGTTGCTTCCGCGGTACAACGATCAAAGGTCATGTTCGTCAAAGGCCAGGACGTTGTTTTTAAACCATCGAAAGCGGCAAACCCGAATGAAACGACAGAGTGGTTTCTGGGAAAAGTCCAGCAAGTTCTCGGCGAGGGAAAGTCACGACGCTACAAAGTCAAAGACGAGGATCCTGATGTGGCCCCTGAGTTACGCCAAGAATACCGTACAAGTGCCAGCAACATGATACCACTTCCTCCACCCGGACAAGAATTGTCGGAATTGGAGCCAGGTAAGACTGTGTTGGCACTATATCCCGACAGCACTACATTTTACAAGGCAGAAGTCATGACAACCGACAAAGAAACGGGAAAGGTCAACTTGCGATTCGAAGGCGAAGAGAATTCAGGCACACTCCAAGAGGTAGAAAGGCGATTTGTCGTTGAATACCGGAGTTGATGAGCAACGCATTAGTTTCATGTAAGATATGAATTTCCTTCTCTGAAGGCCAATAAGGGCTTGACACAGCGTCGACGCGCATTGCAGTAAATGTCAGTATGTAAAAATTATCTCTTGTACTCGTATCGCAGGTACCCGCTGGGTGTAGATACATACAGATTAGCACGTGCTTGCTAACTTGTTTTCGGGATACGGTGAGATAAGTCCTTATCGTACACACGTGATCAAGCATCAGTAATGAGGCTACACTGTATTCTTAGGGCTAGGGCCAGTTTTGGTGCGGGGGATTCGTGTCCGGAAATTTGTAGAGCCGGTCCCACTGTCGCAAATCCAGAGGCTGCAAAAAAATTACACGCTTCTTGCCAAAAATTGAGTGCCTCGTCTTCCTGTCAACACACAAATTACACAACACCGGACAATCAAGATGGCGGACGCAGACACCCCCGTCACCTTGCGCACCCGCAAGTTCATTCGGAACCCACTCCTTGGCCGCAAGCAGATGGTTATGTATGATTTATTTCCTGGCACTCTTCTCCCCAACACCAACGATGGCTGACCAAGCTTTCTTCTACCTTCAACAGTGACATCCTGCACCCGGGTCGTGCGAACATCTCCAAGGAGGAGCTTCGCGATAAGCTTGCCACTCTGTACAAGGCAACGAAGGACCAGGTCAATGTGTTCGGCCTGCGGACGCATTTCGGTGGCGGCAAGACGACCGGATTTGGCCTCGTGTACGACTCCCCGGAGGCCATGAAGAAGTTCGAGCCTCACTACCGGCTGGTTCGCGTTGGCTTCGCCACCAAGATTGAGAAGCCTGGCCGACAGCAGCGTATGTATTTCTTCTATGAAGAAGTGGTGGGCTTGCTACTCGTGATCCCTGCTAACCATATTTTGGACAGGCAAGCAACGGAAGAACCGGCAGAAGACCCTTCGCGGCACAGCGAAGACCAAGGGCGCAAAGGCGAAGAAGGAGAAATAAGCAGGTTATTTTCTATTGTTCCTGGCGGTGTCAATTGGGGCTGGGAGAAAAATGGTGTCCTTATGGGTACATGTTCTTTTGTGCATCTGTGCTATATCGGCATCACAGGCTGGATGGCACACAAAATACTACGACTAAAACAGGAATTAAAAATTAAAGCAAAGAACACTGTCCAGAACCGACTAACGACTGCGAATGTGCTCACTTTATAAATGGCCCGTTTTTGACTACGAACATGCTCCATTCGAGACAGCAAATAAGTCACACCTGCTGGTGACCTTAACCACGTATTAAGCTTTCGTTGACTTCTTGGCGGGCATGTGTATGTGCACTTTGTATCAGTAAGCTTTTCACGTGGGTATAAAGTTAATACACCGTCCATATACCTGGAATTCGCAAATAGAGAATATAGATAGACTCTTATGGAGAGTTGACATTTTGTTATTATATCTTATGTATCAAGCATCCATGTCCTTGCCCTTTTAAACTTCGATAGAATGCCATAAGCCCTCGTCTCCCAAAAAAATCCAATATTCATCAAGCGCCAGGCACACGTTGGCCATGGCCGTTTCATTTTCCCCGGTCAGAATACGACAGGATGCGTGGCTCTATGAGATCCGAAAATGATACTTGCCGTACTCCTGAATCAACGACATGCTCCCCTTCTTCATCTTCCTCGGCATCTGCAGGTACTTCGAAGCGGTCATACACTCGATCTCCAGTTTCTTCGTCGTACACTTTATCCTCTTCTTCGAACAGTCGGTCTTGTTGTGAAAGACCGACTTGTATGACTGCACCTTCATCCATAATTTCCAGAATGAGTGCCGTAGTGTCCATAATACGCGGTTGCCAGTTGGTCTTTTTGGAAAGCGCCCACCTTTTCCAGGTGATAACCATACCCACAGATGCCTCTCCAGCAAGTAACAAAGGCAGTGTTGAGAGGTCAACTGGCAGTTGCGGAAGAGCAAACTCACTGTTAGGACCCGTCTCCGCCCTAGAAAGAGACATGCTTTTTTGATTTGATGCACTGTGTCCTTCTCCCCCGTCATCCATCTGTTCAGTAACACCTTCGCACTTCTTCTTGTTCTTCCTCTTCTTGCGTGATTTTGTCTGACCGCCATGCTGTGAAGCCTGTTTCCCCCAGCGTTGAACAAACGGAAATGGCGGTTCACTCAGGTCGACGTTCGCATCGCAGCATTCGACAGCGCGATAATTGATTCGCTCACTCCATTGTATGAGGTGATTCTTGTTTACACAAGATGAAGTTTGCGAGTTTCCATATGCATTTGCAAAGATGTCTTTGGTAGTCTTTGAAGCCGATGGAAAAGATTCAAGACAGGCTTTTGGAACAGTGTTTCCAACCAGTCTTTTCTTCGAGTCTCGAAGCCCAAGTGCACCGAACAAAATTCGACGACTGGCACTGGCATCAAGCGTCAGGCGTCTTTGTTCCCGTTGCTGCAAAGATATTCCAGGGAGTGTTTCTGGAGCTGCTGCCGAGTCCTCAACGGAAGAGCAAGAGGAGGCAGAAGAAACAAGGGTGGAAATTCGTTTGGCCGGTAGCGTTGCTGGGAGTTCTTTTGCTTCTCGATTGCCAATATCAACAAGTAAGTCCGGTTTCTTGGCTCGTTCTATAGCTTGCTTCGCCCGCCGCCGGGCATTTCGTCTCCGTGTACAAGCCTTCCCTTGAGGTGGGTTAACAGTACTCCCCGCCTCATTCCGTGATTTGATTCCATTTTTCACGTTTCCCTCGGAAGATGTTCTCTTGCTACCATTTCCACTGATGTCGCCGTCGCCGTCGCTTTCGCCACTGCTGCTGCTGCTGCTGCTGCTGCTGCTATCGCTTTCGCTGTTTTTGCTGTTTTTGCTGACATTGTTCTCGCTGCTGTCCGCACTGTGACTATCGCTACTATCGCTACTACCACTTGTACTCGTTTCGCTGGTAGTTGAGCGAGTATCACAATCAGTTTGGACTCGCTTTTCTCTGTTTTGCTCCGCCAATATGGACGAATTTTCTTGTAGGAGTTGCAATTCATCGGGTCCCAGGGTATGTTCAAGATCGCTGTCGTCGCTGTCGTCGCTACCATCGCTAGTGTCCTTCTCATCGATGCCATTTGGATCGAAATCTTCGTCATATTCACTGTACTGGTTATCCCATTGACTATCCTGCTCGTTAAAGCGGACGAGCGAGGTAGATGGTAAATAAGTTGCGTGGCTTGTTTTTCGTTTTTTGCGCGGCGATATGTGAATCGGCGGTCGGTGACGCAGACGTTTTAGCAATGGCCGACCAAACGGCACACCGTCAAGAAGGTGTCTTCCGTCACTTGAAATCTGACTGCGACCGCCGATTCGTCTCTTTTTGATATCCTCGGAGGATAGTGATCGAATCCTAGAAAATAACGATTGTCAGCATCACATCATGCGGCCAAGCATGCGCGATGCAGATGAAAAACACCTACACGACCTCTTCATCCTTGTCTAGGAGGTTGGAGATTTGTTGGAAATGCAGGCATTCGAAGGCTGTTCCGTCTGGCGATTGAAGTTCAACAACGTAGTCTTCCAGGCCCCAATCATCAGCCTCAAGCGGTATTATCTCATTAACGCGTTCCAAAAATTTAGATACTGTGGCATCATTGCTAGCGTTGAATAAAAACACTATTCTGGTCTCGGGAAGTCCACTGCGCTGTATGCGCAGGCGCAGGCGCAATGCGTTTTCGACCATGCTGTGAGCTGTTGATGGATCTGAATAAAAAAAAGGGCAAGCTTGTAAGATTCGGAGTAGTCCCGTAAAGACAAAACGGTAGCTTGGTTTGGTGGAGAACCACAAATGCATTCATTCATTGGTTAATTGACTTACATAATACGGGGTACATCTCTGGCGCCTACATCTCTAAGAAATACGGAGTAATACCAGGCATTTTAATATGAGTAAGATATGATATTACCAGCGACAAGTTGATAACGAGGATCTCATTACTTCATATTCCCCATCAATTTTAAAAAAAAAAATTTTTTTCGTCATAAAACTCCGCCAGCGTCGAGCAAGTGACCCATTTTCCGAATCTAAAATTTGATCGGTTAGCAGTCTGACAGCATTCAACATAAATGGGTGCGCAATTCACAAACCTTTGTGCTAAGATAACCGTCCACTTCACGGCTTCGAAAGCCGCCTTCACCTCGCCAGGACAATGGCACCATAGGGACACGCTCCTTTACAGTCACCTCTCGGTTGGGGCCCTCGACCGCCCTGATCTTATCCGGGTTGTTTGTGAGGAGTCTGATTTCTCTTTGATCCAAATCGAGTAGCATCGCGGTGGCCAGACCATAGCTTCGAGCATCAGCAGGGTGGCGTAAAAGGAGGTTCGCTTCAACTGTATCAGAACCAAGATCTTGGAGGTTGTATGCCTTGAGCTTCTCCCCAAGACCGATGCCACGGCCTTCCTGACGGAGGTAAATTATGATACCGCCCGCTTCGTTTTCAGGAAGCGACATCAAACGTGCAGCCTCATCCAACTGCTCGCCACAGTCACATCGCGCGGACCATACAGTCTCCCCTGTATAACATTCGCTGTGAACTCTGACAAGAGGTGGCCCCGTCTCAACTTTAGGTGCCGTAATGGTTGGCGTTTTATTCAATTTAACCATCATGCCACTGTCAGTCCTTCCTGGGTAGAGAACCCCGGTGTATGCTCCCCTAGTCATGCGGTCTCTTTCCGTTTCACCTGGTCGCGGGGCGTCGAGGCTCTTACTCCTAACATGGTCCCCAAACACGATTGCCAGATGTTCTTTGTTGTCAATGTTGTTGGTATATAGGTGAAGAAACATCTGTGTCCCCGTAACCGTGGGGATCCGAGCACGAACAATGCACTCCACCTCGGGTAAAGTCTCGAGTAAGCGCGGCTTTATCGTACCGCAGCCACCAGACGGGACGCTACTGTCCACAGGAACACCACGGGCTTCAGATACATGCTCGTCTGTCATGTGTGGAGGCCCTTTCCTGGAGCTGACTATCGCTGAACCTGGAGTAGAAGGTTGGGTGAAGGACGGCGAAAGGAAGGGAGGTAGATGCGGTTGTAAATTATCGTGGGGTGATTGTACTCGCTGCTCTTGACTTCCACTTTGTGCTATGTCTTCAACTTGGTTCACGGGAAATGGCGTTGGTGGCTGCGATAGTCCGGCGTCTCCCATGGACGGGGGCAAGGCAAATCCATCTCTGATATCGTCGGGTACACCTGGTTCTGTTGCTATTGCCCGCGGTGAATAAAACGAGGGTAAGGGAGCGTTTTTTTGGACTGGTATTTGT
The DNA here is from genome assembly GCA_002778125.1 of Dryadomyces quercivorus. NCBI lineage: Eukaryota > Fungi > Ascomycota > Sordariomycetes > Ophiostomatales > Ophiostomataceae > Dryadomyces > Dryadomyces quercivorus. Next base: position 3,194,519 of record PCDE01000010.1, read on the forward strand.
CCACTCTCTTTTCTTTCTCCTGAAAATTGGCGCGCCTCAGAACCAGGCATTTTTCGCAGCTTGAATAGAAATAGTCGTAAAAATCACGTTGGATTGGCGACTGAAATGTTGTGCAAGAGAATTGGTAAGTACAGGCCGACAAGGAAAAATAACCACGATCGTGAATGGGCCGTATGCGGAGTCACCGAATTGCACTCCGTATCAATTTTAGCACTCCGAGAATATGTATTACGAAGTAATGCGCAGTATTACGAAATGCTAATAAAATGGAGCATTTTATTACGTGGCATTATGTAAGCTATATGGAGCTATTCTGCATTCCGTATTCAGCACAATTTCTTCCTCAATGTACAGAGTACTCCGTACTCCGTAATCCGTAAGATACTATTATTAATATGATACGGGTATTAATATTATGGAAGCTTTCAGTATCTTACGAATATTCCGTGCTCCGTATGGAGTACGGAGTACTCCGTACTTGCTCATAAATGAGAGTGGCCCGTCGGACGCTATTCCTGCAATCTACTCGTAAGATACGTAGGCGAAGTAGTATTAGTAATAAATAAAGAGATACTCGTACTCCGTACTCCGTATCTTAGGATCTCTTGTCCTTGAAAACCTGTGACTTCTCACGTGAACATATAATTGTGGATCATAATTCAATCGACCCCTGACTAGTACTAAATCAGTTGAATACGTTATTGCAACAGTTGATCTTGTGCGGATCAATAGTTTGCCGAGTTCGGGAAATGTTATTATGATGAGCATGATATAGTATATGTGGGCTCCTCGGCTTTCCTAGTAAATTTACGGAGTATTATTCTAATATTATCTTTCTGTCCGGCTGTATCATCACTTTATATGCATTTATACGATTTTTAGCTAACGGTAATACGATAAAGCCCCACTTCTGCCCCCTTTCAATCAACTGTACCAGCAAATCATAACAAAAGTTGGACCTCAACAACAATTCAAGTTCATCTTTCCCAGCTACGGCATTTGACACGAAAAGCACAAAATGGGCGGCCAGTTTTCTAAGATGATGGGCAAGATCTTCGGATCTAAGGAGATGCGCCTACTGATGCTGGGACTAGACGCCGCCGGCAAGACTACGATTCTCTACAAGCTGAAACTCGGCCAGGATGTCACGACAATTCCCACTGTCGGCTTCAACGTCGAGACCGTCACATACAAGAACGTGAAATTCAACGTTTGGGATGTAGGTGGCCAAGATAAGATCCGGCCGCTGTGGAGGCACTACTTCAGTGGTAAGGAATAGTGACATTTCCAACCAACAATCACCCCTTCCAATGGCGCATACTAAAATATCTTTTTTCCATAGGCACGCAAGGCCTGATATTTGTTGTCGACTCATCCGACCGCGCACGAATGGACGAGGCGAGACAAGAGCTTCACCGTATCATCAACGACCGAGAAATGAAAGACAGCTTGCTTTTAGTATTCGCCAACAAGCAGGACCTCGAAAACTGTTGTTACCACTTCCTTTTCTCCACCCTTCTGCCCAGTCCAAATACAAGTGCTGACGCTTCCATATTTATAGCAATGAAACCACAAGATGTCACCGAGGCCCTTCAGTTGTCCAAGTTGAAGGACAAGATCTGGTATGTGGTACCAAGCTGCGCCACCACGGGTGAAGGCCTGCTCGAAGGCCTTGCCTGGCTATCGAACAATGTCAAAGTTCCTCTTCCACCCGTGAAGAAATGATAAACACACTTTATCTGGCACCCACCGCCGTCCATCTGCACCTACGATCTCTTTTCCTATCTCGCCTTGCTTAGTTTTTTAATACTTGTTTTTATGCGGTCGCACATCAGGACCTATTGTTTTCAATCCATTTCTACCCTTCCCTCGTTTTCCCACTATAGTTCAGATGGATTAGGAATACCCAGAATGCGATTTATTAGTGCCTGAAAAGAACAGGTCCTGGCAATATTTGTCTATTCTCGTGATGTTCATCATCTTGGTGAGTTATTATTGGATGGGCAAATAGAAATAAGCATATGTTTGCAAGGAGCACAATGCTGCAATAATAGACAAACAATGCTTATGCATATCCTGCACATAACCATCTATTCTATGTAGGGTCAAGTTACAATCGTACGAGTGAGCACCAGATAGCATGATATGCCCGTTTATTCCTTCACTCTTTTGCTTGCACGGGCAATGGAGTCATCTGGCAAGCCGCTTCTCTTCGTGCCCGGCAGACTACCAGTTCGTATGTCATTATCATCTTGACTGACTCTCCGATTGGGGTATTCCATCCGCAATCCCTCAAAACAGTTAGTCGTTAACACATCCCCGGTAGAGAAAAAAGGGTGTTCCAAAGCTTGCTCGGCCGTCAATCGCTTCTCAGGGTCATATTCCAGTAAAGCAGAGAGTAATTTATAGCCCTCAGCACCAAGGCTTGCCAACCCTCCTGTATTTCCTGTAGCGCCGTGTTGTACAGAAGGTGGTGTTTGGCCGTGTCCAATTGTACTATAATACCACTTCTCCAGGTTACTGGCGCTCTGGCCCGATAATGGGGGAGCTGTTGAAGTAGTCAGATGATGGTGGTGGTGGCTATGGTGATGTCGATGCTGGTTTCCAAGAGGCGATTGCAAAGTGCTCAGTTGTGGGTATTCGGGCATGCTTGCAAGTAATGGCCAGCGCTCCTTTGTTGGCAGTCCCATAATATCCACGATTTTTTGCATCTGGTTCCGCTGGAAAGGAACTGTTTTCTTGGAGTCCATCTTTGCTTCTTCTCCTTTGAAAATAGGCCTTAAAGAGAGCAACTCGGCAAAAATGCAACCAACAGCCCACATATCAATTGCAGGAGTATAATGCCTCGCACCCAGGAGAAGCTCTGGGGCTCGATACCAAATAGTGACAACGACCTTGTCGCCTGAAAAAAGCGAGTGCAGAGGCTTGTAGAACAAGCGAGCAAGTCCGAGGTCGCCGATTTTCACTTGCCCAGCGGATGTGACCATTATATTTGCCGGTTTCAGGTCTCGGTGGAGAACCCAGTTCGTATGCAGGTATTGGCAGCCATTGAGTAGCTGAAACATGATGCTCTTGATGGATGCGGGCGGTATTGGGTGTCGAGGTTGTTGTGTGTGGTGATGAATTATTTGCAACAGGTCATGTTCCGCAAACTCAAACACCATGAAGATGCACTTATCCTCCAAGATGATTTCAACGAGACGAATCACATTCGCATGCGACAGCTCAGTGCACAATGCCATCTCGCGAATTGCTGACTGGCTAATGCCGGTGTACGCGATTTGTTCGCCTTCCTTGTCGGGCTTGAATTTCTTGATGGCAAATTCACCAGGTTGCCCCTGCCGGCTCACTGCTTTGTACACTCGTCCATAAGTGCCACTGCTGATGAATCCAATAACACGATACTTGTCAGTCACTCGAACTCTGCTCTGGTACCCCATGTAGCCAATACCACGGTCTGTCAATTCTTGGGCATATCCAAGGTTAGTTCAAAAGTTTATCTGCCATGCAATCTTGCAGTATGCATGAGAAGCATGGGAGCTCGGCGCCCTGATTAGATAGAGGCTCACCTTCGAAGGAAGCCTGAACGTTTCGCTTTAGACCCTGTGTTCGCACCGTTGAGCCAGAAGCAGGCCCAGAAGCACCAGATGGTGGGTTCGTAAGGCTCATTAGATGTGCGTTGGATGGTTCGCGGGTTCCCGGCTTTGGTGTGTTGTATTGCACAGGATTCAAAGGGTCAAGGTGGACAAACTGGACAGCCGTACGAACTATCTTACTCGTAATACGGAGTACGGAGCTCCGTATTAATGCATTCGCTTTCATATCGGAAAAGGAAAAACCCAAGTTGCCGAAAGCCCCACAAATCAAACAGCTTATTTTATTACTCTTAATTTGGCAGCGCCTGAGAAACAAGCTCGTAGGATACTAATAATGGGTTTTCTCAGTTTGCCATACACTCTCTCCTAATATCGACTTCCGATGACTCCCGTTGCATCTCTTCTATCAGTGAAATCGAACTATCGCGGTCCTAGTTTCTCCAATACACGGGGGCCTTGTTCCTCCCACTCTTGTTTCGTAACCCACATAGATTCCTTGTCAGCCATGATATTGGCCAACACAGCACCTCCAAGGAAAACCATGTGTCTCCGACGCGGGGGGTCTTCTATCCGCACTTTGAACTTGCTTAATCGTTCCGGGTTTCCGCCCAGAACCCTCGTCAGCCAGAGTTGCTTCAGTTCCTTTTCCAGCCGAGAGGGTAGGCCGGGATACATGCTACTTCCACCCGATAGCACAATAGCCTTGAATAGGGACGACCGAACATCGACATCTGCCTGCTGGATCGTGTTGAATAGAAACTCTCCGATGCCAGGTTGTTCGCAATCCACGAGATGTGGCTGAAAGAGGCATTCCGGTGCCTCGAATCTCTCACTACCGACACGAATGACCCGGCCATCTGGCAGCGTGTAACTTTCCACCAAAACCGTAGTCTCTTCGCTCAGTCGCTTGTCAAGCTCAAGATCGTAGGAGACATAGCATAGTTTTTCCTTTATCTGGCGTACGGTTTCGAAATCAGCAGTTCGGTTCAGGGCATATCCACGGCGTAGAAGAAGAGCGATCAAGTTCTGGGTGACATCTCGGCCAGCAACATCTAGGCGGCGAGTAAGGTGGTTGAGAACAACGGACTCGTACACTGGGACAATGTGGGTCACGCCGTCACCAGAATCAACCACGACACCGGAGGAAAGGCCTGGAAACGAAAGCCGATGTCAATACCGATGCATTTTATTTCGACCTGTGTTTGAAAGATTCTCACCTTGGGCGTAGAGTGCGAGAACGGCTTGAATAGCCACATACACCCCACCGAATCCGTAGCGGTCAAACATGACTTCACACATTTGCTCTCGGTTCTTGAGCGGGTTCATCGGTGGCTCGGTCAGTAGAATCTTGCGCCCTCTTGGGTCTACCTTCATCTTTTCATAGAACGTATAGTCCCAGAGATGTTGCATGTCGTCCCATTTCTTCACAATGCCATTTTCCATCGGGTAGCTAATCTGAAGCATCGTGCGAGCAGCGGCGGCATCATCACCACACATAATATCTTTGATGACGAGGTCATCATCGCCTTTCTCTTCTGTTCTCAGAATTGGTCGGCCAACGATGGAAGGATATTGAAATTCGGGGAAATTCTGCGCGGCGTATCCAACCTTCAGGAAACCGGTGCCGCCATCGAGAACTGAGGGTTTTCACAACATTAGCAACAGAGTGAAAATAATGGCATAGCCAAGGGTATAGTATGCTTCTTTCTATGGGATGCATACCAATAGGGGGAGGAGCTGCCATTTTCCCAGGCGTTCAAACTCTAATGTGTTGTGTGGGAGTAGTTGAGCAGACAAGTGGATGCCTGTAGGGAGGTTGCCAACGTTGAGAATAGGATAGCGGGGTTGAGGATGCGTACGTAACCCATCCAATTGCTAACCTGTACGGAGTATGAATATTGCACGTGACATTGGCCCCACTACATAAACTTATTACTTACTACTCCGTAGTATCTTACGGACTACATCAATGATTCACAAATTACAAGCTTGCCGAAACACTCAATTGAAGCCAAGGAAGTATATAATTTTGAGTGATATATAACGGCCTATTACACATTTCGAATGGCACAGCAGAGGTCAGATAGGATCATGCGGGTCCTTTTACTGAACCCAAACTCCTCGAATGAAATGACGCACGGCATAAATAAAGCTATTCACAGCCTCAGCCTCCCAGCAGTAAGCAATCCCGCCTTCAACCACACTCTATCCAATTTTAACATATATACTCCGTAGACACTCGAAATAAACACATACACTGCACCAGAAGGCAGCCCTTCAAGTATTAATGATGGCAATGATTTAGCTGTAAGCACGGCCGTCGTTTTGTCAGATAGGGCTATGCAACAAAGCATCCAGCGTTACGATGCCGTACTTGTTGCATGTTACAGCGTTCATCCATTGGTCACGGAACTTCGCAAAATTTGCGAAGAAGTTATCGTTCTCGGGATATTTGAATCGACCATTTTGACTGTGCTATCTCTCTTGCCTCCATATACTCTCCCTGGTATACCCCAGCAAACATGGGGGATAGTTACCACTGGAAAGTTTTGGGAAGCTCACCTACGGGATGGTGTTTGCAAATTTCTTGGCCAACCCGCAGATTCAAATGATGCGAGATTTGCGGGTGTTTATTCTACTGGAGTAGATGCCGGTGACCTTCACGGAAGCATGTCACACAACTACATCCAGGAGCGGCTAAAGGGTGCTACAAAGCGGCTTCTCTCGAGTTCAAATGTCAAGTGTGTTGTTATGGGCTGTGCGGGTATGGCGGGGCTAGAGAGGATCATAAGGGAAACGGCATTACAAGAGTATGGTGAAGAGGCTGGAAGTAAAATCTGTATTATCGATGGTGCGAAAGCTGGCATTGGCCTTCTGGAACAGGCTGTCAAAGCAAAGCGTATCTTTCAAGGCTGATAATAGGAGACAATGAATATCACATGCACAAAACTAGAAATAGGACCATCCTTACCTTAGAAATGTCAAAGCGGTGGTCACAATTTCCATACACCCCAGAATGAGAAAGTTGATAAGAATTCCAGCACAAACTTACCACACGACACCTTTTAGTCGCAGGCATCCCATTTTAAGAGAGGCATAATCTAATCAATACGTCTGCCTCTTCCCCACACTTCATCAGCATCCTTCTTGCCATTTGTCTCTGGGACATAAAAGAAAACAAACAACGCCGACATGCCGGCAAAAGCGGCGAACAAGAAGTATACCCAGCCGGCACCACCAAGACGATTGTTCAGTGCTGAATTGACAAGCGGAAAGAACTGAGCAACGAGGAAAGTGGCCACGTAGTTCGAGCCCAATGCCCAGGACTGTGTAGCACCGACTGCTTCTGGGCCAACGAGTTCTGACGCCAGAATGAAGGGCACTGGTCCAAGGCCAACAGCATAGAAGGCAACAAATGACAGCACCGAAAGGGCAGACAAAATCTTGACACCAAATACAATGGAAAATGCGAGGGTGAGCGAGCTGGATCCCTGCCCAATAATAGACAAGAGAAGGCATGTCTTTCGACCAAACCGATCGGGAAGTGGTGCACATGAAATGGTCGTGATCAGGTTGACGGCCGAAATGATAACAGTGAGGAGGGCGGAGTTCAAAGGAAGCATTCCATTCAACAGAGAGACCGAATACATGATCACGGAATTGATGCCACAAGTCTGCTGAGCAAACATGATGCCCAGGACAGCAATAATGGCAGGGCGATAAAGTGGGTCACGCAAAACCTGGATGAACCCAACTGTTTGGACGTGGCTTCCTCTCAAGGAATTCTTTGGCGATGGAGGTGCCACAGCAACTATCTCGGCAGCATCCTGGTCCAGCAAGCCCTGCTCCTCTGCAGGTCGAGACTCCAAGGTCCCATTACAAACTGGCCAAGCAGCCACTTCGTCGTCCAGTTTTGCGTTCCTGCCACGGATCTTCTGAAGAATTCGCCGGGCGCGAAGGAGCTCACCCTGATGGGCTGCAACCCAAGCAGGACTCTCGGGCACGAGAAAAAGGCCCAAGAAATGGAGGATGGCAACGAGGATTCCGCCCCCGAGAATCCACCTCCAAGCAATGCCGTGACTCAGAAAGTATCCCAGCGTCTGAGTGCATAAAATGCCAACGTTGACTGTGATCTGAGTGAACGCTCCGAAAAACCCACGCGATTTAACAGGAGCCACCTCGCTGATGTAAAGAGGCACAATAACCGTTGATGCTCCGGCCCCAACTCCATTCAAGACTCGTCCAGTGGCCAGAGTAATAGCTGATGTAGATAGTGTCTCAAGTACTGATCCCACAAGGAAAATAAGTGCCGTCATTCGCATGGCAAGCAGGCGTCCTCGGTGACTGCAAATAGGACCAGCTGCCAAGGCACCAATCAGGCCTCCAATGGTAAATATAGACGACACTGTTGCAAAAGTGGTTTCATCCATGGGTATACATTGTGGAAGGCCCGATGTCGCGCGGGATTGTTGCGAAGACTGTATATTCGTAGACTGAGAACGCGATGGTAACTTTAAATCGTGGTCGTGGCAAGTAATGACATCTTGGGGTGCATTTAATTCTGCCTGGTAAGTTGAAGTTAGTATCCGATACAGTACTCCCTTCGACTTAACATCGATAACCCCGAGATGCAAGCAAAGTTCCGATGACCATAAGGGGCGGAGATTCTCACAAGGTGATAACCAAACTGGTGAGGCCCTAGAGTGACCACAGTGATCAATAGCCAGAAGTACGGTGTCGCGTCGGCGACGGTCCGCCGAAGGCCACCAGTAGCCATGCCTTGTTGTTGTATTGTCGATACAAGCTCATAAGCTTTGTGAAGAATGGAATAGTCAAATGCGCTGCTTTAGCTGCCAAGAATTGAATGTTGTTGAACGGAGTAGAAGGAATGTGCGGAGTATCTTAGTAAGATCCGCCTAAAGGACATCGTAAGTGGGCCTAGCCTTACAAGGCAATTCGTTTGATGCATATTTACATATCAGTATACGCAATATAGTGTTCGTGTGTATTAAGGATTTATTATGTGGCTGAAACTGTGGCGGTGCAATCGCGGCGTACTCGTATTTATCTCTATTTATTAAGGAGATCTCTCATTAAGAATGGCTATGCACCTTAATCTGCTGATAAGGGGAAAACATCATGTGGGGGTCTATTTACTACTCCGTACGGAGTAAACTATTATTATTACACCCTGTACGGAGTACTCCGTATTAATACGGAATACTCCGTACTCTGTAACCCTTCTTTTACACTCCGTAGATTGCTAGTACAATTACTCCATATTCGGTACGGAGTACTGTTACTATCTTTATGGCTATTACTATAGCCATTACTACAGAGAGTATCGTTGTTGCTATCTTCATTGTGGTAGTTGTTGTTATTGGCAGATCAAGATGCATATAGCAAATATTGAAGAGATCTCATATTGAAAGGTGCAAATAGCATTCCTTTATAGAATGAGATCTCTATGGAATAACCATACAGATTACAGATTACAGATTACAGAGTACGACTGCTAAAATAGCTGCGAGTTGGGTTTCTTTCTTTGGAGAGAGATCTACTCGGATTGTCGACTAAGAATAACCACTATTGCGCGACACCAACTTCTTTGGGAGCCTGGAGAGCTTCTGCCTCCTTCTGTTCTAATGCCCCAGGCTCGGTGACATCAACACCAATCCGCATTGCTTCTGAAACCTCTGCCAAAGGACCAACAAACCACCGATGTGCCCAGAAAACCCAACTCCCAATTGCAAATATACCGATGATTCCCACGGCGACAACAGTATAATTCAGTGTCTGGTCTGTAACAGGATTTGAAGTGGGTAAGCAGAAAACCACCGTAATGCATCCAATCCACAAACATGCAACCGCTGCAATAGGACGACTGAACCCCCTCAGATTGAACGGCCCCTTCATGGCAGTAAATGAACTTTGCCATACCATGCCAATCAAAATAGGCAAGCCGTAGCTAATGTACAGCCCAATAGTAGCAATAGACGTTGCGGCAGAAAATGCAACGCTTGAGCCAAGAGACGGGAGTGCAAGAATGAATGATAGCGTAGCAGCCAGCCAGATAGCTCTGATTGGTGACCGGAAACGCGCATCAACGTTGTGGAAAAATGACGGCTGCGATGAATCACTTATTAGGATCTGTATTTGGCAGTAATGAAGAGAAAAATACTCACAATTCCGCCATCGCGAGCAAAGGAAAACATCATGCGACTATTGCTCGTCATGCTAAAAAGGCCACAGTGCCAAACGCAAACTAGGTTGGGGCGTTAGTATAGGACAATCGTTAATTTGAATTTGAATATTCATCTTACCCATGATAAGACTGAATAGCACAAGAGCACCGGATTCACCAAAAATATCGACCAGAATCTGAAGGATCGGCTGATCATAGGTGCTATTAAGGGTTCCCTCGAAATCTTGGACGGAGAAGAGAAATGCCATGAGCACAAAGAACCCAAACAGGGAACTGAAGCCGACACTCGAGACTACCCCGATGGGTGCGCTCCAGGAAGCGTTGCGGGTCTCTTCGCTAAGATGTGCCGATGCATCGAAGCCTTCATAATTAAAAAAAAATCAATGGTTAGTTAGGTGTATGACAGAACACAGTTCAGTCAACGCATACCTGTAAGAGTATATTGCGATAGAAGAGCGCCACACACTGCAACATAGGCTGGGCTAGAGCGAATACTCCAGCCGACGCCATCTTCACCTGTTCCATCATAGAATGTTTGAAAAACAAACTTGGCACTCTGGTGCACCGGTGCTTTTGCGAGAACAGCAATGCAAAGAACAGTAACACCAATGGAGTGCAGAATAATAGAGACATTATTAAGATACTTCAGTACGTGCACTCCAAAGGTATTTACCAAGCCATGTGAGATCAGGATCGCTGCATATATTCCAATCGTGTGCGAGGCTTTCGGGGTGTATTCAGGATGTTGAACAGTCGCCGCTGTTGTAATCAGGCCAGCAAGGCCGAAAGAGATGCCTGTAGTTACTGCAACTTGGCCGAGAAGATTATACCACCCCGTGAGCCATGCTGCAAATGGCGACCAACGGGGCGGTGCAAGCAATGCAGCCCAAAAGTAGGGCCCGCCGCTTGTTGGGATAGCAGAGACGATTTCAGCCATGGCGACGGCAACTAGAATAGTGAAAAAGGACACCACAATCCAGCCGGTGGACATTACTAGATTCGCGGTATGAGTGGTTAAGGTTTGAGGTCTATTAGGAATGCTTCCTGAACGCACCTCCAGGTCCCCCCGTGTTCAAGCCATATGAGAACAACGTGGTAATACCAGTTATAACGCTCTAAGAATCATGTTAGAAGTATTGCTCTCAAGTGTGCTGTTGATCATGTCTTACAATGATGGAGAAGGAGACGCCAAAGTTGTGGAGTAGACCCCAATCTCGACGAAGCTCTTGCTTATACCCAAAATCTGCTAGACGGTCCTCATCCTGTTCGTTAGCTGTATTGGAAGGATGCCGCTCTACTTCCATCGCGAGAGAGTGGGGGGGCATAAAGCCGTGGTAAAAATAATGAATTGAATTTGATGATTTCTTCTAAAAATGAAAGAAGACTAAATAATAAGCATTTCGATGCAGTTGGGGGGAGCAAAGCTTATAACCCACCAGGATGACTAGGGTCGTGTGAGTGGGTGGGTATTTTAGAAAGATTCAGCCTTTTGTCTACAAGATAACAATCTTCACACGTAATAGCAGGCCCAAAATGGCGCCCTTCCGTGTTTGAAGAATGCAAGTTAACTCTCAGATTGCGGGGCCATTTTGTCCACTTGTACGGGGTATTTTACCTGGTTGTTCAAAGATAGGACTAGTATTTTTGCCTGCCGAAAGGGATTCTTGAAATGGATTGTCATTGTTTTGCCACCTGTTACCGTCCCCGTTACCTCAGTATCTTATCAATGGGAACCTGTTTAATAAGGCCACCAAGAAAGGAAGGTGGAAAAGTCGTCCAGGTGTCAATAATTCCTAGTAGGACGATCACGTGGAATTCCATTAGGCACCGCTTTTCTTTTACACCGCCTTTTACTGCCGTCATTTTAACTTTTTTTTTACGCTGCTTTGTACGCTGTATTCCGTACTATGGATGAACTTCTTTTTAATACGCAATCATGCAAAGCTGATGCCATCAGCTATGCCAAACCAGAAACTGACGATGGAACCTACAAGCCCAGCGAGGGCTAAAAAACGGGTGCACAGCGAAAGCACAAAGTCGCATAAAAAACAGAAAAAATCAGAGGATTCGATGATAAACAAAACAGAGAATAAAGAAGGAAAGAAAGACAAGAAAAGGCTTGGCCACAAGATTGAGAAAACAGAAGAGTTACATGAAATCAAACGACAGGAGAACCCCGGAAAGAATAGTAAGTGATGAAGCTGGCCCGAAAATCGAATTACAGCATTGGTTAACAAGGGGGACTTCAAGCCTTTGAGGTCAGCTTCCCGTTTTTTACGCAGACCATTTCTCTTTGGGTGCCACTATATCCCGTCGGTTTTGATCGACCTATCTCAAGTGTGGCCGACCAGCATCTAATCGGCCTCGTCAACCATTATTCTCCTTTGCTAGGTGGTTATCTATTGGCATACCACAATGTCAACCTGTCGGACACTTCTGTCCGCGCCAATCCAAACACTCCACCGGATGATACAACACCTGCTGTCTTAACATCGGTCGATGAATATGCGGTCGGGTATGGATGGATGACCGTGGATGTTGATCTTTTTGTGCCAAGCAGAGGTGCATGGCTCGAAGGCAATGTGATTTTGCAAAACGAAGGCTCAATAGGCGTGAATTGCTGGGAAAAATTCAATGCAAGCATTGAAGCGTCACGACTTCCAAGCGGCTGGAAATATGTTAACATCGATATCCCGGCGGAAAACGGATTGGTTGACAGTAGCCATGATAACGAAGACGATAAATTGCAGGAACAGGAGAGTGAAGCCAATTCAGACAAAGGCGATGAGCAACCAAACGACCAGGAAGGAAACAACATGATACAGATGGAAGAAACAAAGGACAACCATCAGCCTCTCACAGCACAGGTTCATGCTACCGGCTACTGGGTAGACGAGTTAGGAAGCCCGGTTAAAGGGAATATTCTCTTCCGTATAAAGGACTTCGACGTTGGATTAGCAGGCGACAATGGCTATCTGGCTATTGAAGGGACTATGCTGGAGCCGGGGGATGAGTTCCGGTTAATGCTTAGCGAGAAGAGCAAGTATCGCACGGGAAACCCTCGGGGCAAGCCAAGACAACTCCCCGAATTCAGCATCACTCAATTCGGTAAAGACGAGGAAGACAGCACCCAGCAGATAGAAGTGGCTGCATCGAAAGATTAAGCATCCCGAGGTTCAAGTTGTTATAAATATGGATTGAACTTCTGCTTGGTTTGACAGCATGAAAACAAATCACGTTAATTGCTTGTAGGTGATGTTTGCGATTTGTAAGACGTTTATGGTCAAGACCTCGGCTGAAGCCCCGCGACCCCGCCCAACATTAGACCTAATCATAAGTGCCGTTGGCCGACTGACGGTAGTATCCTACCCATCCATCTTTTGGCAAACAAAATTTCTTTTCAGTTGACAGCCATGACTTCATTTACTCCTTCTCGCATCCTCGTCATTGGGGCCACAGGCGTCATTGGAAAATTCATCACTGAAGCTATTATTTCTGCCAAGCCATCTTTTAACCACGTGGCTATACTCACGTCCTCAAAAACCGTGGAAACGAAACATGAGCTTTTAGAAAGATGGAGGCAGAGCGGCGTATCTATTGTGACTGGCGATGTGACAAAAGACACCGATGTGGCGCATGCTTATGCTAGGGAGAAGCCCGACACGGTTGTATCATGTCTGGGGCGAGGAGCTTTGGAGGCGCAAACCAAACTGATCAAACTGGCCGACGAATCCGGCAGCGTCAAATGGCTTTTCCCGTCAGAGTACGGCACGGATATCGAGCACAATCCCAAGAGTGCCACAGAAAAAACGCACCAGGTGAAACTTGCCGTCCGGAAGTTTATCAAAGAGCAAGTCAAGCACATGAAGGTCACGTATCTTGTCACCGGTCCCTATTTCGATATGTGGGTCAATACACATCCTGGTACCCAAAAGACAGGCGGCTTCAATGTGGCCAAGAAGGAGGCCTTCATTATTGAAAATGGGGAAGGCAAGATTGGATTTTGCACCATGCCAGAGTATGTCATAAAGCCCCCCCGCCCTCAAACTTCTCAGGATTGTCCTCTGATGCATATTTTGTTGCAGCGTGGGTAAATTTCTTGTTGCTTCTCTTCAACATCCAAATGAGTCGTTCAACAAGGCCCTCAAAGTCCAGTCGTTTGTTGTAACGCCAAAGGAAGTTCTTGCTGAATACGAAAAGCAGACGAGGGCACAATGGAAGGTAACCAACATACCATTGCAGGATTTGAAAGACCTCGAGACCCAGCTTTGGGCTACGGGCAACGGCACACTGGCAACGCTGCGTAGAATTTGGGCTGAAGGAGGAACACTCTATGACAAGAATGACAACGAGTTATTGGGTCTTCAACCAACAGATCTGGATAACCTAGAAACAGCTGTTTCCAGAGCCCTTTCGAAATATACATAAGCGGCTATTTGGCTACTGATTTGGATTAGTTATCATTTTCAGCAGCTATAATACTTGACATTCACACCAAGAGCTCTCTGTACATTCTATAAAAATAAGCTTGATTGGTTTCTTCAGAATCACGCGTGAAAAGTCACCCACTAAGAACAACTGATGGATGAAACTATGGATAAGAATATCGAAAAAACCACAAAACACATCAAGCAACAACCGAATCTCCAAGCCTCCGGTCAAGCAGCCCCATACCAACCAGGACATATAAATGTACATCTGAGGGGTTGTTTGCAAAGAAGATCGGATCTACCCATCTTCTTCGAACCCCAAGAAAGTGAAGTGTGGCCCAAAATGAAAGCCATGGGTCGCATAATCGTAAATACGTAAGATAACCGAAGAGTATATCAAGGAACCCGCCTAAAGAGTACCGCACTTCCGCTTCTCCACATTTGTGAGAACGAGCATCGGAGCTTTTCGCTGTCCGTCACTGTCTGGGGAAGGAGCCGCTGATTTGAACACCGACGCAAAGCTACCGCTAACAGCCTCGCTGGAGTTGTTGCATGAATCGACGCTATTGCGAGCCTTCTCTCGCGATCCTGGGCGCTCTGAGCCGATAGCACCCCAGCTTCCGGTGGAAGAACGAGAGCTTGGAAGAGAGCACTCAACATCGTCCCCATTCAAACTGCCCGACCCACTGTGACCAGAAACCGACTCGTCGTCTGTGAGGGGAATGGGGACTTCCTCTGCACTTTCAGAGATGGGGCTGATGCTGCCGGAGCTGCCAGTCACCTGACGGCGGGTAATCCCCGCGCGCATAAGATTGTGCACAGCAGATCGCCGCGTACGAGCAGCAAAGTTCTTGCTTCCTTCATGTTTGGCCGTCGGTTTTCTCACTAGCTCATCAAAGTTGGGTGGACCACGCGGCTGCCGAACCGGATGCTCGCCAGCACGACCCTGCCCAGGCCCATACGTTCCTGTCGGCAGACTCGTAGTCGTAAAATTCGCGTTCTTAGGTCCCGCAGATTTCGGAATCTCGCTATTCACACCAGCAAACCCATTGTTGGCGTTGACTCCATTTGCCCCCACCAGAGAAGCAACTTTCTTGTGACCGCGGCGGAAAGCGTTTGCACTAGGAGGTGGGAGCGGCGCATGCTGTTCTGGCGTAGACACGAGGCGACGTGGCGGAGATGAATTTCGATAGCCGCTGTTATGCACATCCGTAGACGGCGGGGAAATCTGCACACGAGGAGCAGCCACAGGGGATGATTGCCGTTGTTGCAACTGCTGCTGCATGCCTTGCTGTTGCTGGAGTTGCTGTTGCATAAGCTGGAGCTGCTGGAGCTGTTGCAAGTTTGTGTTGTACTGGTCAACAAAATGGTTGTTAAGCTGGCTGCCTCCTTGTCCAACATAGAGCGTCTGTTGGCCTGTCACCGGGTCAACAACAGCATAAACTTGGTTTGCCGTCGGCAAGCCTGATGCAAGCATCTGCATTTGTTGCTGTTGCTGTTGCTGGTACAGCAAATGCTGATAACCGTTTTGAGATGCTTGGGATCCATTGCCAAGACTCATATTTTGGAATTGCTGTTGGGCAGCTTGAACAGACATCAATTGCTGCTGCAGCCTCTGCTTCTGTGCAGCCAAGTACATATTGGTGGCAACAAGCTCGGCGTATTCAACACTCAAACTCGATGCATCTTGATCATCAAGGTGGATTTCCGGAGGTGCCAAAATCTGCTCAGCAGTATATTGCTGGCCATATCCATTCACCTGGTTGTATGTTTGGGCTTGGGGGAATCTGGGCAGGGAAGTTTTCGGGCCATTGGAAAATCCATCAGGCCCTCCATATGAGCCGGAGAGCATGGAGTTTCGGGGAAACCGATGGGTCGTTGGAGTGGTGGTGGTTGGCGACGCGGGAAAAGTAGCGGCCGTGGCTGATTTCGGAGCTGTCCGGAGGCCGGCCAAAAGATGAGAGCGACTGGTCCGAGGAGTCGCGACTCCAGTATCCTTGTCGTTGCCCGGCTTGATAGCCTCAAAAGACAGAGGCTTGATGGTTTGCCCACCACGGCGAGAAGCAAGACCACCAGAGTTGGAATTGGTTAGGCCACTTGTCGGCCCATTAAAGGTTGAGGAAGACATTTGAGTAAGACCGCCTGCGTCCATTTCTCAAAAACTAGAAGTATCGTCTGAAAGTAAGTTGTTCGAAGCGAGAACGGAGTCGAAGCGAAGACACGAAACTAAAACAACTGAAGTGGTGATAGCTGTGTGGTGGCGGAAATTGAGATTAATGCAACGATTGCAAAAAAGAAGGGTATCCGAAAAATTAACAGCGTTTGATGTAGTGCTTCGAGACGTCCAAGGCAACAATGATGTCGCTGAAAATGGCCAGAATGATCGAAAATTGTAGGAGTGGTAGCCAGGACCGTGTACCAGGTAGATGGAAAGAAAAAAAAGAAGGCGCGCGAAGATCCGAGGTTCGCAATACTGAAATGCAATCTCAGTTTGCCGAATGTGTTGAATCAAAGGGAAGGAAGCGACAAGCGCGAGATGGCTATCGGGCCCACGGAGCAAATTGCCGATTTTTTTTTGTTTAGAAGTCGATTTGAGTTCGGCTATCGTGGGAAGAATTAAGAAGGCAAAAGTGAATGAATGATGTAGAGTGGATATACGGAGTGTTGCTAACTCAAGTAAAACAAGGCTCCAAGATGTCGAAAGCCTCCCGAAACCCTTTCTAAGAGGGGAAAAAGAAAATTAAAATGAAGGTTGAAATGAAGATGGACTTTGGGTGGAGGGACAAGTTCGAAAAAGCAGTGGTGATTTGTGTCTGTAGTGTATGGTTATTGAAGGCTTGAAAATTAGAAGGCGCAGGAGTGATTCTTGAAATGAAGAGTGAGATAGAGGGAGGGCCGCAGAAAATAGGACGAGAGAAAGAAAATTGAGAAGGAAAGAGGAGAGTTTGGGAGAGACAAGTTGGCGATGCCGAAAGACAACGAGGAGAAGAAAGACGAGAACAAACAGAGAAAAAGGAGCAAGCGAAACGGAAGCAGAAGAAAGAAGGGGCAAAAAATGGGCACGAACGACGGAAGAAAACGTCTGATTGGGTGGGTGCAAGGTGGCACGCTGGCTAAAGTGGGGCAGCGTGTTGGGCGTTTTGGGAGAACGCGAAAAGAGAAGGGAAGGCACAATGTATCTTACTCGTACTTCCCGCCTGTACTCCGTATTCGTACTTGTATCTTATCCCAGGGGTTGATTTGTAAGAATGCCTACGTATTATTATGTGACGCCAATTCCGCACAGGATGGTAGAATATTTCACACACACTTGTGACAGTGTATACAACAGTGCCCACGGAGGCTTTTTGAGTTGTTTGGATGTCAGAACCCATGGGTGCATCAGATGAGAAGCCACTCGCATGGCTACGAGCAGTATGAGAACAAGATCAAGTACGGAGCACAGAGTAAGATGCTGGCCAGATACATTCTGGGCAGGCCCATTGTTATTGCTTTTCGGGTCCATATTAAGAAACAAAGAGGACCAATGAAAAAAAAAGTAGTTCAGGGGCGAGTGGGTGTGGAGAAAGGAGGTGCTGGCTGGCTGAAACAAAGTACTTCTTCTCATGGCCCTAGTATGTATCTATTAATCGTTAATGGCGCGATAATCGACCGTAATCCCCTGTCTGTGCAGGTAGTATAATACAAGGTTGTCCGCGTTTCAGATGTATTTTTTACGAGGGTCTAATACTCCGTATTCGTACACATAAGCGCCGTGTGTCGCCTTCGTCAAACCAATCAGCTTGCACAGCCACGACTTATTATTCGTACTCGTCACGCGCAGGAATTCAAGGCATTTTTACGCAGCATTCGTTATATCGCTACTGCGTAAAACAACAAAAGCATTTGATGTACGGAGTGCGGAATATTACTACCGTACACCATATACCCCACAGACACTGTTCACACCTACCTACTATATATAGTACTCGTATGTGCAGTACTCCGTGCAAGTTGCCCGTAAATTGTGTACTCGTAGGATCAAGAATCCATCCTGCGTCATGCCCGATCCTGATCAGCTCGTAAACTCCACAACAGTGTTTCCATAGTCCGTAGTCCGTAGTCATTAATAGGCGTCTTTTGACGCGACACTCGGAGAGGAATCGCCGCCGTTGTCGGCAGCTAGACAGGCCAAACAAACGCCGCCACCATATACTCGCGTGTGCCTCTTCCAACCAGCCCCGGCGTCATCCAAGGCTGATATAATTTCGCCTCGGAGTCCAATCTCCCTTTTCGTCTCTTCTTCCACAGATGTAACAAGGGTGTCATGTCCTTGTGATGATGCGTACGTAACTTGCGAATCGCCACTCGTCCAGAATTCCGATGTCATGGTCCGTGCCTCCGAAGAGCCCGTCGATACTGTTACTGGCAAGACCGGATCTCTAACTGGTACAAGTCTGGTGTAGTTTCGTCTGTGGGGAGATGTGGCCGCAAGAGTGTTCGCATATGGAGAGGCTGATAGGGAGACCTGGGGCAGGGGTGAAAGCTCCACTGTGTAGTCCGGGTTTGGCTGGTGGATAAACGAGAGTTCAGAGGAAGCACCCATCTTGTTTGAGGTCATGCCGCTTCCGGGCGGAAAGGCAGGCATGGCAAGGGAAGGGGGTGTTAGAGGTGGTGGTGGTGGAAGGTGGTGGGAGAATTGCCAACTTGCGTCAACCGGACCATGGTGTTCCATCTCGAAAAAAGACGGAGTAGGCAGAGCAGGCAAGGATGCACTACGACCAGTCAAGAAGCCCGCGGTAGCAGAAGTAAAACTAGCATGCAACCCTTCGTTGGAATTGGCGGCGGCATGAATGATGGGCTTTGGTAACGTGCTTTCCATTTCTGGGGGCTTTGTCCAGGCAGTATAAACAGGGGGGTTCTGTGCGTACTCGTATGTGTGGCTTCTTTGTAGGTTGTTTGCTTGAGAGCTGGCTCTCCGTGATTCCCACGATCGAAGCAGTCGATAAATTATGGCGAGTTGCAGCGCGGTAGAGGTGGCTAGGATTGCCAGGAATATATAGCAATATTCGGCTGCCGGTAAAAGATGCTCCTGGCCGGCTACTGTGAAGCCACTACTGACTCTGTGTGGTGGTGGGGCGACGACAGGCATATCGGCGACTTATGGCGGACTCGTTACTCGGCAATGTGTGCGTTGTGAGAACGCAAGTGCTTACCCGTACTCGTACTGCGTGTGACAAGGGCGTACTCGTGTTCATGTAAGCAAAAATGGGAGCAAAGTCGGAGGCTGAATACCTCTAAGGGAGTCGGCATCCATAAGACGTCGTGCTGACTAGGTTGAAGGGGATACAATGGCATGGCATGCAGTCTTTTATGGTGAGATGACGGGAAGGAAGATCATGTTGGAAACAACTCAGCTGAGTTCTCTACTATATACGGAGTACTCCGTACAGAATATACAATACGAGTAGTATTATGGAGGGGGGGTATGAGTATGGAATTTAGCACCCAATCTAGTAAAACAGGGGGACTGTCTACTCGCACTTTGTACTGCTTTGTTACGGGGAAAATGCTTCCCGAAGAACCAAAAACACCAGAATGCGGGCCGGCTAAAGGAATTTGGGGACCATGTAAGGACAGAGGAGAATCTTTTAGATGCGCAGATCGGCGAGGCTGGTTGGTTGATCGTTCTCCGCAAAATGTTAGATAAATCGCCTAGTCGTTCTTCGTTCTCTGTTCTCTGTTCTCTGTATGGATTATTGCAGTATGGAGTACAGGGTGCAATACGGAGTACTCGGTGAGAAAAAATAACAACAATACGGAATGATAATAATAATGCGGAGTAAGATACGAGCAGATCAGACTGGGCCCAGGCCAGCTAACAAGACCTGCGGGCAATAGCCTTTTTGGGAAAAGACCAGAGACAGTCGGCAGACGATTTCGGCAGCATCCTGCAAACTTCAGAGAGATCATGCTGTTCACGAAGCACGTACGGGGTAGCTGAATGACACACAGCTGACAACTTGCGAACTTTTGGTTGTTTTCGTTATTTCCTCTGTCAGCTGAGTGTTGCATCAGGTCAGTGCTGAAGGATGAAATGGGCCATTCACCGTTGGACGATCAGGGCTCAGGCAAATTCTAGTGGCGGACTACGGCTCTAGCGCAAAACAGGACCCAGCTGAGGGTCTCATTTGGGGTTTGGCTGGTCAGCCACAGCTCGACAGTCCCAGCTGGAACCAACCAGGTAGGGCGTGTAATATTTTACAATAATCCGTACAGAGCTAAGCTAACAAACAAGAATATGTGGTGTTCAATGAGCACAAGTGCTTTCTTTCACTCTGTATGGGGTGTGTTTCTCCGTATCTATTTGTTAGAGAGCAGTCCTGAACAGAGTACTCCGTAAGATACTCCGCAGAACTCTTCGTATATTAGACAGTCAGCTCTGGAAGCCCATAAAAACAATCTGTATTGAGGCGGACACCATACTCCGTACTCCGTACGGAGTACTAATAACAGCAATAGCAATACGAGGAAGGACTCTGCAATTTGTACTTTGTACTCCGTACCAGGCCGCGAGTTTAGCTCCGGACCGGTTTGTACTTCATGTCATTTCTTACCTTTCGTATGACATGGCTACCTTAATTCTTGAATAAGTATACTCTTTACAATTATTACTACATGCACAAGTGGAATCTATACACTCTGTTCCATACTTCATACATGTATCTTCCCATGCCAGCCTGCTCATGCTTTTTAAATAGCAACAATCTCCATTGGCTCTCTGCCATCGTGCCTAATGCTGTCGGACACCTCCTCTTCCATCATGGAAATCATGCCGTCGATGTTTTCCTCAAGACTGTCTGCTTCAGGCCCCAAGCAGCTTCTGAGAAGCCGCCGGTACTTTTCAATATTGTCGCTTGTCCCGACAGCAGCCAGCGCGTCGACATAATCCGCCTCCGCCTGTCGTTGCTCCAAGACAACCTGTCGTAATTCCAATGCCAGTTCACGGCGCCCATCTGTAGCGTCCCCTGGTCCTGACCCTTCTTGGCTGTCGTTGATGTGTGCAGTCGGTTCACTATTGACATTTGACTGTGCCAAGATGTGATTGCGTCGGCTAACAAGAGCTATCAGTTGCTGTTGGGAAGACTTGGCTTCCTCGGTGATATTGGCCGCGACCTCGTCTGGCTCCATACGTGATTCTAACTCGGCAATTTCTGCACGGATAGCCATCAGCTCGCTCTGGGTATTGCTTAATATCCGCCCGGCCTCTCGCTCGGCCTCCGCTTTCTCTCTGAATTCCTCCTCGTAGCTCTGAGATAGATCTTGAAATTTCTCAAATACAAGCGGCGTGATCCTGGCTTGTACCGTATTTGCTGCTTCTGATGAATACGGCATGGCAGCCTTTTTTTGCACGTCGGTAATCGTATCATGGAAAGTAAGCCGGCGTTGTGAATCGGGTGCAAAGGGCGACGAGGATCTTTGCGGTGGAGCTCTTGATTTCTTGCTGGCATTGAGTTCCTTGATCATGTCTTCTGCTCGTAGACCATCGTGGTTGGGAATATCCGTGGATGCCCCACGCCCAAGAAGCGCGCGTATGCACTTTGTTGCGTGTTTCATAGCGGCTAGGTGCACTGCCGTGTTTCCCGCGTTGTCTTGTGCGTCAATCAATTGCTGCACAAAATTCGGGTCATGTGTATCTTGGAGACGATTGAGGATGTTGTCTAGATAGTATCGAGCGCATGACTGGCTGGTAACCCGGCCACTTTTCATAATGGCTGCATGGTGTATGATTGTGCAGCCTGCGCTATCCCTAGCGTCCACAGTTTCAAAGAGTTCTTTGATAATCGCCGGGAATGTTTGCTTCTCATAGCAGTTGGTGAAGCTGACCGCTCGCATGAAAGGCGTCTCACCTCGTTCATTCTGAACTCCTAAACCCGCACCAAACCTCTTCAACTGCTTCACAACCTCGACATCGCCCATAGCACACGCCCAATGCAATGCTGTATGACGTTCTGTGTCGATAATCCAATTGGGCTGAAAATTTGTTGGAGGATCCGGTCGAATGGCCGGCTGCTCATTCCGTGACAGAAGAAAGTAGTCAAGCAACTCGTCACCATAAACGGAGTGCTGTTGTTCCGTCAAATCTTGAATCATCTCTTCCCTCTTTCGCTTCCTGTGAGACGCTGGGAAACTCGGCATTTCATGATCGTCGTCGGCCGCGTAAGAAACCGATGCAACGGTCAGATTGTCAGGCGTGTCGTCTTCGTTCATTGGCACATCGGCATGATCGAACTCTTCTTGGATAGGCGTGGCAGCAGCAGCTATTCATCCTAGTTAATACGATGAAACGAGCACAACCATACAGTGTATATAGCGTACCGGTCCATTTTGGCACAGCAGGGCGTGCCCGGGGAGCTTTCGGTTTGCTCGCGTGCCGGGGGGCTGGCGGTGGACTAACATCGCCCGGCACAAACTCGAAGATGGGGCGAAGACGATCATAGACATTATTTCTTTGCGCAAGGGCTTCTCCATGCTCAAGTGGAATCCAAGTACCTATGACTCTGTTAGTAGCTTCATTGCATTCGGGTTGGTAACAAAGTAGTCAAACCTTGGTATTTGCCGTATCCTCCCTGGATTTTTTCATGGACATCTTTTTGTACCTCCCGTTCGAGAATTCGTGTTCGTGCAGGCTTATCAAAACCCGCGGCTTTCAAGATGTGTGTCGCATTGATCCAATCATCATGTCGTCGACGCATAACATGTTCCTTTAAGTCGACACCGAACTGATATTCATACACTGGAATCTACATAAAGAGTCAGTGATCGAAATCGCAGAAAGCCTGTGGTTATAGAAAGGAAGGTTCTCACCCCACTGTACGTGGCACTGTATATGCCTGGGCCATCAGGGGTTTTTCCCATCGTGAGAACAGGCGTGATGCAGAGAGGTGGCTGGAGAAAAGCTTTGAGATGACAGGCGACTTGATTTTCCAATTACTCGTAGGTGTAGTATCATTAAAGCAGCATGCACATTAGAGATACAATGAGTCGACGAAGGGTAATAGGATACAATCCGGGATGCAATATTTAGTCGGTCGGTGATGTTGGAATTGAGAGAAAAGCTGGAAGAAACCGCAAACGCGAAACTGGGTGGGACTTGACGCGTGATACTTCTTGTCGCGCGAAAATCAATTAAGTGGTTCATGCCTTAGGCAGAAACTAGCGCGTCGCGTCTCTTGATTAGTCATACGATAGCATTCCAAGGAGTATTATCTTACGTGGCTAGGAGCTTTATAATAACCAACCAGCAATCTCTAATATCTTGTTTGACGCACTTGCTCCACATTTCATGTGACATCCTTTGTTGGCAACACCCCGCCAAATGTCAAACCAGCTTCCCTGACTTTGTGGTTTGCTTTTAATCGCACCTTTGCCATCTCTTCTTCTGTATTCCGTACGGCACAGAGTATTTACTTCTCATTCAAGCAAAATGCAAATCCCACTCTTGCGGCTACAATGCGGCGTGAACTCTTACGACTGGGGCAAGAAAGGTAGTGAGTCGGTCGCTGCTAAGTTTGCGGCCTCTACCCCAGCACAAAGCTTCGTTTTGGAAGCAGAGAAGCCGTACGCCGAGGTAATTTTATGCACTGTTTTATCCGTATTCTCGTTGCTATAAATAAAACGAGAATGTCTACTTTTCTTATAAAACATCGCTAACTTAAGCACACAGCTATGGATGGGTACACATCCTTCCAACCCTTCCAAGGACGTGGAGACAGGCCGCACTCTACTGGACTTGATCCAAGACAATCAAGCATTGTTAGGGTCGACAATCGCAGCAAAGTTTGGAAGGAAGCTTCCATTTTTGTTTAAAGTGCTTTCAATCAACAAGGCGCTATCCATTCAAGCGCACCCGAACAAGAAACTCGCCGAGACTTTACACGCCAGGGACCCAAAGAACTATCCCGACGACAACCATAAACCTGAGATGGCCATTGCCATTACTCCCTTCGAAGGTCTCTGTGGATTTAGACCACTTGGCGAAATTTCCCACTTCTTAAACGAGGTCGAACCACTCCGAGACCTCGTGGGTGATGACGTTGCAACTGCATTCACCACCACAGTCGCTGGCCATGAGACAGATGACGACCCTGGCCACGTGGCACAGAATAAGAATGTCCTGAAAAGGGTTTTCTTAGCCCTCATGTCGGCATCACCGTCTGCGCTTGAAACTGCCACGGCCGCTCTCTTGGCTTCAACAAAAGCTGAAAATTTTGCAAACGGCGGAGTGGAATCGACATCTGGCGCTATTCTTTCGAAACTGATCGAGCGTCTCTATGGGCAGTTTGGAGTAGACTTCGGCCTATTCAACCTCTTCTTCTTGAACTACGTCACTCTGCAACCAGGCGAGGCGTTGTTTTTGCAGGCCGACGATATTCATGCCTATATTTCGGGAGACATAATTGAGTGCATGGCAGCTTCGGACAATGTTGTTCGGGCCGGTTTCACGCCAAAATTCAAAGATGTCCCGACTCTGACATCCATGCTGACATACAACTACGCGCCTATTGATGAGCAGAAAATGCATCCAGTGGATTACCCGTATGCGGCACTGAATCGCACAGCCTACAGCTCGGGTTCTGAAAGCATACTTTATGATCCTCCCATCCAAGAGTTTAGTGTTTTGCGCACGGCCTTGAAGAGCAAGGGAGCCAAAGCAACTTTTGATCCTCTGGCTGGACCAAGTATTGTCATCTGCACAAATGGCAGGGGAAAAATCTCGGTTGGGCCCAAAGTTGAGCATGTGTCGGAAGGCAACGTCTTTTTCGTTGGTGCCACGGCGGAAGCGGTTCTTGAGGCCGGAGATTTGCAGGAGAGTGAAGAGTTTGTTGCATTCCTTGCTTTTTGTGAAATGGACGACCATAGCAACGGTTCTTAGACAATACGGGTCGGTCTTCCTGTATTAATTAGCATGTTTTTGCAAGTATTTTTTGTGTCCTTCTCTAGCTCTTTGTTTTGAGTGGGTACGACATACGGGGTATTCTGCATGCTACGTATAACGCAAGGGCGGTATGTGTAGTTGTTTGACAAAGCTTGTAGTTTCTCTCGGGGTGGCCGGGGAGGCTGTAGCGGAGATAAAAACAAACAGATAAGCACAACAACCATCATTTACTCCGTACACAGCGTGAGAGTAATAATTAGAAGCACAAAAAATGCCCTGTTTCTGATCATGGAGATATTCCATTACTAGATCCCTAGGAGTATGGTATTAATAATGTGTCTTACTTTCTGTCCCTTAATAATCAATATCTGTTAAAGAGTTAAACGCATTTAAAAGTATAAATGAATGCATTTTTTATTTTGCATCTACAGAATAGTCATGTGCTAGAAGAGATATTTGTTTACGCCCAGTTTGTGAAGCAAGGTTCTATGGAAGCTTAAGCATATTGAGCAGCCAACCGACCTTTGTTCATTTCCTCAATTGCTATGAGTACTATTGTTCTTCTTTCACTACCCTGATTTAAAGACGGCAACAGAAGGTTTGTATATTATCTTGTTCGGTTACAGCACATGTGCTTGACTACCCTGCTCTCTAACCCACCTCGTGCGGTGTCGACACAAGAAATAAGGTGCTTTAACTGGTTTTTATCTTCAACGTCATATTCAGGAGACATTTTTTCTCCAAATAAATCCAGTCGTTTTTATCGTTGATCTCGTACGGAAGGCCAGGAGTCCTAGGTAATATTTGCTAAAACAAGGATGCTGATTTGCCACACGTAGCCAACCAAGATAACACAACCAACTTGTCGATTAGGGAGATATACACTCGCTATGTACTCCGTACTCCGTGTGTAATGTTAATATCGCTTCTATGCAAAGTACAAAAACGCAGACGTAGTGAGCGTGAAACAGCGACTCACTTGCCAATCCCAGAGTCTCCGCCACCCCACCCTTACGGGGCACTACCACATACGCAGTAACAACACCATGGATCAGGATCCAAGTTGTGGCTGCACGTGACTGCTTGACATGGTTCTTCTACTCCGTATTATTAGGTCCACGCTACTTGGGTTGTTTCAGCGGTGTTAAGAGTGGACACGTAACGCAATTCTTCATTAGTAATCGGCTGTAGCGGAGGATGAGTACGAAAAATACGCAGTACGGAGTATTACTCTAATACCCTGTACTCCGTACTCCGTACGGAGTAAGATACTTAGACTCAAGATCCGAATACGAGTAGATCTCGGTGCATTTTGCCTTAACCACGGCAGCTTTATACCCGCACAACATTGCATTGGCCATTGCGCGCACTCTTCTGTTATATCATACAAGGACTTCTATACTACTACTGTCTTACCCTCCTCATCACTTCTAAACCACCGGTATATTGCATACGGCTCTATGGGTTGGCAGAGAGCTCGTTCTTGCTCCAATCTCCAGGTTTCCCAAGAGGACCTAGCAATAACATCGACGACTTGAGTCCGAATAACGGCGGTATATCTTCCGCATCATGCCACGGCCTAACGATATCCAAACGGGCATGCCCCTCTTGCATGGCCACCCTGCTCAACCTTCGATATCCTCTACACCGGGCCATCGAACGCATCGCCGTCTGAGTGACGACAACCACACATCATTACCATCTCCCACAAGAACTATGCCTGATCGACCACTACTTTCGACCTCACTTTCTCGGCAGAGCTCATTCCACTCAAGGAGTCCAGTCGAAGATGCATCCCAAGTTATTCGCAGGAAATACACATATGCAGCCTTCTTTCTGGTGCTGTCACTCATATCGTTCACGGTTCAAACAGAGCTGGCTGCCTGGGTACAACATGCCGGTTGGAACAAAGCATATTGTATGCTATACCTGACACATGGTTCGTGGTTCTTCCTGTGGCCAGCACAACTTCTCGTTTTGCGGATGCAGAAGAGGTCGCTTCCTTGGTCATCTTTTTGGCGGCATCATATGTGGCTGGTACGAACTACAGCGATAATGGTGGAAACCCGCGATGTCAATGTGCATTCTTATGGACATGGTCACAGAGGCGCGGCGACCGGTTTACCTGGTGGAAACAGGCACATTGCCTATATGATGAAGGCCACTGCTTTCATTACCTGCGCCCTAACAATAGCTGGCCTTAGCTGGTACATTGCTGTGGCCCTGACAACCCCCAGCGACCTAACTGCGATCTACAACTGTAGTGCTTTCTTCGCATATGCATTTTCTGTGCCACTGCTGAAGGAACGACTGCGGTTGGATAAGAGCGCCGCTGTTATGATTGCTGTTGTTGGAGTTCTGGTGGTGGCATATGGTGATGCCAAAGACCCGGCATCAGATGCAGCAAAAAACGGAAGTACTGAGAGCCGGCTCTTTGGGAATCTCATCATTGGCGTGGGTAGCGTACTGTACGGACTCTATGAAGTCTTGTACAAGCGGTATGCCTGTCCACCAGATGGCTGCAGTCCTGGTCGCGGCACAATTTTTGCCAACACGTTTGGTAGCTGCATTGGATTCTTCACACTTACAATTCTTTGGATTCCCCTGCCAATCCTACACCTTTTGGGCATTGAGAAATTTGCTCTGCCGACAGGAAAGATAGCCTGGTATCTTTTCCTGTCCGTGGTGATGAATGCCACATTTGCAGGCTCCTTTCTTGTTCTGATTAGCCTCACAAGTCCGGTATTGAGTAGCGTTGCATCTCTCCTGACTATCTTCATCGTTGCTGTATCCGACTGGTTCCTTACAGGTCAACCACCGAGTGTCCCTGCACTGGTTGGTGGTGGCATGATAGTTGTTGCTTTCGTGCTGTTAAGCTGGAGCACTTACAAAGAAATGGTTGAGGAACAACGGAAGGAGGAGACTGATTTGAGAGATAACGAGGATGAAAGTAGTTCAGACGAGGACATTTGAATACTCTATGGGACTCGTTATAATTACTTTACAGAATATCGTGAAATTAGAAATTTGACAAGTTGAATTGTAAGACCCCGGGAAGATATCTTACGACTTGAATCTTACGGGGTACGGAGTATACTGAATTCCGTATCTTACGAAGTAGCGTATTCGTAAGAAAACGGAAGATGATTTAACCAATAAGAAGCGGGGCGTTTGTCTTTTTACAAAACAGTCACGTGACAGAATTGCCGGCTCCTAAGTTACTCGGTAGAATTTATTCGTTCCACCTTTGCATTGACCAACCTTTTCTATCAATTCGCATCACCAGGTGCCTGCTCTATTTGAAAATGGCGGGCGCAGAGGAAGCAACCTTACCCAGTGAGTTTGACGTCAACTTCACGTGCAGTTTTCATGTCTAACACTGTACAGAAGCCACACGCGAGGAGATGAGCGAAGCGAAGCTTCCGCTGGCATATCGCGACAATTGTGCCAACCTTCTGATTCCCCTTAACCGGTGCCGGTTCGAAACATACTACCTTCCATGGAAATGCGAGGTACTTCACAACTTCTGGTCTTTTGTCATATTCCCATGAAACACTAATTTGTTTATCAACCTAGACCGAAAGACACAGCTACGAGAAATGCCAATACCTAGAATTCAAGAAGCGAGTTGCAAAGATGGACGAATTACGAGAAGCAAAGGGTGGCGCAAGAAGTAATTAGACCAGTGGACATTTGTCTGTGGAATGGTTGGTTTAAATACTCTGGTTTGTGGAAGCCGCGGCAAGCAAGGTAGAAATCAAAGCTTTCTTTGTAGTGCCTTGAGATTGAGATGCGCTCCGAACAAAAGGCTATGTGGACTGCATTGGTGCGGTGATATATGACTCTGCCAACTTGACTTGTAACACTGGAGTACATGGGAGATTTCTCTTGCGCACTGACAGTTATTGCCATATACATTTGTTTCTAGCCTGCATTCCCACCATTCCTATCATTTGCCATGGTTATTTGCTATTGGCGCGCTGACAAGCCACAACTAAGAGAGAGCAAGATCCTCTCCAGCCTCGGCCTTCTGAATACCGTACTTCTTGAGGCGGATGGCGTTGATACTGATGAAGCCAGCTGTTTGGAATCGTTAATTATTTGCAGGAACAACACTAGGTTCAAAATCCACTCACAAGTGTCAACGGGACTGAAATCAACAAGAGAATCCATAGAAGACTCTTCAGATGAATAGAGCTTTTCATCAGAGCTCCGGCCGAGAACATAGGCATTGCCTTTGTAGCAGCGAAGGCGCACCTCGCCATTCTAATAACAAGCAATTAGATATCGACACCGAATCCAGATTATTCAGATACAGCGAATGCACATACCACATGCTTCTGAGAGAAGACAAGAGAGTTCTTTAGTGATTCAAGAGTTAGCTATACCATTTTCGCAACAAATATATTTCTAGAGCCACACTCTGACATACCTCGACAAATTCTCTCTCCGGAGAGAAGTACATGCCGTTATACAGCAGCTCGGACCAGTTGTGGGTAACAAACTGGTCACGGATGGAACGGACCTTGCCATCCATGACGAGACCCTCGAGGTCAAGATGAGCCAGGCGCAGAATAGTCCTTATAACGTATTAGAATGAATAAGACAGAGACATGAAGTGCGTACTTACATCCCAGGCGAGTCGTAGCAGCCGCGGCTTTTTAGGCCGATGAACCGGTTCTGCAGAGGTGTTAGCAAACAGAAAATATGCCATGTGGAATTAAGTAGGTTGCATACTTCAACAATGTCGATTCTGCCAATGCCATGTGCCTTGCCAATTTCATTGGCTTTCTCGAACAGTTCAACGCTGTCCGTGTAGTCCTTGCCACCCACGGATAGCTTGACCGGAATGCCCTTTTCGAAAAAGAGCTGGATATCCTGTGGCGTGTTTGGAGCCTTCTCTGGGTCCACCGTTCGGGTCCACATGTCATCAGGGGGCGGCTGAGACGGATCTTCCAGTTGACCGCTTTCGTATGAGCAGTGGGCGAGGTTGTCATCCATGCTGTAAGGTTTGGCCTTGCTAGATGTGACCGGAATTCCAGTAGCGCTGGCATAGTCGAGCAAGTCGAGGCGGCCCTGGAAGCGATTGAAAAACTCGGGTAGACGCCAGGGAGCAATAATCTTGATTTTGGGGTCGATGGTAAGGAAGGCAAGTTCTGTTTCATGGACTAATTAGGAAAAATCACTGGCTCTGTGATATTAGGGATACATACCAAAGCGAACCTGGTCGTTGCCTTTGCCAGTACAACCATGAGAGACAAATTGGCCTATTTTGGTTATTCAGTTAATGTGCGCGTTATGGAGAATTGTAGTAGGACGTATACTCACAGCCTTCTTGCTTAGCAACCTTCATCTGAGCACGGGCAATGACAGGCCGTGCCAGACTTGTGCCGAGAAGACTGGCCATTAACATTAGCAAACATGGTCTGAAGTAAAACTGGTGATTGGATTAGATGGCCCTGGCCCTAGACATACTAACGACCCTCGTATTGAGCGTTGCATTGAACAGCACGGAAGCAGAGCTCCTCGACGAATTCACGGCGAAGATCAAGAATAATCATCTTGGATGCACCAAGTTTGGCAGACTTGGCCTTGACAGCATCCCAGTCTTCTTCCTGACCAACATTGGCCAGGAAGCATACGACCTCATAGTCTTGTTCCAGAAGCCATTTGAGGATACAGCTGGTATCAAGACCGCCTGCCATGCGCATCAGTATTTTAGAAGCCCCATCAACTCAAGAGGGGTGACAGCAGGGGGGTATGGTGATCATTGTGGATGCATTGCTAAAATGAATGACGTAAAGACGAAAGAGAAGAAAAGCATTATATCATACCTGAATAGGCGAGGCAAACCTTTCCTTTGCTCATATTGAAGAATTGATGCGAGACAGTTGAGAGTTTTTAGAGAAGCGACTGGACGGTAAAAGTAGGGAGAAAAGCTTTAATAGAATGATGCTAAAACGATTTGCTATGCGAATGACTCTTATTCTTTATCAGAGAATTTTCTCCGTTATTCGGCGGTAAAGATTTCCAGCCCCAAATTAATATGGGGCCCTGCACTGAATTATAATATCACGTGACGAATTTATCCCACGAAGCTCAGATATCTCCATCGCTACTCTGTACTCGTACTATTGGTTCAAATCCTCATTCTTTGCGTATTATACATTTCCCTAGACGAGCCGCTCATTCTTTGCAACCCATTCTCAATTTTCTGTCTTGACTGCACAAATAATCACCATCTGTCCTCTATGCGCTCCATATAAAGCACAGAGAGTACTGCCAATCGTCTACTTCTACCTCTCCGTTATACCTTACGAAGTAAGATACAGATGCTTTACTATTATATTTCATAGAAAATCTCACGTAATGCATGTTTTCTCTTATCGGAGATTTATGGTATAAATAGCAATTCTCATTGCAAAATATAAACTGTGGCAGTGAATTGCACAGATAACTATTCCATAGAGATCTCATTCCATATTGGAAACGATATTGTCGTACTGGCTATCAGGGTAGCTCAGAAGATTCTGTGTTGAGTCAAGGGATCCGAGGGCGTTATAGGATGTGGCAATTAAGCTGTCATCGTCAGTGCGGTCGCTTGAAGCCTCCCAGAACATGCTGCCACCCAGGCCGAGATTCTTAAGATACGATACTTTGGTGCGGATCATATCTGGCGTGTCATAGGAAATCATTTCACGAGTCGAAGAATCGTAGCTGTATGTAGCTCCAGCGACAGAGTCTGTTGACACTGTGGCACCGGCCTTGGGTAAATCTTTGTAATCCCAGATCCCGTTCTCCCAAGAACCAGAGCCCACGCCACTAAACGCCGTACCGAGGCCGTCTGTACTCTCGAAAGAACGGCCATATATAGGCATCCCGAGAATTATTTGGCCTGAGGGGACGCCGGAATTCAGATAATCAGTGATAGCAGCGTCCGTAGAGAAGGGCGTAGAATTGGAATCATTCGGATTGGCATAAATGTTTGCTTGGTGGGCTGCGTAGACGTCCCAGGAACCGGAGTAATCATAGCCCATGAAGTTGAAAAAGTCAATGACATCAGCTGTTCCTTTCAGGTCCATCATATTGTAGTTGGTTGGACCAGCAAAAGAAGCAATTGTAAGCAAGAAGTGATAGTTTGAGGCATACTCGGCGGCATAAGAATCAAGCTCGTCGCGGACGGCTTGGAGGAGAAGAATGAAGTTTGCGCCATCTGTTGTTGATGCTGGATATTCCCAATCGATATCAATACCACTAGATCTCGTAAGCCGTTATATCTTCGATTTTATGCCCAATATAAACTCACTCGAATCCCCAATCTTTCATCAAAGTGACAGCGGTCTTGGCAAAATTGGATCTTGCAGTCTCCGAAGCCGCTACGGCAGCGAAATTTCCGTTTTGCGAATATGTCCAACCGCCGATGCTGAGGAGCACACGCAGATTGCGATTGCTCTTTTTCAGAAGATAGAGCTGCTTAATGCAACCATAGACGTTGTTCCCGGTATCGTCCCATGCTTACAATCGTGTTATTTATTTGAAATATCATTCACGGAAGGGTTGGTAAGCCTTACAGTCTCCAGTATAATGTTTCTCGAGGTCTGCATATGTATCAGAGGAAACCCTTAGAGGTTAATGTTAGTAATCGTAATACATTTAGGGTTCAAGAAAAGATGGAGGTCTAGCATACACCGATCCAGATGAATCAAAATTGGCAAATGCATACAGGACGTAAGTCAACTGAGATGCAGGCAACTGGGCGGGCTGGTAGTCGCGTCCATATATTCCCCTAGCCATGTTAGCATTAGTTGTCAGATAATACCGTTTCTCAATGAATCTTCTGACCAGTTGGCAAAATAAACAGAATTTTGATAACCGGTAGAGTTATCCGCAGAAACAATGTTCACATTGCGAGCTAACGGGGAAGCCACCGAAAGACAGGAAATGTTCAATAAAAAAAGAAGTGTTTTTTTGAGACCCATGATGTTTGGAATGTTGAGAGAAGAGAATTCACGTAATAGCTGATACACAAACTGAACAAGTAGTTAAAAAATTCACTCGGTGATTGAATAAGATTGTTATATCTTGGCTACAGGAAGCGTCGTGCCTCTTTATGGGCATTTCGTAATATATATGGCTCGAAACCGGCATGCTCGGTCCCACAGTTAGG
Source organism: Dryadomyces quercivorus (assembly GCA_002778125.1). NCBI lineage: Eukaryota > Fungi > Ascomycota > Sordariomycetes > Ophiostomatales > Ophiostomataceae > Dryadomyces > Dryadomyces quercivorus. The sequence goes on from PCDE01000010.1 coordinate 3,227,835, forward strand.
AGCACGCTTCATTACGCAGTAGCAAGGCTACCACACCATGAGCTAGAGTCATTGCATCCTGTCATCTTGCCGTACGTCTAAGCGTTTCTAACATGCCCTGTTTGTCGAATGGCAGGACCGGTAACGTTACCCATCAATTAGTGAAGGTGCATCTTGATCCGATTGAAGAGAAAACACGTGAGAAAGTTAGAGCACGGTTTGAGCGTTGCATTTTAGGAAGGTTTCCCAAGGAGGAAGGATTACATGCTAGTCTCTGGGGAGCGATATTCACGTGGATTGTATGAGAACCTCATAGTAGGAAAATGATTCATTGTGGCACAGATCAGGCCTGTCGCTGTACTGCAGTCGTAAAGCTTCCTCTAGGATAGAGAAAGATGAGAAAGAAACATGGATATAAATCCGGCTCCCTTGGACTTGCCGGATTTGACATGGGAAACCCTGTCAGGTATTTCGCCCCAAAAACCGGCTCGTTCCCTCCTTCCAATTAGAGCTATATGTAATTGGCGAGCAATATGCATTTTCTGCGCGGTAATCTATATTGGGAAGGTACATGGTTTCAACAGCTTTTGTGCCTGGCGGTAAACTTGATTTCTGTTCATCCATTCTATGCATGGGAGGGCGCTGATAATTTAGGAATGCAATTAGAAGAGACTTAAGCTGGCCCCGTAAATAAAATGCAATTGGGATGTGACCAGAGCTATTCGTACGCAGATGCATGTGTGCATTTTGTTCCTATCTCGGTATCTGCAGGCTATCGTTGGGCCTGTAGTTTATGATGATATGGATGGCATGTGTGAACGTTGCTTGTGTGACAATTCAGACGCCGATTGGGGGCCGCCGAGTTAGGGGCCGACCTTTAGACATGACGTCGCGTCAGTATGTCATATGCAGTGTTGGGGGCCGATCGATGCTTCTCAGAAAGTCAAAGAGTTCGTCCCGTGCACGAAGTGCAGGTTAGGTTACATGGACATGTGCGGGGGGAGAAAGAAGACCCCTGCAACGTTACTGGTCATTGGCTTTGCACCGCCGTAAACTGACCACACATATCACGAAGGAACTCTGATTGAAATACTTTCTTCAAGGTCACTTTAAATCCTCTACGCCTCCTTCTGGAGAAAGCACACAAACGATGACGTAGTGTATAAATCTTGAACACGCCCATACCTTACGGATATATGCCACTGCTATTGTAACTTGTATACGGAGTACACCTCTATTTTACGCCGAGCATCCTTTCATTCCTTTACACCGGGTTTTCAAACACAAGGCACACGAAAAACATGGCCATGTGGGTATCAACAAATGAATTACGCTACCCCAATGCCTTCCCGCTTTAAATGCTTCCTGCACCTTCTTTCCACCCGACCAACGCTATTCCGAGACCGCTGTCCCTCCCCGTGCGGGTCCCCCACCCCCCCATCCTTCCGTGAAAAAGATTTAATAAAACCAAACGCCAGTATGCCATGCATGGTAAGAAACAAGAGTAGCATGCGACTGGAGCTAGATGTGCGAGGGTAAAAAGAGTGGCATGATGAGCAGGATGGCGTTTAAATTCGTTTCCGTTTCACCATTCTTTGAAAGGTCGGGTCGAGATATCCAGAGAACACTCGCATGCACTCTTATCCCGATGGCTCGGACGGTGCCCAAACACGCACAAGATGAGCAGCCTCGGCATGGCATGCTTCCTTCCAGCCCAAAACATCCCAGCCATCTACTGGGTAGTCGTGATGTAAAGGTGGAGTAGGATTATAGATACGAGCGAGAATATCCTCCTGATTGTTTGTTTGAATCTCGCGCAGGATTTGCCGCCGGTGGTGTTCTCGCTCAATAACAAGAAGGCGGACTAATCCTCTTCGTGCATCAAATGAAATGGGCTGCACAACGGTAGAATCTCCCCGACCAAGGTTGGGATGCTCAAAAACATAGTTGATGAAACCAAAGGGAAGTCCCAAGAGAATGCGTGAGAGGGCAACTTCTGCCGTGCCATTCACTTTAGACACCTGAACATCATTCCAACCATGCACCTCGTTGGCTGTCGTTGGTGTTGTTGATGTTGTTGCCGTCGATTGCGCGCTACTTTGAGTAGGCGAGAAATCACCAAATACAATCTTGGATGGTTGTTGACTTTGTTTCGATCGAACATCTGGCATCCGAGACGGAAGACTGACAGATCCTGATGAAAGGTTCACATTATCGTGGGCGTTTAGTTGCTCGGTGCCATAATCTTTGACACTTGAAGATCGCATTTCACCCACGGAGTTTCGGAGGGGTTGTCCAGGAGGAAAGCGAGATATGGACATTGGACTTGCATCAATAGATGTACTGCCTTGCCGGATGACGAAATTGGCCGGAAAGTTCCAGATGATGAAGTCTAAAGCTCGTTGCAGAAGCTGCCGGAGAGTCTGGCCATGCCCTCTAGCGTATCGAAAAACGGCCTGGGGATATGGAAAACCGAACATATCGTGGTCTACATCCGACGTGTTTGGAAGGCATACGCCATTGAGACAGAAAGCAAGCACTTTCTCAACCGTGTCCCAGCTAAGGAGACGACTTGCTTGCTCCACGCCGACCGTCTCCATGTAGTCTGACATGAATAAAAATCCTGCTGCCAAGTTGGCAAGAGCTGAATCCATGGCCTGAAGCCGTGATCGAGTAGCGCCCACGGGGACATCATTTATCGAAATCCCATATAGGCTACGAAGTGCCTGGATTGACTCCTCCACCGAGACGTAGGGGTCGTCAAGGCTGATGTGCACGACGAGGACAGGGTATCCGAACGACCCAGTTTGCATGCTCCCTCCATTCTGCAGAACTTGAGAGAGAGTGTATGACTGGGTAAGCACTGCACGATGCCCCATGAACAGCGAGGAAACGCCCCGAGACACTGTGTGATTTGCCGCAGCCGCGTTCTCTGCATTGATATTATCAGGAATGCCTGCTGCCTGGGCTTGAATTTGTGGAAAATGAAGTATAAGATAGCAGTCGGCAGATCGAGGGTCGTAAAAACTGTGATGCAGTCGCTGTTGAAGGAAGTGAATAAGTTCGAGTCCAATGTGGTGGAAGCCATCCCGCGCATGCATGTCCTCATTGGTATGCGCTCTGGTTAAATCTCCACCTGGAAAGCCGTATGGAGATGACAGGGGCGCAACGTCTGGGATGGGAAAAGGCCCATTTCCTGGACCATGAGAACCGCGAGCACCAGTGCCACCGCTTACATTGTCTGGTGATTGTGAGCCCTGAAAACTTGCAGGAGTGGTGGAATTTAAACTCTGTGCTGGGGTATATCCGTTCGGGTCACCCAGCGACGCCATTCTAGGCGGACCAGGCCACTCGCCCAGGCCTGGTCTGGATTGGTTGTATGGCCCATATGGTAGTGAAGGGATGCCAAGGCCAGGGGGCGGTAGACCCTTGTGTGAATGCTTTGGTGACGGCGATGCGTTCTCGGAATCATGGAGTGAACCAAATGTGATGGTCCCGTTGCCTAGATGAGTCTGGTGAAGATTGTATTTCTGATGCTGACTCTCTGATCTCGCGGGAAAGCCGACAGGGTAGCTGGCGTCACCGTTATGGGCGTCAGGTTGTTGGACGAGCCCATGCATACCTGGAAGGCAAGGGGTTGGGCTCCCGTCTGCAGTATGATTAGTAAGGAAGAAAAACGACAGGGACGGACGTGGGGATGTGTGTCCTACTTTGTGCCAGAGGTTGACTGGACACCTCGAGGTTGAGGTGTGTGGCGCCTGGCACGGTGGATGCTGCCACACGGGGACTGGCAAGCGCACTTGTAGTTTGAGAGGCTTTCGGGATATGTGGAGAAGAAGACAGAGAGTGCAACGGCTCACTGTCGACAGCCTTAGGAACCGATGGTTGAACGACTGGGGGAGAAAAAGGCTCTGATTTGGACTCTAGCCTTTGGCCATTTTTATTTTCATGATGTTCAACTGGCCCCTTTTGTCTTTGCTGCTGCTGCCTTTTGACGAGCGGTAGAGGTATCGCAGGAACAATCACCGGCCGGACATTTTTAGGCCTGTTGCCAGCCAAATGTGGTGTTGGCGTCTTGTCAACCGAAGAAGGCATCACGAGCCGGCAATCGACAGCTTGCGTCAGGACTGGGCGCCGAAACGGCCGACAAAAGGAAACGAAACTGTCGAGGTAACAGCGGAAAAGGGAGAACCGAATGCTTGAAGACTGTTAGCCAAGTTACGGGTTATGAGCCGTGAGCTATGATAAGAAAGAGACGTGAGAAGGGTGCGAGAAGCTGGTTGCAGATGCTCGTATAGCACTTGTTGAGGCTAGACACCACATGCGTGGTAGGAGGATAAAGAGCAGTAGAGTTTGGGGAAGGATATGAAGGGAGCCAAAAAAAGCAAAGAGACAGAAAAAATCTGTTTCGTTTTCTGTCGAACGGGAGAGGCGGCAGACAAGTTGGCCGTTTTGACCTCTGGTGGAGATCAAGACAAGCAAACGAAATGGAGGCTAGACTTACGGGAAAAGAGGTCCACGAAAGATGCGGAGGCTGCCTGGATGACGCTTTTCTCGTCCGGCACAGCGAGCAAACGTCGGCCTGCAAGGAGAAACTGAGAGCCGGGCCAGGCAAATGCAGGGCTGCTGGGAGTGGAAAATGAACAACAGTTCGTGTCTTCCACCCCAAAGTCTGATTTTTTTTTGTTGGATCCTTCCTTTTTTTGGCACAGAATTGGTGCATATAAGTGGGGTATGATTCATTAGTCAGCATAATTAACCGGACATCCTCGTCTCTGTAATACTCGGCACGAGTTTTGATCCTAACTCTGCATTACAAGCTCAAGTACGAGGAATAAATTGACGAAGCGGGCCATTTTTTAAGGAATCCCAGCATGTATGGAATATGTTACAATCATGTTTGCTTATGGCCAAATGACACTACGCTTCTTCCAACACAGCGATTTGGCGAGTCGACCTTGAGCCGTATGCCTTCAGGATGATAGACTCAGATATGTCACGCAATAGGAAAACGGAACAGCGACATGACGAATCAGTGGAAAGCTTGGCCAAAGGAACGAAGAAATGCGGAGAAACTGTCTCGCGATAATCAGACAGTTCCTGCTTACAGATTTTTGGCAGGCAGCAAATTGAGGCAATATGAGGTTGTCTCCGAGCTAGGGAACTATCCAATTGGTAGAAGAACAGAGAGGAGTGAGCGTCATGCAATGGGCATGGCAACAGAAAGCTCTCGTAAGGAAATCGGCCGTAAGGTACGGAGTACGGAGTAATATTTCGCACGAAGGATTGAGAAAAGCTGTGGCTCGCTGCCGGGATCCACCCAATGACGCTAAGGGAGAGCAACCGTACCCGGACCACAGCCCCTGACACAGTGGATTTTGCCGTGACCTCAATTCTGGCAAACCAAAACGGCATCTCCCCACCTTCCGAGATTCCTAGGACAGAAAACACAGCGAGCACACGCAATATCAGACGCCTCAATTCTGCGTTGCCCAGTCCCGGCCAAACACCCAATGGCAAAGGCAAAAACGGCATCTGTGGCCCATGGCTACGAGTTTGGCGGGCCGTAAGTCCCTTATGAAAAGACGATGCGGGATGCGGGATGCGGGATGCGAGATGTTTCTTGGCTAAAAGTTGGAATGAACAGACTCGGTGCCTTTGGCGTTAGTTTCGGCCTTCCTATCCTCCTCTACATTTTCACCTTTGGCTGTAATGATATTTCCGGCTGTCCAACACCGTCATTGTTGCACCCATCGACCCTGAACCTAGACACGTTGAAGCGCGAGGTTGGCTGGCCGGCGAGCGGATTTGCAGGGCTGGTGAGCTGGCGTGTTACCGGATGGACGCTGGCGTACTATCTCTTCAGCGCGGTGCTGTACCGCGTCCTGCCGGGCGCTGAGGGTGAAGGTGTCATGCTCGCCAACGGGGGACGGCTCAAATACAAATTTAACAGTGAGTGGAGAACTGGACACCAGCCGAGATATGCCCCAGGCTGAGAGACCAGCTAACCAGTAGCCCTCCACTCGTCTCTTTTCACGCTCGCCATCTGCCTTGCCGGCACCATTTCCCAAGGCGCCGATTTCCCGCTGTGGACATTTATAGCCGACAACTATGTACAGCTTTTGACAACAAACACCTTAATATCGCTGGCATTGGCTACATTTGTGTATGTGCACAGCTTTAGCGTTGTGCCTGGCAATGCGCAGCTGCGTGAGCTGGCTGCTGGTGGGCAAAGCAACAACGTGTTGTATGACTGGTTCATTGGACGCGAACTGAACCCGCGGGTTACGCTGCCCTTGCTGGGTGAATTCGACATAAAGTCATTCATGGAATTGCGGCCTGGCATGCTAGGCTGGATCCTGATGAACATGGCGTTTGTAGCCAAGCAGTACCGCACATTCGGGTTTGTCACGGACAGTATTGCCTTCATTGCCGTTGTCCAGATGGTATACGTACTGGACAGCGAGGTGATGGAACCAGCACTGCTAACGACAATTGACATTACTACCGACGGCTTTGGAATGATGCTAGCGTTTGGCGACCTGGTGTGGGTGCCGTTCATGTACTCGCAACAGACACGATATCTTGCTGCTCACCCGGTATCGTTGGGCTGGCTGGGAGTGCTCATGATGAGTGCTGTGCTCGTAACAGGGTTCTCCATTTTTCGACTGGCCAATAGCGAGAAAAATCGATTCCGCACAAACCCAGACGACCCGCGCGTGGCTCACCTCAAATATATTGAGACACCGACAGGTTCCAGGCTGCTTGTATCTGGCTGGTGGGGAGTGGCCCGACACATCAACTACTTGGGCGACTGGATCCAGGCATGGCCTTACAGTCTCCCGACAGGGTTGGCTGGCTATGTGATTCTGACTGCCGAGGAGGCGAACACATCTGTGACCGAGAAGGCGGCCGACTTGTTCACAAGGGCTGATGGGCAACACGTGGTGGGCGGTTCAGCACGGGGCTGGGGCATGGTGTTCACATACTTTTATGTGCTGTATTTTGCGGTGCTGCTGGTGCATCGGGATTTGCGGGATGACGAAAAATGTGCACGAAAGTACGGCGAGGCGTGGGATCGGTACAAGAAGCTCGTGCGGTGGCACATTGTACCAGGCTTGTATTGAGACAACGTCCAATGGGCTGGGAACGAGTGAGACTCACCGGAGCTCCGTATACTCCAGAGTACTTCGCATTGACGCAGCTGGACCACCAATTCCGTGCCTAGTGACCGAGGAAGCTATTGTTATCACAGGGATGAAGAGTGATGATAGAGATCAGTATGTTGTTGGTGATTTATGTTCGACTGATCCTTCTCCATTCTATCTATTCCGAGACTGTGTATCAATACAACTTGCCGCACCTCCCTAAGACAGCTAGCATTTCCGTAATCCCGAACCAAGCTGAATGCATCCTTTGGCGATCTGACTACAATGGACCCAAAGTATGGAGTAGTAAGATACTCCGTGCGCGTTAAGGAAACAATAATTCTGTATTCTAATATCTCTGGGCCAGAGCATTAATAACCTTGGAATTCCGCGTTCCACCGCTGTATGCAGGAATGAATGTATCTGCATATAAGCTGTACCTTCCCTCGTTCCCTTACTAAAAGATTAATACGGAACATTCGTTTTTGGTCCAGATCGCAGGAACAGATAAATATAAGAATCTGAGCACGCATACGAGTTCAACCCGACAACTGCAATCATGGTTGGAAAGATAACTATAGCCCGCTGCAGTTTGGTCATACCTGCTGCATATGCTGCAGTTACCCTCTCGCTGGAGGTAAGTATATGAAATAGCACAGTTTTCCATATTGTGGATTTTTATCTTTTGTTTTTGGGACTCCTACAGGAGCTGTGTCTAGCAAAACCAACGCTGACATCTTAGGCGAGAAATGCTCTCTCTGAATCGCTTCCCTTCTATCCCTCGCCATGGATGAACCCTCAAGCTTCGGGCTGGGAAGACGCATATGTCAAGGCAAAAGAATTTGTGTCGCAGATGACTCTCCTGGAGAAGGTCAACCTCACAAGTGGTATTGGGTAAGCATGCCGCGACCATCGCGATGGAACGTTATGTGTCTAGAGACTGCTGTATGAAGTGCTAATACCCGATTTTGTAGTTGGCAAGGCGAACAATGCTCTGGCCAAACCGGCTCTGTCCCTCGGTTGGGACTCAAAAGCCTGTGCCTACAGGATTCCCCGGTTGGTGTGCGCTACACTGACTACAACTCTGTCTTCACGTCCGGCCAGACTGCTGCTGCTACATTTGACCGCCAGCTTATGTATACGCGTGGATATGCCATAGGTGAAGAGCATCGTGGCAAAGGCGTGACCGTGCTACTAGGTCCTGTTGCTGGGCCACTTGGCCGCTCCCCGGAGGGTGGTCGCAACTGGGAGGGTTTTTCGCCAGATCCAGTACTCACCGGTGAGGGAATGGCTGCTACCATACGTGGTATACAAGATGCCGGTGTGATTGCCTGTGCTAAACACTTGATTGGAAATGAGCAGGGTGCGTCGATCTGTGAACACGGAATATTCCATGCCCTTTTATTTTACTAACATGACTAGAGCACTTGCGTCAAGCGAGTGAGGCAGTGGGCTTTGGTTACAACATCACAGAATCTCTCTCGGCCAATATCGACGATGTTACAATGCACGAACTCTATTTGTGGCCGTTTGCCGATGCAGTACGTGCTGGCGTGGGCTCAGTGATGTGTGGATTCAACCAGGTCAACAATTCATACAGCTGTCAGAACTCCAAGCTACTCAACAATCTGCTCAAGGATGAGCTTGGCTTCCAAGGCTTCGTCATTTCTGACTGGCAGGCTCAACACACAGGAATCTCCTCGGCTATGGCTGGACTCGAGATGACTCTACCAGGAGATGCCGGGTTTAACTCAGGCTACAGCTTTTACGGGCCTAACCTCACACTGGCTGTTATCAATGGCACTTTGCCCGAATGGCGCATCGACGATATGGCCATGCGCATCATGGCTGCCTTCTTCAAAGTAGGAAACACAGTCAGTGGCCAAGAGGACATCAACTTCTCCTCATGGACATTGGACACATACGGCCCCCAATACTACGTAGCGAGCGCCGGATACAAACAGATCAATTGGCATGTGGATGTTCGTGGAGACCATGGGAAACTGATCCGAGAGATGGCGGCAAAGGGGACAGTCCTCCTAAAGAACACCAATGGAGCATTGCCACTAAACAGACCACGATTTTTGGCTGTCATCGGGGATGATGCAGGACCTAGCTCGGATGGACCCAATGGTTGTTCCAACCATGCTTGTGATGACGGCACGCTTGGCATGGCATGGGGCTCAGGAAGTGCCGACTTCCCGTATCTCGTGACACCAGACAGTGCTCTGCAGGCGAGGGCTGTTCAAGATGGCTCAATCTACCAGAGTATCTTATCCAACTACAACGACGATGCGACAGAGGCATTGGTATCCCAAGAAGGTGTGACGAGCATCGTTTTTGTCAATGCTAATTCTGGTGAGGGGTTCGTTTCTGTCGACGGGAACGTGGGCGACCGCAACAACTTGACGCTATGGCACGATGGTGACAGCCTGATCAAGAAGGTCAGCAGTCTCTGTAACAACACCATCGTTGTGATTCACTCGACGGGGCCGGTACTGGTGGACGAGTGGTATGCAAACCCTAATAGTACGAGGTTTTGTATTCTGTGACAGCGGAGGTGACAAACACGGGCGCGGCAACTGGTGATGAGGTGCCTCAGCTATACGTGTCCTTGGGAGGTCCCGAAGACCCGTTACGGGTACTTCGGGGGTTTGATCGTCTTCATGACTTGGCGCCAGGTCAGACGAGAGTGTTTTCTGCCAACCTTACGCGCCGTGACCTGAGTAATTGGGACACGGTGGTGCAAGACTGGGTGATTAGCAATTACACTAAGACGGTGTATGTCGGACCCAGCAGCAGGAACTTGCCACTGAGAACGACTCTACAATAGGCAGTGTGACTGAAAGACCATGGGAGGGAGGTTATGTTATGCAGCAGTACATAGTAAACAAACCGGCCTATTGTAGATTTTAGCATGACCCAACCAACCGGTCCTTGATAAGACATGCAAGCGAGTTGACCGTGCGCAAGTCTAGAAACTCGAGAACTGGGATTGCGACCTCCATCTCGCTCATGACCCAATTACGCAACTCCACGGCTACCAAAGAATCGAGACCTTGCTGGCTAAGGGGCCTATGCAGGTCGAGATCGTCCTCAGAGGCCAGCATGAGTAGGGAGACGATCTTGGAATGCAGAGCACGTTCGAGAAGCACCAAGATGTCAAGAGGGGTACTGGTGCGTAGACGGACGCGGATGGACTGGGTAGCAGAAGAAGAAGAAGCGATGCCGACTTGATTGCTAATACCGGAAGAATCGTTGCCCACGGCGGCTTGCGCCAAGTGGAGGGCTTGGCAGAAGCGCGGATCGAGGAAGGACGGACGGTGGACATCACCGCCGGTGAAGCGTCCAAGGCCGAGGCCCGAGAGGATGTTAGGAGAGGAGGAAGGAGAGGCAAAAAAGGCAGACTCAATGAGGGCAAGACATTCACTGCCGCTCACAGCCTCAAAGCCATGGGAATGGAGGATTTGCTCAACGCCGGGGTGCTCGGCTACGTATCCGATGCCAGCGACCATACCAAGGTCAACAGTAGTAGCTACTAGGCCATGACGGTGACGGAATCGAGCGAACGTGTCTTGGAAGACGGAGGCGGCACCGTATGCTGACTGACTGGGATTTCCCATGATGCCAACCATAGAGGAGAGCAGTACAAAGAAATCAAGATCGGCGGGCAATTGGTGATGCAAGTTCCATGTACCAGCTATCTTGGGCCGCAGCGAGTTGTTCCAGACGTCGCTGGTCATGTGTTGAAAGAGGGCGCTCTCCATGATGAGACCAAGGTGAACGACGCCGCGGACGGGTGGAAATTTATCATCGGCTGCGGCCTGCAGCGCTGCAGATAGCTGGGCCGCGTTGCTGACATCGCCGCTGCTCACAAGAATGCGGGCGCCGGCAGCTTGCAAGTCAGCCACAGCAGTGGCGGCCACATTGGAGGAGATACCTTCGCGCGAGAACAGGATAAGGTGGCGGGCGCCGAGATCGTGGACCATACGGGCGGCCAGGGCGCGACCGATGCCTCCGAGGCCACCGATGAGTAGATAGGTGGCATCTGGGCGGAGACGGACGGGAGGAATCTTGGGGGACATGACACGGGAAAGAATTGCTTTACTCGGTTTCCCTGCGGACTCCATCACGAGGACTATCTTTCCGATGTGGCGGCCTGCTTGCATAGTGCGCAGAGCTGAGGCAGCGTTGCCCAACGGAAAGACAGTCAAGGGCATGGGGGGCTTGATGATGCCTCGGCGTACCAGGTTCATGCTGTCGGCCCATAGATGAGCGCCATAATCCGGATGGTCAGACAATAGAGTGACGAGGTCGATGGCTGTAAAAGTGATGTTGCGCACAAAGGGTGCCATATCGAGGCGGCCGTGGCGCTGCAGATCGCGTTTGCCTAGCTCGATGAAACGGCCAAAAGAGGCCACGCAACGCCACGATGCATGCAGCAGCTCGCCTGCGAGTACATTGAACACGACGTCGACGCCGCGACCACCAGTGGCCTGTAGCAGAGCCTCGGAAAAACTTTCATTGCGACTGCTGAGCACGTTCCGGGTCGGCAGGCCGTAATGCTCAGAGAGAAAGCGCTTTTTGGCCACGTTTCCGACCGTAGCATACACGGTAGCGCCACGCTGCTGGCACATCTGCACCAGTACTTGACCCAGCCCACCAGCAGCCGCGTGAATGAGGACCGTCTCACCGGCCGTTATCGCGGCCGCACGCAGCGCATGCACGGCTGTGCATAACACGATCGGCAGCCCCGACGCTACCGTTAGGTCCATGTCGTCCGGTACAATCTGGACCAGCCGCGCAGCTACGCGTGCTGTCGTTGCAAAGGTGCCACTGGCCGGTGCTGCCACGCGGTCACCCAAGCGTAGATTTGTCACATGATTACCGATGCGTGTGACGACGCCGGCGCATTCGATACCGAGGCTGCGGTTTTCGATCTGTCCCATAGCCACCATGACGTCGTGGAAGTTCAGCCCAGCTGCGTGGACCTTGATTTCGACCTGGTCATCGGGCAGAGGGCGCTCGAGGCGTGCGTCATCGTCAAAGAAGAGGCTGTCAAGTTGGCCCGGGTGACCCACCTCAAGATAGAGGGAGCGGCCAGGCTGTATGGCCGGGGCATTGACGATGTGGCGGCGACCTGTTCGAGTTGCCACATAATCACATGTGAAAGGGTTCTCGATATACCGTGGAAGATGCACGATGCCGTTGTCATGCACAGCCAACTCAAGCTCGGGACTGTCGGAACAAAACGACTGGGAAAAGACACGACGAGCCAATTCTACATCGTCAGGAATAGGGCTTAGATCAAGATGAACGAGCCGGCCGCCGAGCTCGACACGGAGCGTGCGCAGCAAGCCGATAGCCAAGGAAAAATCGGGCAGGCCAACGCCTGATGTAGCTCCCCGTGTCAGCCACAGAACGTTGACTGCAGGGCTGCAGGGCGGTCGCACAAACAGACGGCGTATATTCTCCATGCTGTTAGGCGTTTGAGACCCAAGCGTATCGTGGCTCGTCTGATAGAATATCAGGGTGCACGAGGAGAGCGGAATGTCCTGGTCCACCATGTAGACCGGGCAGGGGGCGGAAGGCGACAATGCCTGGGCGAACTTCTGAAGCCAAGGAATGTTGCCAGCGCTGTCTGTGATGAGTACGGGGGTGCCAAGAGCAGCCGTTCCCCCCGGGGGGCTATTCACGGCTGTGGTCAGCATCATGGACCCTTGGTGCGTCGAGACGTCATCCGTTTCCCAAACGGCTGCATCCAGACCCGAGAAGCCATTCTCACGGAGCACAGTGTCCCACTGGTTTTCGGACAGCAGCGGACTGTTTTGACGATGGGCTTCTTCAGCCGCCCACCACCCGTCAAAAATACCAAAGAGATTAGCTACGGCCGCGGTGGCGATTCGCTGCTCCGGCACAATAACTAGCTCGATCAGCATCAGTGTGCCGCCGGGTCGCAGCAGTTGGCGCGTATGAGCAACTGTTGTGGCCATGTTGCGTGTGGCATGCAGCACGTTGGCGGCAACAACAAGGTCGTATGAGCCAGCCGAAAAGCCTTGATCTGAGGGGTCACGCTCAATGTCAAGCCGACGGAAGTGCAGCCGGGGCAGCCAGAGACGGGCTTTGTCGCGCACGGCTTCAAAGAAACCGGAACTGATGTCGGTGATATCGTAGGAGGAGAACCGTGGCACGGCACCGCTGTGAGGCTGGTCCGGCCGGCCGAGAGCTTCGAGCAATGGTACAGTCGCTCCCCCGGTGCCGGCACCGATCTCAAGGATCCGCATCTGTGGATTCTTGTGCGCCATAAGACGCATGTATACGGCCGCCTGCTGGTATTGCCGTGCCATACGCGGGTTGAGTGCGTAGTAGCGTCCTAAGACGTCGTCTTGCATTGTCACCTGCAATGGGTCGGCCTCGCCCAACACAATCCGATGCATGCTGGCTGACACAGCTGCCAGCAGCGGACCCTCGGCCACAGCTGCTGTTCTGAGGTCGGCCAGCTCGGAGGCTCGCTGTTCGGCGGTGGCATTCGGCCAAGAAGCAATGTCTTCTGCGCACACCGGCCGGTCCTTTACAGATTTGAGGCCACCTGGCGCACTGGCTGCTTCTTCTGCCTGCACACGCAGAACCGAGTCGCGTTGCCGCACCAGTGACTGGTACAGTTTGCGGCCTTTGGGTGACAGGGTTGGCAGGCATTCTTCTGGGATCCGGGCAAGGGCCCCATCGGCCATGTAAAACGAAGACTGGTCCAGCCGGCGCAACAGCGCGTTTTCTTCGGGTGGCGGCATCAAGTGGGCACACATGGCAGTGAATTGCTGCGCTGTTAAAAGTGCAGGGTCTGGCTGCCATGCAGTTCCGAAATAGGTCTTTGGGAGTAAGTTGTTGCTACTACCTATACGACCGGCCAGCGAGGTCATGCGCAAGTCCTCTATATGGATGAGTGGATTGGCCGAAGCCTCATGCGCATAGACGGCAAGGTCGATGTGTAGGTTGCGGAATCCGCTGCGTCTCACATTCAGAAAGGTGTCCAATTTGTCGCCGGAATGCGCCCGTGACAGCTCGGACGAGACAAACATATGCCCAAAATACACGGGCATGATGGCCGCTTGTAGCAGGTCCTCAAAGGCCATGATGCCGTGTAGACAAGCATCCAGCGTGCCGGGATGCACCACTACCGGGCTGTGAAAGTGCTCTGGCATGGTTGCAGATACGTCAGGTACTGTCACCGTCCCGACAATGCGTCGGGAATCGTCTGTTTCGGACCGACCGGCGCGGGCGGTTGTCAAGTTGGCAAATGTTGGCCCGTACTGCAGTCCGATGCGCGTGCAGTGCGCATACAGCTTGGCCACATCCACATCACGGGTGCATAGGTCTGTGACCTCGGTACGCATGGCTGCATTTAGCCGTGCCCGTTCCTGACGTAGGGCCATCATGTCCGTGACAGTCTCGCTGCTGTCGGCTTGGGCTTCGGCCTCAGCTTCGGCCCAGCGCAACGCGATTTGTCCGCGACAGTGCTCTGACCAAGTGTCGCCCACGGGCGTGCCCATTAAAGAATTGATGTCGGACGTGTTGCTGCACGAGTATACAAAGAACTCATGCCACACGGCCGAGTTGTCCTGGGCGTTGTCGACCAAGGCTCGAAGGCTAATATGCACCTCAACTTCGCCGCTGTCGTCTGGTACGACCATAGCCTTTCCCAGTGCCACATCTCGCAGTTCGTAGCCAGCTAAGGTGCTGTTGGCCGCCGACTTCTCAGACGTCTGCCTGATAGCTTCAATGGCCATGCAGAGATAACCAGCAGCTGGGTAGACTACCAGCCCTTGCACGCGATGATCTCGTACCCACGGCGTCTCAGCTATGCGGACCCATTGCCTCCATCGTGGCTCCAGTGGGTTGCCGAAACGCACCGGTGCCCCCAACAAGTCATGCCGGCCATGGACGCGTTGTCGATACCGCCGGCTTTCATGCGGCTCTGCCCAGTATGCAGTCTCGTGGTTCCAAGGATAAGGCGGCAAGTCTGTCAGTAACCGAGGTGTCCGCAAGGGTTGTCCAGCGCTCGTGCCAGCAGGGCTGTTGCGCGCATCTTCGTTGACGGCATGGACGTCAATGGCCACACCACGCGAAAACAACGCCGCCGCCACGGCCAGTGCTGTTTCAGTGGCGTTCTGATCGCGACGCAGGACGCCCAGCACCCCCACCTTATTAGTCAGCAAAGGATCTGCTTGCAGGATCTGGCGCATGGGGCCTGCCAGTGCTGCATGTGGGCCAATCTCGACGAGTACATCGATAGCGGGCGTGCTGCTGGGCGACACCGTCATGTTGTCTGTCTTACGCCCAGCCTCATGACATAGCGCTGTCAAAGCCTCTGTGAAGCGCACCGGGCTGACTAGATTGTCGACCCAATAGTCGAGGGTGAGGGCGTCCGGACGCAGCCGATGGCCGGTGACAGACGAGAACATCTCGACCACATCGAGGGCGTCATTTGCGCCTGACTCTCTTCCAAACGCCTGGATGACGGTGCGATTCGCATGTAATAGTCGGCGATAGTCCTCCGCTCCGGCCTCCATACGATGGGAATGGTAGGCGAAGGCGACAGGCAACCGGCGATGGCGGATGCCCCGCTCGGCACACAAGTCCACGAGCTCATCAACGGCTGCATCGTCACCTGAAACAGTGAAGCTTTGCGGACTGTTGTAGCAGGCGATGACGGCGCGGCCGCCACACCGCAGACCGACAAGCAAGTCCAAGGTCTCAGTCTCGGAGCATGCCAGCACGACCATGCCGCCACGACAAGCCTGCGCTGCATCCGAGTCGAGTGGCACGCGGAAGTACGCAGCTGCTACGGCAGCTTCATGGCTCAGAAGGCCTGCTGCATAAGCTGCCCCAATCTCACCACTACTGTGGCCCACCACAGCCGCAGGCTGCAGCCCCCATGCCCGTAGCATATCTACCAACGCCATCTGAACCACTGTGCACAACGGCTGGCTCACTGCCGGTTCATGTACGCGTGATGTCGCTGCCGATGAAGGTCCCAGAAGCTCGGCGTCGAGTGACCAGTCAGCTCTCAATGCCGATGACTCTAACACCACCATGCTGCGGTCCAGCGACGCCCGGAAGGCTGCGCTGGTCTGTGCCAGCTCCCGACCCATCCCCCACCATTGTGCTCCCTGGCCCGTGAAGACCCAACCGACGCGGGCCTTGCTGCTGACCGATGTTTGCTGGTATCGCGCATTGGCTAGAGCTTCTTGCAAGTCATTGCAGTTTGCCGCCGCTACTGCACCTTTCCACGATAGCACCGAACGTCTTGTTGCTAGCGTGTATGCGAGATCCTCCAACAACTCTGTATACGTTGGACTGCCAGCAATGCCTGCCACATAGTCTGCTAGGCGTCCAGCTTGCGCTTTGCTGGAGACTTTATCAGATGCCGTCAGTGCAAATAAGAGTGGGGCGGCCAGATGACGTTGCAAGTGCTTCTGTGTAGAGCTCATTGTTGTTCCTGTGTCCTCGGCCACCGAGTCGTCCCCCGACGTGGTTTCTGACGTGTCTGACGACCGTGGGACATACCCATACCCGGGGTTTTGCGACCGCAGATAGTCTGCTGTGTTTTCAACAATCACATGAGCGTTTGTGCCTCCGTATCCGAAGCCGTTTATGGACGCCCGCAAGACGGACAGTCCATCCTCCTCAGCCATTTGTCGCCAGTCTCGAAGCTCTGTTGGGATCTCTAACCCCCACTGGGACAGTAGTATTTTCGCATTGGCCGTCTGGAAATCCGCGTTCGGCAGAATCATCTCCCGCTCTAGCATGAGCACCGTCTTGATCAACCCAACCACACCGGCGGCTCCCTCCAAGTGTCCAATGTTGGTTTTGATACAGCCAAGAACCAACGGTTGCATATCTCGGCCGCTAGTGCGTGCCACCCCAAAAGTATCGTGAATGGCCTTGGCTTCGATCGGGTCGCCTGCCTGCGTCCCTGTTCCGTGAACTTCCACATATGACGTATCTGCGAGATCCAGCTCAGCCTGTGCATATACATGCTGGATGAGCGCTGCCTGTGCTGTACCGCTTGGAAACGTGATGCCAGGCGTCCTCCCATCTTGGTTGACACCAGTGTTGCGGATGACCGCCCGCACTGTGTCTCCATTTTGAAGTGCCTGATCCAGCCGCCTTAAGACAACAACGCCCACACCCTCGCCACGCCCATAGCCAGAAGCTCGTTTGTCATATGTAAAGGAACGCCCCTCTTTTGATAGGAATCCCATGGCATTCATTGAACCCAGAGAATCATGACACAGTAAACAATTCACACCTGCCACCACGGCTATATTGCACTCGCCTGCCCGCAACGCTTGGCACGCTTGATGCAGCGCAACAAGACTCGATGAGCATGCAGTATCAATGGTAACGGATGGGCCATGCATGTTGAAAAAGTACGACACCCTATTTGCGAGCATTGCTTGTCCAGAACCTGTAGGATGGTAGAGCGGAAGCGCATCAGGGTCTCGAAGCGTGATCTTTGCCCAGTCAAAACAGAACGATCCAACGAAGACGCCCGTATCCGAGCCGGATACTTTATCCATTGATACCCCGGCTATAGTGTACGCATGTCAGTATGGTCCCCAATGTATGAGTGAATAGGAGGGCACCAACCATTTTCTAGAGCTTCATATGTGATCTCAAGCAAAAGCCGTTGCTGGGGATCTAGGGACTGCTTTGATATTAGTTGGCTGTTTCATAGATTCACTGGATGTTCAACCATACCGCAGCCTCAGTCTTGGTCATGCTGAAAAATGGAGCGTCAAAACGGGCCATGTCCTGAAGGAGAAAGAAGCCCCCTTTAATATTAATGGCACCGCTTCGCGACTGGTCTGGATGATAATAGCCTCCGGCATTAAACCGCGTGGATGGAATTTCTGTCCAGGCATCGCAACCATCGGCGCACATTTTCCATAAATTAAACGTGTCTGTTGCTTTGCCTGGGAACCGACCACTAAGGCCAACTATGGCAATGGGAATCGGAGTAGACATTGCGTTTAATTGGTAGATGAAGTGAACGAAAGTGAAAACAGAATACTGAGTAATAGAAGAAGGATGATGTTACTAGAAAGTGATAAAACCGTCAGGCCATTCTCAGTATAACAGAAGATACGCCGAACATCCATAGTATTCAGTGCTCTTCCACTTACTCAGTTTCTTGCAGGATCCGGGATATTTCACATGAAGTGTACAGAGGTTCCAAGGGAGATGAAGCAGACCATGGAATAGGCTGACATATGAAAGGAATTCAAATGTATCAGAGAGTAGGAGAGGGCTTCTTATGTGGGAAATGGATTGATTTACTTCCTCCTCATGCAGCGTGTTATACGGAAATACAAGATTTTAAAAAAATATTTCCCAACATAATCCCCATATGTTGAATCTGCTCGTTAACCCGTGGTTGTACTGCCTATGCATGGGAATACAAGAATTTATGGCAGAAAAGTCCGGCATAGCCGAAAGGACTCGGGCGCCAGACGGCATGAGACGGCAGGTATTGGTTCGCCCGTGCCGCCTTGTATTTATCTGCCGTTTTGTATGCGCCTCATTTGTCTTCGTACCAGACTCGTACCAGACAAAACTTTAACAAAAAACGGATGTTGGTGACTTTCCTCAAGGAGAGAAATGCCTGACGTTTTTGTCCCACCCTTCGCCTTTTTTTCAATACATGCTGCATACAGTGAATACATAATTGTGTCTTATATTAATGGCTACAAAGTGAGTCTCCTCGCAAAATTCTTGGTTTTTAATCGAACTCGAAAACGACAAGAAGTGTATTTTTACATTGAACTGATATGGAGGCTTTGTCAGCTAATGAAGAATTAGGAAAGGGATGCACATTCAGTGTGAGATAAGAGTAAGACACACCAGAAGGAAATCCGTCATCATTGGCCTGCATTTTGCCACAAAAGGAAGGAGTCAGAATCTTGATCTTTATCTTTCTATTTTTGCATTCAATGTTCGTGTTGATTATGCACAGAAAAGAATACTAGACATCAAGAGCCAGGATCTACACCATGCGGGCTGGAGGATTATGTTATATATTACCGTAAATTACTAATAGTTAAAGAAAAAGAGGAGAGAAGAAAACAAGAGAAAGATAGAAGTCATATTCTTCGATCGTAGATACGTTTTTTTTTCGTTCTTACTATTTCGTATTATTCTCGGGCTTGTGTTGGTGTAGGATTTAAGAGTTGAGTATTACTGATTCAAAAAGTTGTCCTTCCAAAGCCTTATAAGCTACCATTTATTTTATCAATTAGCAGAGAACGTGATGTACTGAGTCTGCAAAATTTCCGGCGGAATGTTTCATCTGGCGACAGCAGCTGGACTGAGCCTTTTATGAGAGTTCTCCCTTTGTAAAAATACCAGCCGGTTCTATTCCTTAAACCCTGTATTTTACACGGTAAAAGTAACGGCCAACATGCAAGTTTGTCCAAACGGAGTATGTGCAGGTTAACACGCATACCTGGCCTTATATTTAACGGGCCACACTTCAATGCTTTTGTATACGTTGTTTTCTATTACATTTTCAACTTGAACCGTAGATGTGGCTGGCTGAATGTGTCGGGCCTTTATCTGAAAAAAGCAAAGATCACCTCAAGGCCCAAATGAGAGCGGAATCTGCGGCACATTAGCTTTTTCAGTTATCTAAAAATCCAAAGAAGGGACGGTATATTCGCCTCTTCTTTTCACCAACAGGTACAGGCAAGTTTGGCGCGCTTGCTGCCTCACATCGCGAGGTTCTAGTTTGCTAGTAGTAGGTCACATAGATCAGGATCCTAATGCAATAGAGTGATTTAATTGGCCATTGCCAAAACAAGCCTCTCTCAGCCAGATTAGTCACCTTCTAATAATAGGAGAGGCTAGAGAGACGAGACCCATTTGAAGGGCTGTCCTGAAGGGCCATTTGGAAGGAGTGGCTTACTTACAATGGTTCTTGTTGCCACTCTGAAAGCCATGCCGTACTCCTACTCCATATTAGCGAGTCACGATGCAACGGCGGCACACATACGGAGTACGGCTGGAGATACGAGAACGGCTGGTCAGCACCCCTTATTTGGCGCCACGGTGCCACGGTTGGTGTTTTTTTCCGGAAGACTACTAGTACTCGAAGAATGCATGCGGAAAAGGGGGAAATGACACGGGACAGAAAAGACGTCTTTGAATGACGAGAACCAAAGTGGCATGATATTTGAGTGTTGGGCATCTCTTTGTTTTATGATCAAGTATGAAGTAACCAGCACGCCACCGTAAATTTAGGTTGGTAACTAGGAAGCATTCGGGTTTCTTCTTCTGCATACAGAATACTCCTATATGTGGGGAACCTGTCCTGTTGAGTGAGATGCATAAAAAAACTACTTATACTCCGTACTCTGTAAGATACTCCGTTTCGTATGGAAAAATAATGGAACATATTCTGCGCTCTATATAGACACCGATAGCTTCGTAGACAGAGGCGACGCATATTGGGCGTGTGGCTTACACACCTCATCTTACACACTACCTCTGGGATTTTACAGCAAGTTAAAGCAATAATGGAAACCCTCCAACACTCACTCTTCTTCTTTATTGCTGTCCTCCGGCTATTTTCAGAATTACTATCCATTAAGGACAAAGAAACCAAAAGTTGTCCGAAAACGGCCATCTCGTATTCATATTTATAAACCAGGCGACTGCAATCGAAATATTCCTTTTCCATTGCAAGCACATCTACCTAAAATTCACCCAGAACCTTGAAATCCTATTTTATTACTTTAGCAATACTCGGATCTCCAAAACTTTATACAATGCAGCCTTCTCGCCGACAGCCCATGAGCCAGCAGCAAGCTCGACCAGGAAGTGCTGTAGGGCCTGGTCAGAATATTCAACACAGCGCACCGCCTCGCTCAGTGAATCCTTTGGTACCTGCCATCCCAGGAGAGCAGCTACATGTCCAGCAGAACATGGATCCACCAAGGACGTCTTCTACCCAGGAAAATAGCACAAGGGTTTCTGACCCAAACCGCACGGAAAGCATTCCAGAGGACGATGACCAAGAAAACATACCCTCGACAGAATCCATTGAAGTTTTGCAAGACGATAACCAGGAAAACATGCCTCCACCCCAATTCAATATGGGAAATCACAATACGGGGTCCAATCGGGGCCACCAATCGGACCGCCCAGTGTCAGAGTCAGAACACTGGCGCATGGTACAAGCCTATCGTTTAGCCAAATATCTCGCTGGCGACATGCATGGGTATCAAAGGAGGCCAGCTTTCGAAGAAGTCGCGCATTTACGGCTGCCGCACAATGGTCGATGGCCAGGTCTTAATTTAAGGCGTGAGAAATCCAAATGGGAAGTGGTAACACGTGATCCGCTTCCTCCCCATGCGAATATGATTATACCACCGATTGTACAAGGAAGAAATGCCAGGGGATCCCCGATAAACGTCAGAAATAATAACGCACGAGCGATGACGTGGACGAAGGATCCAAGCATCAAAGCGAGGCGCTCGATAAACAGAGCAGCGAGGTTTTTACATCCGGCCGGCTTGCGGTTCCGACGCCTTCTGGGACAGGGCGGTTTTGGTGTGGCTGCGTTGTTTGAGGCCGCGATGCCTGTAAACCCTCAGGTGACGCTGCAGTTTGCGGCCAAAGCCCTCCTGGATCCGAAACAAGACAAAGATGAGAACGGATTTGCGGAGGAGAAAAAGATGCTACACGTGAGTCTGTCAACTTTGGATGTATGCCATTTGTCTGACCAAACAGTTGCTTGAAGGAGCGCAACATATTGTGCAGCCCATGACGATGAATCTTCTACAAAATCCATCAGCCCCTCGGAGCCATAGAATCACAGCACACACGCTTTCACAAATGGGCAAAGACAACAGCATTGTTTTGACCGAGTACATGAGCATGGGAAGCCTTCTAGGCTTGCTTGGTCGCCTGACCAAAATAAACCATTACATGCCCAATCGTGCGCTGTGGCATTTGCTGAGTTGTGGTAAGTTTTTTTTTCATCTCTCTTTTATCACCCCTGCTTTCTACGTGACTTGCGTTGACCATTCTAGTGATACATGCCTGCATGGCCTTAAAGATGCCACCTGGGAATTATAAACCCACGTGGAACAAACGTCGCACGGAGGAGCGCAAGAAAGCCCGTGCAGAAAAGAAGCCTGCGCCATCAGTATTGACAGAAAAAGTACCACCAGAAGACGGCCTTACCCGCGGCAAAACAATCGTGCACTTCGATATTGATCCCCAGAACAGTAGGATAAATTGATTCCAATGTATTCGCAGTTTGATGCCCTCTAGGAAGAGACTGACAGAGAACAGTTCTTATGGAAAGTAATGCCGAGGGGCACAGACTACCCATATTTAAGCTTAACGACTTTGGGTTGGCAGATTTTGCATATGACGGCGACAACTACAACACGTAAGCAATCGAACACACGCACACGCGTATTCGACCCTTTTAATATATTAACCAGTCCAGGGAGTCCCTGCACAGATATCGCACAAGAGCAAAGGATGGATTTCTGGCACCTGTGAGCTAAAATTACGATACCGTGATCCATTGGAATTCTGACAACAATGAATAGGAGCAATTCACGGAAGAGTGGGATTATCAATCCATAGACCCATTTACTGATAATCTTGGGGATGATTCGGTTGCTGGGAATTATGACAGTACAACAAATATATGGCAAATGGGACTGGTAAGTTCAGTTGAAAATATGGAACCAAAACTGTTTGTCTTTGTCACATCTACTTACGTACGTTATAGGTAATGCAATCCGCCATTGTTCGAGAGTGGCCTCTGTGCCCACCAATTGCTCAGCTGTGCGAGGTCTACCCGGAAGGAATAATCTTACTTGCAGATGCTGCCGTCGACCCAGAGGATTACATTCTACAACGGATCGGTGTCGATGATCCTGATGATGCGGGGAATGAAGGACATAGGAACCGCCCAAGATATAACGCAGAAACCAACAGCGGCTTCCTCTGGACATACGCAACGCAGCTACTGCTAGACAGGGAGGTACGCAGGAGAACGGAGCCTCGACTCATCTACTGCGTGTGCCGCATGCTTGCACATCGACCTGCGGATCGTATTAGTCTGTCTGAGCTAAATGAAATAGTGGATCAGATGTTGGAAGAGGTGCCTCAGGGTCGCTTGGACGACGACAATATCGAACAAGGCCGCGACCAGGATTTTTACGACGACCAGTACCTACAGATCTGGATCAATATGCTATACAGCGGTATCCCGGAGTTTAATGTGATGCTGGAGGAGGAACATGAGGACAAGCCGTACCAGACGGAATCAGACAATGTAGATGATGTTGAAGCTGAGTTTTTAGCTGGGTTTCAAGATGAGTCGTGAGTGCAGATAGACCAGGCAGGGTAGGCTGATGCATTTCAAGGACATAATATTTATATTCTTCTGGCCTGACGAAAATGATTCTTTTTAAAAAAAAAAACATTTGCATGAGAGATGTCGAGCACTGTCTGTCTAATATAATCCGTCTCAAGAAGATAAAATGGATCAACTCGTAAGGCGTTTGCAGTTGAACATTAGGTTCGAATGCAATTGCATGCATATTTTTTATTGTTCGGCCATCGCAATAGCATCGAAACAATCTTTAAAAGCCCACCAACCTACGAGAAGAAGAAAAATAAAACAGTAAGATAACATAGATATATCCTAGTGGGAGTACTCCATACTCTGGTTTCATAATAGTCCCTTCTCCAACTCGAAAATTCATAATACAGACGCATATCCTATCCATTCTTTAGAAGGAAGCCCTTTATTTACCCAACTCTCAATTCATCTAACGATCTACCGAGCCTCTTCCTTTTCCAAAATTACATATTTCCATTTCTGGTTCTTTTCATTGGTCATCGTCTAGGTGGCAATTCCGGCAGCGATTCCTGGTTTTTATCCCCAGAGGAGACTTCCGTGTTTTTGAAATCATTTTTCTTGCTCTCCTCTTCTGAGTCCCACGGGTTCTCCAGTCCTCTCGGCATGTGGTGCTCTCCCATTAGTCTGTTTTCATCTTCACCTTCGAGTACATCTTCATAAACACTTGTTTCGTCCGTCGTGTCCCCGCTAGCTTCCATCGGCAGAATAACCACAGGCTTCGTCTGTGTCTCGGCATCGACCGATGAATAGGATCGATCACTACTCCATCGATGATGACTGCTTACACTTTGACGGTGGAAGCGTCCATAGATGGGGCTTGTCGGGCTTGGATGGAATTCAAATTGCTGGCTTGATGGTCGGGACTGTGTGGCTGCCTCCCGTACCTCGAGGCCTTCTTTCTCCAATGCCAAAACACCGTATGGATCCGGATCTTCAGGCCTTGGAATGCCGAAGAGTTCTTCTGCACCGGACCCTCCGCAACCGCTGCCTGGCGCATCCACATTGACATCCGCTGGCGCCGGTTGACCATCGAGCTCATCCATTAGGGTCTCATCGACGTCCGTGCGACCTTCAGCTAACTTGAGCGTTTCCATGAGCATGCGCAGCTCAGCAGTAGGTGGATGCTGGACCTTTCCTGTCAGGATGCCAGCCACACCGATCTTTTCCCCGTAGAAGCGCTCATTTTCGTCGGTGCGTTCAATAACAATGGTGCCGTCAATCTGAACACCAGCATAAAAGCCGCGAGACTTGAGGTATGTAAATACTGGACGGTTGGCTTGTTTCCATTTTCCGTCATTCTCGACGATTCCGCCGACGCCCATCGGTCCGGCCACAGCGCTTATCTCGCCGCCCACTGTCGCCCGCAACTTGCAAAAGGCATCCAGTGCCTTGCGATTGTTGATCACAAGTACACAATCATAAATGTCCACTCCTACCAGAAAGCCCAGGCCGGCCGTATGCAACATAATCCCTGACGGGGGTGACCAGGAACCATTAGCCTGTCGTGCTACCAGAATCCCAGAGCCTCCCGCTCCTGAAATCCATAGACCTGTACGCATTGTTGTGAAAACTGCCAGTCCAACGGCGTTAGCTACCACACTCTGTGGAATCTTTTTGAGCACCCGTTGTTTATGTCGCGGTCCGCTTCCATCCCCTGATGCCTCATCAGTGTAGAAGCCGTCCTCTGTGATATTAGCATGAACACCGTAGTTAAACAGCCCATATGACGCAGTACTCACTGCAGAAGGACCGCAGAATACGCGCCGCCTTATCACTCTCTTTATCCAGAGTTGTAGGCCAGAAAGCCTCACTACCAATCCGGTTGGTCAGCCGGTTCACCGGCGCCCCCAGTTTGTCCGCCCACCCCCACACCTTGTCAAACCCTTTCTTTCCCGTTGTCCTTGTTTGGTCCCAGGAGGGTAATTTGGATTTGACCTTTTCCATCTTGAAGATATGCGGTAATTGGGAAAATAGGTGAATTGGCAGGCACGGAATGTGCCTTTGAGAGTTGGCTTCGAGAATCTTATACTAATCATCTCCCCGCCATTCCGGTACTTCCGAACGTCATCGCCACTGCCACGCCAGCACGCATTAGTGCAATCGTCATCAACCAGTGGTACCATGTTCTGATCTACTTACTGAACAGTAGCTTGTGGCAATGTAAGTACAATTTTAGAATTAACAGAATTGCGCTCTGAACCCATAGACGTATTGGGTCGTGTGGGTTGAATAGCCGTCTCATTAGCTGTGCCCATAGGAGTAGAGACATACTAAGATAATACAAAATGTTCTTTATTTTCGTCTTGCTGTGAATAACCTATTATCCATGTATAGATAGATGTCTCAAACAGACATTGCAATTTCCATGCAACAAATGATGACCAGGAATTTTTTTCGTAGTTATTCAATCGCAGTGTTTCTTTAATTTTAAATACTTTTACGGGTGATCTGTGAAACGATATTATCGCATCCTTCTTTGGAGCCGAAGGACAACCCGATGACTACATCTTAATATCTTTGCGCATCGTGTATTACGGAGTAGATGAATCAACTCTAAATCAACCAGACTTTACGTTTTTGGAAGAGCGTTATGGGAGAGGGGGCTGCCGAGATTAAAAACAGAATCAGCAGAAATAGTGATAAAAATAAAGAGATGCTCTTTCAGGGTATACAGCTGCCTAACTGTATTCCGAGTTGTAATCTGCCGCCCTCGTCGAGAATCAAAGTAGCCATTCCCAGTTCCTGTTAAAGAGGTGGGGTGTCATATTTTCGGATAATTGTTTATCCGTACCAGCCAATGGTCCTCATGCAACCACACCAGTAACCCAGCCACTGTTGATTGAATTGCGTATTCCTTTCGCACACGCTACAGATCTGCCAGACTCCTGCGCCAGCTTTTCTCCCTTTTCAGATAGAGGGCGGGAACACTCGGAACACTTTGCTTTCAACGACCATGGCAACACCTGTGATTTTGGACGATCAGGCACGTCTTCTTGAGGATGCCCTCGTCGCCGTGCGGCAGCAAACGCTGCTAATGCGAAAATGCTTGGATACGCCCGGAAAGCTGATGGATGCCCTCAAATGCTGGTGCGCAACCTCCCCCCCCCCCTCCCCCCCAGTTCGATTCGGTATCTAACATGCAGTACAGCTCCACACTTGTCTCGGAACTGCGAACGAGTAGCTTGGGTCCCAAACAGTACTACGAGCTATATATGTCTGTGTTTGACGCTTTGCGATACCTCTCAGTTCACTTGCGCGAAAACCACCCAGTGAATCACTTGGCCGACCTATATGAACTCGTGCAATATGCTGGAAACATCATCCCCCGACTATACCTCATGATTACGGTCGGTACAGCTTATATGAGCATCGAAGGCGCGCCGGTGAAGGAACTGATGAAAGACATGATGGATATGAGTCGAGGCGTGCAACATCCTATACGAGGCCTCTTTCTTCGCTATTATCTTTCAGGCCAGGCGCGCGATCACCTACCAACGGGCGAAGGTGATGGTCCAGAAGGCAACTTGCAGGACTCTATTAGCTTTATCCTCACCAACTTTGTGGAGATGAACAAGCTATGGGTGCGTCTGCAGCACCAAGGCCACTCGCGTGAACGCGAGCAGCGAACACAGGAACGAAAGGAGCTACAGCTTCTGGTGGGCACAAACATTGTGCGCCTCAGTCAGCTCGTCGACCTGGAAACATACAAAAACACCATCTTAGCTCCGCTTTTGGAACAGGTGGTCCAATGCCGCGATGTCTTGGCCCAAGAGTACTTGCTGGAAGTGATAACACAGGTCTTCCCCGACGAATTCCACCTGCACACGCTCGATCAGTTTCTGGCTGCTGTCTCGAAGCTCAACCCTCATGTGAATGTCAAGGCAATTGTTGTCGGTCTGATGGATCGTCTGTCCAATTATGCCGAGCGCGAAGCTCAGAACCGGCCGAACGAAAACCGAGAAAAGATGGAAGAAGACGCTCTAGCAGCCCTCCTAGCCAAAACAACTCTAGGTGGCCCGACGACCGATGTTGCCCCATCGGAGGACACAGAACCCACAGCGCTCACTACAGGAGACAACGATAGTGCCACGAATGCCAACAAAGATGGCACATCCAGTACCGAAGACAGCGCTCCGAACACAAATGAACCAACCGGACTTACGTCTACCGATAGCGACAGCAAAGAACCCGCAGACACCTCTATCGGCCCAGCAAGCAACGACAATGGCGATGCTGCAGAAGCAATTGCCGCCGATGTCCATTTGTACGAAGTTTTTTTCGGACAAGTCAAATCACTTGTATATGCCCAACATCTGCCAATTCAAGATACGATCGCGCTGTTGGTTTCGTTAACCAATCTGGCTTTGAACATCTACCCTGATCGTTTGGATTATGTCGACCAGATCCTGGCCTTTGCCGTCGTCAAGGTCGAGGAGAATGCCAACAGCCCCGACCTGCATGCCCCGGCGGCACAGCAGAGCCTGCTCGCTCTTTTGCAAGCGCCGATCAAACACTACGTGTCTATCTTCACTGCGCTAGCCTTGCCTACATACATCCCGCTTCTGCATGCGCAAACGTATCCAACACGGCGGGCGGTTGCGGGTGACGTGGCAAGAAATCTGCTCAAGAATCAAACGATTATTGACACGCATGACCGACTGGAGAACGTGCTGGAGGTACTAAAGGTATTGATCGCGGAAGGCTCGCCTCAACCAGCAGGTTATCCAGGAGTGGTGCAGCAGCAACGAGCACGCATGTTTGAGACAGACGAAACACTTGAAGAGCAAGGTTGGCTTGCGCGGCTCATACATCTCATATATGCAGAAGACAACAACACACAGTTTCGGCTACTTCAGGCTGTGCGGCAAGCATATGCAGATGGGAATGAACGGATTCGCATTACTACGCCCCCGCTTATCACGGCAAGCCTCAAATTGGCACGTCGATTCAAAGCCCGCGAACACTACGACGACGATTGGATGACACAGGCGTCTGCTTTGTTCAAGTTTATGCACGAGGCCGTATCGACTTTGTATGCACGGGTGAGCAACGGAAGCGGCGCAGAGCTGGCGTTGCGGTTGTTTTGTGTGTGTGGACAGACGGCCGACATCACTGGCTTCGAGGAGGCCGCCTATGAATTCATTGTGCAAGCATTCACTGTCTATGAGGAGGCCGTGTCAGACTCCAAGGCACAGTTTCAAGCGGTTACTATGATTGCGAGCACTTTGCACCAGACGCGAAACTTTAGCCGCGAGAACTACGACACATTCATCACCAAGTGCGCACAGCATGCAAGCAAGCTCCTACGCAAACCAGACCAATGCCGCGCTGTCTATCTAGCCAGCCACCTGTGGTGGGCAACGCCAATTGCAGCGAACAAAGAGACTGACGAAACAGAGGTATGTATGATTATTAAGCAAACGTGAGGTTGTTCTCTGCTAACAAATACAAGTTGTATCGCGATGGGAAGCGCGTGCTCGAGTGTCTGCAACGAGCATTGCGAGTGGCTGACTCGTGTATGGAGACAGCTGCTTCTATCGAGCTGTTCGTCGAAATTCTTGATCGCTATGTTTACTATTTCGACCAACAAAACGAAGCTGTATGTCCCACCTCTGCTGTTTTTTTTTTCGGCTTTTGCTCTGGCAAGCACTAACTATGCAGGTTACGACCAAATACCTCAACGGCCTAATAGAACTGATCCACTCAAACTTGTCCGGGAACCAGGTGGACTCGCCGTCCATAGAGGCCAGCAAAAAACATTTCCTCCACACATTGGAGTTGATCCGCAGCAAGGAGTACGAGGGCATTGTGTTGACGCCAAAATAGGTGGAGATGATTGGGCGCTACTTTTCTAAAGATGACGGCTGTATTTTTTCCCTCTGTTTTGTTATTCTACCATGTGCTTTCATTTGCTGTAGTGTAATCATACAAGTAAAGCAAGGAAGAAGGCACGTTTAAAAGACCAAAAAGAGAGATGTATTATGTGAATTACAAATTCAAATAAAAATTGACAAAAAATATCGATCCAGGCAGGGATCGAACCTGCAATCTCTTGGTTCGTAGCCAAGCGCCTTGCCATTTGGCCACTGGACCTTGATGTAATGATTTCATCTAAATTGGATTATGAAAGACTTTCTAGCACATGTGCACTAAAACATTGCCCTCTATCACTTCCGCGTAGCTGAAATACATTCAAACGTAGCAACCATTCCATCTGATCATAATATAGTCCTACAAAACTAGGCAAGCTTTGCGTTCCTCTTGTACTCGGAGGAAGACGGCGTGCATAAAACAAACCATAAACAATGGGCAAGGGAAATTCAGACCGACGAGAAAAGAAAAACAGCAAACGCCATGCAATGCAAAAAGATTAGCTCGAAATCACACCTGATTGGAGGTCCTTACTCCACATTTTCCACCGATCCAATTTCTATCCAACACATGCCGTGCTTCATCATAAGACTAGGTTTGCGGCCGCTCTATACAGAATGCTGGATACTTTCGCTACGGTGTGGTTGGCCAATGCCCAATCTGCCACGTTGACGGCATCACGCACCGCCGGAAAAACGTCACCCTCATAACTGTCCCATAGGCTGGGGCCATAAAGAATGTGGCGGAATTGGGTGCGGTTGGGGATCTGGATTGTCAGTAATGAACACGAAAATAGTGCAAGATAAGACGAGATCTTCCACAGAGAGAACAAAACGTACACCGCCTCCAAGCTCGAGATCCAGTAGGTCTGTTTCAAACATTGCCATGCGGTTGTTGAATTCTTCGCGCTGATGTCCGAGTTCGGTGGGCTCCCAACCATTTCCGGCTAGTACCTGTGACTCCCACTTCCGTTCCCAGTCTTGGAACTCGCTCACAGCCTTGACAACTTCCTCTGCAGCAGCGTGCAGGGAATTAAAGTCAACCAAAGACTTGCTAGAACCAGATTGGGCCATCTTATCATGCACCCACTGAGCTAACTCGTTGGTCCAGAGCACAATGGCATCGGCATAAGCGGCCATGTCGAACGGTATAACGGGGCGGTCAGACAGTTCTATCAACAGCAAACCGACGACCTCGGCAAGGAGGCCGTGGTAGATAAAGTCGGGGTCACCGACACGAGACATCCAGTCATATGATTCGTATGCACTGTGTAGCGGAAGCGCAGTGTTATCGGGCGGGTCAAAGTGTAAATCGAGAGAGGAAGTGCCGGCAATATCCTGAAAAGCGACGTAGTCGGAGCCGGCACCAAGTACTTCCAGTGTGCTCTTGTGACGAAGCCACAGATCGAATAGTGATGCATTGGCGTGCGGGTCACCCACGCGCTTCAAGGCCTGGACCAGCAGTTTAGAGAAAATGGGGGAGCCGGCCACGTGCAATTGGCCTCCGCTCACTGCTGTGTCCAGATTGATGTAGGCCAAGGCGTCAGCACGAAGGCTGTCCAGGTTCTTCTCGACGTACTCGGTCGATCCGATGAGATTGTACTCTTCGGCATCCCACGACATGAACTCGATTGTACGCAGTGGTCGCCAACCGTGCTCCAGCAACTCGCCAAAGATGCGGGCCACCTCCAGCATGATTGCTGTACCTGAATGTGGGTCAGAGGCCCCAAATGTCCACGCATCGCGGTGATTGCCAATAAGTACTTTCTTAGCACCCTGCTCAACACCCACGATACGCCCATACACGTTCCAGATCGGCTGCTCGCGTTCTTCGTCTTGTTCATTCTTTAGCCGTATAGTCGGAGAGCCTGTTGTATTGCCAGTCCACCATTCTTCAACATCTGGCACTCCTCCTTGCCACCCGTCGGGAACGTGGCTTCCAGCGCCCCGAAGATGTTGCAATAAAACTTGAGCATCGCGCCAGGCCAGTGGTAAGCTCGGAATCTTGACAAGGCCAGGCGAAGCCTCGGGAGACATGCGTGGCAGCCCCTTCTTGCTCTCCCACCCCGGCGTCAGGACATCGCCGACCACCCAACTCATGAGCGACACAGATCCCCGCTGCACTCCATCTGCTGGCATGTATGGTCCATCTGGTGCAACGTCGCCCTTCAGAAAGCCGTCGTCCGCCGGGTCACTGTAGATCAGACAGCCAGCGAAGCCAGCCAGTTCCGCCGCTTTGACCTTAAGTGACCGGTCGCTCTGCGTGCCATAGTAGCGTACCAGTGCAATCGCACCTCGAGTCTCAATGCCCATCTCTTGCAGCCGCTTGAAGTCTTCGCGTGAACCATAATTGGCGTAAATCAATGGTCCCTTCACATCACCCGCCTTAGATAGCCCATGGAAAGCATACGTTTGGTGTCCTGCAGTTGCCTGGCTGTCTTCACGGTCTTCTTCGAGTTTTGCACTCCACGTGGCTGTACCATCGTCTCCAAGAATTTCAACCGCCCGCCCGTCCGAAGTGGGATAATTAAGGTAGACATAATATTCGTCTACCGTGACATCCTCCAGCCCATAGCGTTCGAAGAGGTTCTTGACATCAATGGCCAGTGCAAAATCGCCCTCAGTACCGGCCATGTGCGCATAGCTTGTAAAGTGTTTCGAGATCCCCTGCATCTTTTCACGGCTGACCCTTGACTGTATGAAAATGCGCACGCTCTCGGGGTCAAAGGACTGACTACCAAGACGCCGCGTCAACGAGGATAGTAGGTCGCTGATAAACACGACGTAGATAAAGCCAAGCACGATCACCACAGCCAGAAGCCGTACGAGCACGAGCACTGTCGTTGTTGGAGTAGGCATCAGAAATTTGGGCCAGCACCGCCGGCGTGACTGTGTAGGCAATGCTTCGTCGGTTTCACTGCTGACAGCAGCAGAGCTACCTGCGTTTGGCGCCTCGGTGTCGACATCATTGCTGCGCAGCCGCGAGAACCCTGCCAGTCGGCCAAAGTGACGAAGACGGCTTCCGACGGTATCGGGGTTATCTTGGCCAGATGCGTCGTCAGGCAGACGTACTTGCAAACGCGGCATGGGCCAGCGCCAGTTCCACTTCCAACGGGGCAACGAGATAGAGAAGCCGATAGCCTTGCCGAAGATGGACGGTCGACCACGCTGAGAGTGTCCATGGTCGCCCAGGGGGTCTTCCATTTCCAACTCTTGCATTTCTCGCCGTACATGTGCCGCCTCCATTGTCAGAGCGTCCGCGCGCTCGTCTTCTTCCGAGTCGGAAGAACTCCACGTACTGCCCTCATCATCCGTCTCGACCGTAGGTGGGCGGTACCCGCCCGGGGCGCGTACACGTGCATTGCCAGATATTGCTACCGGTTCATTTCCTGTTGATGTGGTTCGTTGGTGGCCATGCCGCAACAACGAGCGACTCTCGTGGTCTGGAGCATAGTATGCTTCTGCCATGGGTGACAACGGATCAAATGTCGATGGTGACGGCAGGGATATGTTGCCCCCAACCAATGTGGCTTGTTCGTATGTCGGTATGGGCGGGTCGTATCGACTGTCGCTGTTAATGTTGGGGGGCGCCATTGCTGTGGTGCTCTGCGAGGTTCCTCGTCTGGGTCGGCCTGTCGCGAAGATATGGTTAAGGATATTCAATGGGTTGACCTGACGCAATGAATTAATCTGTCTCGCGTAATGTGGGGTCTGAGGAAGGCTATGTCGAATTGACGACTTGAAATGAGTGGATAGATAGGAGACAGTGAAAGAGAAATAAAGAGGACGATCAATGACGGGTCGGCACTGTTCATCGAGCGTGATGCCAGCAGCATGCAACGGAAAGACAGGGAGCGGCAGGAATCAAAAGCCCCAAAACCATCATTGCAGGCCTTTGAAAGCTCTAATTGCGAGAATGCGCACAGCGCAGTGACGGTGATTCTGAGTGTTTGACGATGTGCGGCACCACGGAACGTCCTCGAGTGTCAGAATCTCTGAGCTGTCGCGGCCAAGATCCAGGGGGAGCACAGCCACGCAAGCCACTAACGTAGTTTGTACATATATATCACGTGAGTTCGTATGGATAATAAACCTCCGTTAATCTTGCATAGATATTTTGCGATCTCGTGACCTACACGTGATCTTTTTCTATGTAATATTGCCT
Organism: Dryadomyces quercivorus; assembly: GCA_002778125.1. Lineage (NCBI taxonomy): Eukaryota > Fungi > Ascomycota > Sordariomycetes > Ophiostomatales > Ophiostomataceae > Dryadomyces > Dryadomyces quercivorus. The sequence goes on from PCDE01000010.1 coordinate 3,261,444, forward strand.
ACTCCGTATATTTTATAGATTTTACGAAAACACGTGACTATATTGCACGTGATTTTAGTAATACTCATAACAGTCCTGTGCGTTCTACTCCGTAGATCACTCACAATGATATTCGTATGCTAACCTAGTACAAGGCCTTACGCGTATCACAGCGTGAACATGAGCTCGAAGAAAGTGTAGGCTTCTGAATAAAGAGAATTGAATGAATTCTTAATAACTTCCGACTGCGTGAAGGAGTTCACGAGGTTAGTACACCGCCACAGGTGCAGCCACACATTGGATCCTGATCCACAGGAGTAATCCGTAAGATACATTTAGATGGCTTCAATGATGCAATTTAATTGGCCAAATACCATCTTCTATTATACTACCAGGCTCTTGCTCGCTATAACAATAGCAGCAACAATACGGAGTAGTAATAGCGACAGCGACAGCGGCATTAATGGCGATATAATAGCTATAAGTTCAGTAGCAATAATTGTATAATTGTAATGAGATCTCATTGTAATAGGGGAGATGTTACAGAGTTATCCAAATCATAATTGATTAGTAAATCATGGTCCTTATCGGCAAATTATGGTGCAAGTAACCATCCTCTTTTTATTCTGTTCTTTTTAGAAGTCTCCAGGCAGTCTCTTGTATTTATCGGCATTCTGTCATCTAATCTTCGCTTTCCCACATATTACCATTAACCACTTAGTAGACGGCAAAGAGCCATGGAGGCTAATATGCTAGCTAAGTCTCGAACCTTGACTTCAACTCCGAATATGCTGAGGAGCCCTTGCAAGTTATGGTTGTGCAAGTTATCTATATTAGAACACTCTCCTGCGCCATGGCCGCTACAATTGTCCACGGTACCGGTGAGCGTGAATGAGGAATACTTGCTTTCCTCACTCTTTGATCGATGGTTCCCTAACCAGTTTCGAGAAGACGACGGTATCCAACCTTAGACACAGTAGTTTAAGGATTAATATGTAAGCGTTATGCAGAATAGATAGATTGTTTAACTTCTTAACGATCTGCACAACATTCCTAAGTTGAAAGACAATACGGAAGACTGGGACAATACACTGAACGAGACATTTCTAGCCGTCAAAGTTCTTAAATTGTACAATGCCGAGGTTTCTGTTTACTAGACATTGCGCAAATTAATGCGTTAACTCAGGCTAGACAAGAGACAAATTTAGCTATTAAAAATCAAGAGAGTCGTGCTTCAATACATGGTTGCGATATGGTGAACACTCCGCGCTTCTATCCACTATCCACGTTTAAGCTGGCAAGACGTTACCGATCGGGTCTTCACATCGCTTTAGATGCTATAATAGTATGGAATCCTAAGCAAGGCCGTAGATCGAAGAAACTTTCGTTGTGCTTAGCTGCTAAAGGTAAGAACGGTAGGTTGGGTTTTAGGTGTATATAAACGGGGTTGTCCTCTATTTCTTCGAAAGTAAAGATAAGTTGAGTATAGAATATAATAAGGCTAAATGGTAAGGACAAGGAGGGTGCAGTTAGACCTAGAATATAAATGTTTTTTTAGATAAAAAGCATAAGTTTACTTTGTAGCTTTCGTTCTCTAACCAATACATGCAATAGATTCGTACCATAGTTAACTTCCTAGCCTTAGTAACTAAAAAGCTATAGTTAAATTGTACTGTACTCTATGCCAAGTACCTTTTAGAGTTTATTGTTATAAAACAACTTATGTTATTTGATCTAATCTGAAGATTAGATAGAATAGTACTCGTAGTTGTAGTATAAACTATTAATTATTATATATTATATGAAATCGCGGATTAAACGCTCGCTTCTTACTTAAAGAGCAGCTGTAGACTTAGCATACTATAATAATTACTATGAGAATGATTATAAACAAAACTAATTCTGTATATACTAAATAATTGCAATGCATAAGTATCGGGTATTCGAGTACTTCGTATTAATTTTAATACTGGGTGCCGGATTACCCGGAATATTCTATGCTTGTTTCGCACGGTGAGAAACCAAAGTGGGCTTACATCCCTGCCGCGCAGTAACGGACTAAGAAAAAAAAAAACCTCTCACAGTGACAAAAAAAAAAAAAGATTACACCACATTATTAGGCTAACCTGCTTTTATCAAGTACTAACAAGTACCTCGAAGTATACTCTGTTTTATGAAAGACTAGCGGGTCTCATAACTCTACTCGTAAATTTTCCAAGGTAGAATTCTATTTTATGAGTTTGCAATCAAAGCTACACTTTTTGTGTCAGTAATAAAATTGGTTCTCTACAGTAAGCTGGACGCTGAGTAATAAGTTAATGCGTGCATTGTGATTGAACATACTACAATGTTGGAGATAAATAGAAATATGTTGCTGGGTAGAGGAATTTCGAGTACATATTAAAACGAAATCGTATTTTACTAGTAAATACATCTAGATTATCTGATAAAGAATACCGTTTTATTAAACGCAGATACAAAGGGTGTTCAAAAGGACTAGGTTTTCTTTTAAGTACCCTTCTCCCTACCCCTTGGCCTAGATTATCTTATCAATCAGATCACATCTTTACTGTTGACTAGATTGCACCGCCCCTGAATATGCCTGAAAGCAGAGGCCCAAGCCCGAAGCAACTCAAAAATGAAAAGGCTTTGACGATATATGGCTTTGCTCTTTGCAGCCTCATTCTGTTCATTGTTTTTTTTCGCTGGCTGCGCAACATTTGCAACAAAGCCCTTCATCCACAGTCGTCCCGTGGATTGCAGAACGCCGTTTTCAGAGCCATTCTCCTGGTATTTCGGTGCGTGAGCACATTTCCCAGATCAAAGGAGCGACATAGTACTTAAATGTTTACAGAAAACTAGAGAGGCCAGCAAATTGGAAGTGGCTTAGTCAACCTTCTTGCGGGCTTCTCATCTTGCTCTGCATCTTCCTTGTCATGAACCTTGCCATTTGCTTCAACATAATAGCCGGTTATCAAGTCAATTATTTGGCCTCCAGGTTTGGGTGGTAATATGCACCAAAGTCCAAGTAATCAGTTTTATTTTCAGCTAATTATATGTTAGGATGGCCGTCGCAAATATGGCACTGTGTGTTGTGCTTGCATTGAGAAATTCACCCCTGGCTATTCTAACGAGTATTTCGCATACCCAGTTTAATATGCTTCACAGAATCATAGGTTATTGGGCGGCACTCCTAGTACTCCTACATGGGATCTTTTATGCAATACACTTTGGCCGACAGAACAAATGGGAAAAGCTGGTAGAATCTGGCAATGTTGAAGGCTTCGGTGCTGCTGCAGCTATGATCGTCCTTCTTATGGGAATCATACGCCACAGGAACTACGAGGCCTTTTACGTCAGCCACGTTACAGGTTTCATATCTGCAATTGTCCTCACAGGGCTGCACAGGCCAGACTGGATGAAGAAACTCCCCATAGCAATGATATTCATTGCCGGAATATGGGCATTGGATCGCATTATTCGAGCTGCAACAATGCTATGCAATCTTGTGAATAGCCAGGTAACATGCTGTTTGCTCCCTGGTGGTGGCACAAGGCTGTTTCTCAGAACCCCCCGCGCCAAAGCTGCCTTACCAGGGTCGCATTGCTTCTTGTGGCTCCCGGAAATCAGTTTCTACCAGACCCATCCATTTACCATCGTCAGCAATGGTCCATCTGGTGTGGAACTTGTGATCAAATCGTGTGAGGGGTTTACACGGGATTTATGCGAATTTGCAGCCCGAAAACCAAGTCCCATTCACTGGGCATCGATAGATGGGCCATATGGGTCGTTGCCGGACACGACAACATACGAAAAAATCGTTCTCGTGGCTGGAGGGAGCGGGGCTGCGTTCACGTTTGGCCTTTTGAATCACATATTAAGCATCAATGGGGGAGTGTCCGCCCACTCCATCGACTTTGTGTGGGCTGTACGATATACAGGTCTGTTCGCGGGGGAATGTATACATGGAGTGAATGAGGTCTTGCTAACCAGCTATCACTGAACAGAGAAGTTAAGCTGGTTCCGAGAACATTTGCTTAATATAACGGCAACCGAGTTAGCCATAAATGTGACGATATACGTCACAAACGAGGAGCCAACTGCACACCCTGACCATGTATTTGGTAGTGGCGAGATTCGACGCATTATTGGCGATGTACTGCCTGAGATTCACTCTCTCGAGCCTGACGAGTTGCAGAGCCTACTTCATAGGCCTCCCTGTGAGGTTGTCGAACGCATGGTCATGCTCGAATACAAGAAAATGAACACTGAGACCGTTATCCGCAAGTCAATGCAGGCAATCGGTAGTCAGGAGCGAGTTCTTGTGGCGGCTTGCGGACCCAGCCCACTTCTAAAAGATTTGCAAAGTTCGGTTAGTTGCTATCGGAGCAAACATAGTTGCAGGATAGATTTTCACAGTGAAGAATTCAATGGTTAAAAGGCCGCGTAAGATTGTGGCTTTACAGAGTCGAAAGATTCCGCTGTTTCGCGATTGAAATAATTTTCACTTTAGTGCATTTTGTATTAGGGAAGATTCCCGTAATACCCGTATTATTATGGAGTCTCAATCTCGACGCCAAGCAGAAATTGATCCACAAGCCAAAAGCAAACAATATACCTTTTTTTTCTCGCCTTCCGCCTTCTTCTTTCCTCTGTCACAGATCAAATCAGCCCAGAGGCTGTGTACCTAGATGTTGCCCTACCCTGACATATTCACATCCTCAATCCACAGAAGCGCAATCCAGTTTACAATCGCTATAATGGCCAACAGCCACAACGGCAAACCAATGAAATTATGGGAAAGTCCCCAGCCAAGCATCGCGCCGCCCATTGTAGGTCCCGCAATACGGGCAGCACTTGATATACTTGACGCAAATCCGTGTATCGTTCCGAGAAGATTTGGGCTTGGTGCACAGTTGTTGACCAGTATCATTGTCGCTGGGTTCACGAATGTTCGCGACATAACGTGCATCGCCAGAACGGTTGACAGGCATGTCCAAATCAAGACGGTGTTGTCGGGTAGTAAAACAAGATATGGCAGGAGGAAATATGCGCCAATACTAAGCGGCAGAAAGACACAGTATGATTTTTTGACGCCCATGACGCTGACAAGTCTTGGATAGAGGAACAGTTGCATTGGTATCCCGATGATGCCGATTGTTGTGTTTGCAAGGCCTATCTTTTTGCTGGAGAGTCCTAGGCCTCCGGTGAAGCGGAACGGTAGGTTAAAGGCATCGGAATCGTGTACCCTTGGTGCGGGGAGAAGGCTGAAGAACATGGAATTGAATGCGGAAACGTGCAGGGACTGAAGAAAACGCTGCAACATCGTCAAGCAGACATTCCTTGTTAATATTGCGCGAAGAGGCGACTTCTGCTTGTCCTTCGAACGCGAAACTGGCGGCTCTTCAATCGCCTCGTCTGAAATTCGATCCGCAGATATAGAGGTCGTTGAGTCGGCTGTATGTATGGGCACGTAGTCATAATCGGGCGACTTCTTCCTTAATATCTTGCGTGCGATGAACTTTCCCAGCCTGCGACCGTGGTCTGGTTGATTCCGTAATTCCGGATGGGTCTCATCAAGACAAAGGATGATCATAACGGCCGCGGAAGCCAGAATGCTTGAAAACACCAAGTTCGGCAGTGCATAGGGGAAGCTCCTCATCCACCGAACACCGTCCGGGCCACCAATAACTGAGCCAGGGCCAAAAATGCTTGGCATAGAATGAACAGGATCAGCAAGGAAGCCACTCAGCAGCGGCCCGATGATGACCCCGACATTGAAGCACATTGGAAGAAGAAGGAAAGCCCTTGACTGGTATCTTTTGGATGTGTAAGTATCTGGCTTTAAAATGGCGTGTTACCTGTCGATTTGACTTACCGTTTTTCAGCAACTATTTCGGAAACCATTGTTCTAAGCACTCCAACATTCCCGTTAAGAGCACCGGCCAAGAACCGAAAGAAAAATGCCATGTGCAATGTTCTCGCAAAACCCATCCCCAGTGCAGACATAGCCGAGCCGGTAAGACCTATGACCAAGACACGTTTTCGGCCTAGGAAAGGGTTGTCTGCAGCATGTCCCCACCACATGGCCGTGAGGCATTGTGCGGCTGCGAATACAGCAGTGAGATAACCAGCCTGCCGAGCAATTTCCGAGGTACTGAGGCTAGGATCGAGCCATTGCAATTGGTAGAAGATATATGACGTCAAAGACCGCTCACTTAGAGGTTCAGCCAGGCGGGCAAGGACTATGACAGCCAGTTGTCCCTTTCTAGGTATAGATGACCAGGTTATGTCTTGAGGTGCTGGCGAGGGTGATGGCATGTTCGACACCGGTCTCCCCTGTTGGAGGAGAGGAGTGGTACTCATACCTAGTTGTGAAGCAATATTTCGTGTTGTAAAGGCGCAATGTGCAGTAGTAAGAGATTATTTATGAGATTTATAAGTATAAGCAGGAATAGACTGTGTACGAATATTAATGAAAGAGGATATGGCCTAATAAATATTCGTTTCTCTGCAATAATTGACGGAGATGCATTATTATACACTCAATTCTATCGGGTTAAGCGACTTGACATTCATTTCTTGGCAAGCCACGAAGTACTTCGATGTCTCCATTCTTCACCATAGACTAATGTGACCTAGTACTACTTCTGGGTCCAAGTCTTTGAACAGTATGGCTATGTAACTCGGACTCCATAATATGTCCGACCATCAGATTAGATTACAACACGTGAAATCTTGCCCCACTTTGATACTTGTTTTGCAGGAAGTTGGAAAAGCCTCACCTCTTTCGAGTCTCGCAGTCACGCCTGTACGAAATGGAGCCTTGTCTTTGCGCCACGATTCGCCAGCTTGCGAAAGAATACGACGACGGCAAGGCCAGGAACTTAGCATCTGCCTTGAATCGCCACATGCGAGATCTTCGAGCTATCCTGTCCCAATCCAAATCCCTCGCTCGCGATGTCCAATACCAAGTCACCCTCAACAACCAGCGGGCAATGAAGGCCCTCTTTGTGGATTTCGTCGACCATAAACCGATCAGAAAACTATGTGAAAGGTTTAAAGACGATGCCCTTGGATTTTGGGCTCCTTCCAACGACGCTGTGCATACCGGGTTGCACCGACGGCTTGCCTGTGTAGTAATATTCCTCAGGTCGAAACTGGATGCCGAAGTGCCAGTGCCTCCTGAAATATCGAAACTCCTCCGGCCCAACCAAAAATATGCAGAGCTTAGAAATTCTGGAAGGAAATATATTAAAATTGCCCGGAAACTCGGTGGCCTCGGCGCCCTCTTCTGGCTGCCCCTAGACATCCCACATTCAACGTGAGCAAACGCGCCAATTTAGCTCATTTTCTATCTTATGGATGCTAAGCAGAAGCAGATACGAAAGATATCTCAATATGGATGATGAGGAGGTGTTTGGCCATTTGAAATCTCTCAAGCCTGAGGTTGAATGTTATGCCGGGTTTGCGCAGAGACTACTTCTAAGCCAATTTCACGGTTAGTACACATTAAGAGCACGGACTTTATCATGCAATGTTCACATTCTGATGCCCGTTTTTAGATCTACCTCCAACATGCTCGTACCATAACCTTTTCGTCAATTACAGTGATGTTATCCCATCTTCAGACCTCCTGCTGTTGTTGCTCCACGCGTTAGGTGGCTCTAGAATTCCTCAGATTCTACTGGACAGCATTCGCTCCCCACAACGGCGATGGAATCAACACGGTGAAATGGAAAACGCGAGTGCATACGAACTTGATATTCCTGCTGGACTCATCGACCTCCTCTCGAGTCAAACAGAACTTTCTCGAGCCATGGCAAGCCCATACATCATAAGAAATGTCCTAGAAGATGGCTCTATTTCTGTGTCTCTAAACCCACAGCTGGGAGCGTTCTTTTCCAATTCACTTACCCCGCAGACCATGCATGAACTCGAGACAACGGCACTGAAGGTGATTTGTTTCGCCTGTCCACCATGCTATGAGGGGAATACATATTGGTACGATTACTTGGGCGCATAAGGTTGTTTCATGCACTTACTTGTGTATCATAGGTCTACGTCATTGAAAAAAACAGTCTGGCCCATACTGGAGGCGAGGGCAAATTCAGACAAAGTGCAAGAGCCACTGAGAACACAGGTCATCCAGGCAATTCTCTACTTTTGCGAGCGGGACTCCGTTCCCATTCGTCGAACTGCTCTTCAGAAATCCAGGTTATTTTTGCGGAAATCGATGCCGTACTATCTGCACGCGTCAGTAGTACTCTTCCAGAGTATACTTCACCGTTTAGATGGAGAACTCGCCAGATCAGAGGCATTAATTCGAGATTTCCTGTCGAAAGGCCCACAGCCCAACACCCGTCGAGACATTGCGCTTCAGGGCCGCCTTCACATCTCGCAAATCGAAAATAAGATCAAATCTTACGACAATGATGTTGCGTCCTTCATCTACAAGTGGGAAGCACAACAGCCGTTGTCAGCCCTGGATATTGAGGTGACATCCAGACTCCAGAGTGCGGCTGCGCGGTTTTTTCAATCAGTCGGGGACTTTGATGCAGCCAGAGCGTCTCTGGAGCAATTTCTCTCTCTAAACACAGCCAATCCAATACGAGCCAATACTCGTCGGCTAATAGTTGGAAGACTTGCGGATATATATTGCGAAATGAAGGAGTATGCAAAAGCTGGTGACATTCTTCAACCGGAACTTGACGGCACGAACATTTCCGAACGTCCGCGTCGTCCATATCGGCGGTTATTGCTAGCTTTGGTGGAAGTTAACATCGGTTTGGGCAGGCTAGATAAGTCAGAGTCATTGCTGAAGGAACTGGAAGACGCCATACCGCTTGAGTTGGACGATTTACATGATCAGCAGCTACATGTGCGCGGCCTCTTTGCTTCTGCTCGCATAGCCCACCTGAGGCCAAATCCTGAAGAGGCTATATTGCGGTGGAGATATGCACTGCACGAAATCAGGCAGATGTACACACTCAAGTTGGAGGGAAGTTTTACAGAAGCTATGGCCTATCTGTCCATAGCACACGCACAGATGGCCATTGGGGACATGGACAACTGTCAGCACTCGTGGACGACTGGGGTTAATATCCTAAGAAAAGAGAAATGCGAGTTCTGGATACCTATTGTCCCCACTGTATGGCTACAGAAAATAGTTACAGAGGTCTACGAACTGCAGGGCTGGTCTTTCCGTATGATGCTGCCCGGAGGCAAACCTGATATTACATGGCCATGAGGGAGAATGCCAAATAATTCAATCACAATCCTCTATTTATTTTCCTTTTCTGCAAGAGCAGAATAACACGCTTTTGTTCCATATATGTGTAGGTAGAAGCTGGGTGTTTATTCGTCTGAAATCTTAGTTACCATGGGATGGTTTGTTCCTAGAAGCAATATGTACAACCTTTCGCGACTGTTTGTATGATGCGTGAGTTAATGCAAAGAATAAAAGGGCAAAGCCAGGAAAGATCTTAAAGGTAGGAATAATAAATGCGGTTAATATACCTTCCTATGAAAAGCGAGCCATGCCGCAAACACGGCTGGATTAAGGGGAGTAGTTACCTCGAATTATGGAATGAGGATGGAACACGACTAAAAACTATGGCCTAATTCAATAAAGTATTTTCTACGAGCATTAGATTTATGTACGGCATAGAAATTGGATATCGGATATTGGCTAGTAGTAACTGGTAATTTTTTTGACGGGAAACCAAAACTCTATTCTTTATTCTCCCAAATTCAAAGCCCCAAATTTCTTTAAAAAGTCATTAATATGCTTTGTCGAGTCAAAGTCAAATCCAGCCACATTCCCCTCTCCTGGTGCAACAACATCTTCTTCTAAAAAGAGCTTTGCTAAGTGCCAATACTCAACAGAGTTCTTGTAAAAACCATGTATGCTAGAGTTTTTATTGGTGGGATTTTTGCAGTGCACATCCCACAGTAGTTTCCATCTTTTGAGTGCCCTATTAAGTGCCTCGGAGATGAAGGAAAGCGTTCCTGTTGCTTTTGCATTGAATATTATCTCATGCAATCCTAGATGAATTAATGCGTGACTGTAAGTTGGCTATGGTGGAAATAAAATCGATACCTGACACAAGCACAAAAAGATTTAGATCGCCTAGGTGCTCAAACTTGGCCGCAGAACTAGTTGACCACGCACTATCCATGAGCAGGGACATGCTCATAGAAAGTGATAAATATGGGTAGCTCTTATTCTTCTCTGCATTGCAGAAGGTGTCATCAGGGCAAGGCATTGATCCTGTCATTTCAGAGAGCATAACACGGGGAGGTGTCTGGTGGAAAATTGTGTAAGAGGAGTCCACAAGAAAGATATAAATCATGAGTCTACATAAGACATCTTGTCAGCCTTTGACTATTGTGTGAAAATTTACCCTGGCCTTACCTGATTCCCTGTTCCACCTCAATAAAACTTCCTAGACTCTGTTTCGTGCATGTGGTTTGTTCTGAGCTATGCCGTAATTGCGGAAGACGAATATTTCGAGCTGCAGCAATTATTTCGGGGTATTTCTGCAAGCGTATTCGCCTGCTTGCATCTCCAGGCCTGTCCCAGTGTCTTAATATGGTCATGATGAAGGCTGCTTGGAGGGGTGCTATGCTAGAGCTCCGTTTCTCCGCTGCTTGGTTCACGAGCATTTGAAATTCTTCATGTTCGAACACGTACACTTCTGCATCATCGAAGCAAAGCCTTGCCGCACGAGCATCCTCTTCCGTAGCGTATACAGCACCCATAAGAATGACTGCTGCAAGCAAGGGCGGAAAGACGCATTGGGGATCGAATGTGTCTTGGTGTAGAATTGGGCAATGGGGATGCCATCTGTCAAAGTAGGACTGAATGAAGACGGGCGCCCTTTGTGTTGAAAATATGGACTCTGCCCCTAATGTTGAAGCAGCTGTAGGAGTTGCCCCGAGTCTGGTGGTCGCTGTCGCCGCCAACCCTGCTAAGATTTCACACATCTTGGTATTTAGGGTATTTGAATCGTATTCTCCGCCCGTAGGAATGGAAATACCCCAGAGAGATCCATCGTAGGTAGTGTGCGCAGTTGTATCAGCAGAATCTGGGAGGATCCATGTTGTGTCATTCCATGGCCACAGTTGGGCGTAGGGGTCGGGGGTACCCCATAAGCCGCTTCCAGGCCAGTGAGAAGTTGGCTTGTTTTTGTCACTGGATGTGTTGAAATGCTCTTTGATTGTTTCATTTTGCGGATCTGAGTGATTCAAGAGAAAGGACAACGACATCGGTCGAGGTTTCTGACCGTTGTCTTCTCTAGAGGCGGGGTTATTGTCGATCACGTGAGTTGAAATTTGAGGTAAAAGCGACCTTTTTGTGGATGCTTCGTCAAGGGAAGATCCGACATTGGCATCAACAGTGGCATCGGAATCGGCTGGCTGCGATATTTCCTCTGCCAAAACTTGCTCGCTTTCAAACCACATCCTAGAATATGTGCACTGCCATTGCTTCGTCGAGCAGGCTGCACATGGGTGGCCACCATCACAAGCACTCTTAGCGGCTGCACACGTGTCGCAAGCATGGACTCTTCGGCCACGTTTTAGCGGTAATGGGAGGGGTTGTCCACCTCTATGCCGGCAACTGCGTATATGCCGACGGGCTGTATCTCTGCAGTCATAGTGTTAAAATAGTCGAGCCGGGAGGGGGTGGCAAACGTACGATCTAAAGAAGCCTGCACCGCAGAACAGACAAGAAAACTCCCGGATGCCACGGTCTTTCTGCAGTTAGTCGGCGAAATCCAATGGTCGGGGTTGGGTACTTACGGGTTGCTTCGTGGCGCCGAAGGTGTGTGCTTTGAGTGTAGGTCGCGTAGCATGTTAGACAAGAGTACAGCCGTTGGCCCTCCATCTTGTTGCTTCGTGTCGATTTGGTTTAGGATCAACTGCCGTCGAAATTGGATGGAGCTTTGATAGGAATCTGCTTGGCTAAAGTAGGCAATCAGCCAATGGCGTAGCAAGATTTACCAAGCCTCCGCCCCCAATCGTATCCCCCACACATCGGCAGTCGTTTTGTGGGGTGCCAACCAAGATGCTCCCTGTGGGTTTTTTCCGAGGCAGATTGGCCGGCATTTCTCTGTTGTTAACATCCGTAATACACTTGTTCTGTGCTATGTGCCCTTGATGTATACCATTCTCACGGCTATATAACAGTTGCTAGATCCCTTAAACCCTTCTACATGTGATTCATACAACATCCTCAAGTTTCTTCTTTTCTATCATACGCATTTCGCTACAGTCTTAACAATGTCAGACCATGGTCTCACTTCAAAATGGCCAATCGCCTTAGACCTGGCTGGTTCTAACCAACCGTGCCGATTTGAAGGAGAAATTGCCGACCTTGTGGTGTTAGGCAAGATTCCCAACGCCATCCAGGGCACGTTCTACAGGGTCATGACGGACCCTTTTGTGCCACCACATCCCAACAATGTCCCGATTGATGGCGACGGAAATATTTCGGCCTTTCGCATCTACAATGGACGTGTAGACATGAAAGTCAAGTACGTCGAAACCGAACGGTACATACTCGAACGGAAAGCCAACAAAGCACTCTTCGGTTTATACCGTAATCCGTTTTCGCACCACCCTTGTGTCAGAGCGGTAGTCGATTCAACAGCGAACACAAACCTGGTTTATTGGAACAACAAACTTCTCGCATTAAAAGAAGGCGGTCTTCCTTATGACGTTGACCCGAACACGCTCAAGACGATCGCGTATGACCCCTTCAGTGGTCAGGTCCAATCCAAGACGTTCACAGCCCATCCAAAAGTTGATCCATACACGAATGAGCTCGTCATCTTTGGGTACGAAGCAAAAGGATTGGCATCAAAGGATGTTGTCATATATTCCCTAGACAAAGATGGGAAGAAGCACGATGAACAATGGATTGAATCTCCCTGGTGTGCATTTATCCACGACTGTGCTATTACGCCGAATTGGATTATCCTTGTTCTTTGGCCCTTTGAAGCCGAGATAGCTCGCATGAAAGCTGGGAAACACCATTGGGCCTGGAACTATGACCGTCCCGCAACGTTTATTGTCGCACCCCGACGCAAGACTACGCAACTGCCACCTGGATGGAAGAATGGGGAGTATCGTATCTATTCATGGGAAAACTGCATGCCAGTCCACACCGGTGGCGCCTGGGAAGGTGACGATGGAAAACTCTATATGGAGAGCAGCCGTGTCCATGACAATGCATTCCCTTTCTTTCCAACAGATGACGGCCGGATGCCTGCACCAGGTACAAAAGCTGACTATGTGCGTTGGCAATTCGACTTAAGTGCGCCTACTGGATGCAAGATTCCAGACCCAGTTGTGGTTCTGGACGTGCCGTCGGAGTTTCCTCGCATAGATGAGCGATTCATGACGCAGGAATATGAGTATACTTTCCTGAACGTTTTTGTGCCGCAAAGGTCGAACGGCACTAAAAACATCTTCCAGGGGCTGAATGGATTGGCCATGCACAGCAGCAAGGCCGGCAAGACACGGTGGTTTTATGCTGGCGATGACTCTCTGATTCAAGAGCCAGCCTTCATTCCTCGCAGTCATGACGCAGCAGAAGGTGACGGCTGGGTGGTTGCCATGGTGGAGAGGCGTGCAGGCAACCGAAATGATCTGGTCATCATTGATACCAAAGAGTTCGAGAAACCAATGGCCATTGTCCAGCTACCGATGCACGTGAAGGCCCAAGTTCACGGAAATTGGGTAGATTCGGAAATCCTTCCGGCATCAACGAGCTTGGTGAAGACTTTTCCCGAGATTAAGCCGACACGGGGGGGTGCGTTGGAATCGTTTTAAGCTCTGCTTCTAAGAACGCAAAGGGGTTGAGACGATATCGATGACTTAGTTTGCACGTCCATCAGTCAGTTAAGATCTATGAATTTATAATTGCAAAACGAGAATCTAAAAAAAAAACCCCTAATTTGCGATATAATATTGCCTATAAGTTCCTATTTCAAACGTATAGCATCTACTCTACACCAACCGTGTAAATAAAACGTTTCTATCGCATACTTTTTCCTATCGATTTCTTATTAAAATTAATTTTGTATTTAAAAGCATTTGTTCAGGGTTGAAAGATAAATTTATTAACAAGCATTAATGCAGATTCATCAGCTTGTGCGGAAAACTAATTCATATACAAACATCGATCAACATTGCCATCCAAATTATTTCCCCACCAAGACTAATAGAGAGTCGTTAGTAATGCAATGCGTAAATAAAAGCCCCTTACGCCATATACTTACAGGAAAATTGTAAGCCGTTCCAGAGCCGCCGTCGACGGCGAACGTTAAGATAAAGATAATCAACGAGCAGCCACCAGCTTTTTGTTGTTAATATGTATATTTCAAATTGAAAAGGGTACGTTTATTGATGAAATACTTACCGATAGCAGCCGAAAGAATTATATTCCATTTAGTGAAAAGAACAGGATGGTAACGCCGGACATAGAATTGGGCGATAAACCCGAAAACCTAAAGGAAGTTAGAAGCTTGTTTAGCATATTGTATATCCGTTAAAGACTTACAAAGTAAGGCAATAGAGAACTGTTAATTCCAACCGAGAGCCAGCCGAGCCACGTGCAGATGATGTATGTGTTGATGTAATCAAGGCGCAACTTTGGAAAAAATCGGTGGCCAACATAAAAAGGAATAGGCACAAATATACCGAAGAACAGGGCCATTGGCACATACCAATACTCGCCATCTCGACCAAAGATCTTGTCGCCAGCTCCACCCCAGGCTATGGCTTGAGCATTGTAGGACTGAACATTCTGTCCTGACCAGAGATTCGTTCCTTCGACAGAGAGCAGGATGTCGCGCTGATTCTTGACAATGCTATTCATCATGACCCAATTTAGAATAGCGCCAAGACAGGAGCCGATCATCTGAGACATAAATGTTGCCCGTGGTGGTAGCTTGACGTAATGAGCTAATTTCAAATCGCCCAGCATAAGTAAAGCTTGGACCAGCCCGTTTGATCCATACAGAGTAAACATCATGTTGGCAACAGGATATCCGGGGACAAGATAGCTACCAATCATTTGGACAGCCGTTGTGGGTTGGTAATAAAATCCTGTGATGCCATAAATCGCAGCATAAAAAATGGACAAAAACCAGGTGATAAGGACAGCAATCAAGAAGGCCCACCATGGCAGACCAGTCTTTTGTTGGTAGCAGCAAATTAGACCGATGATGATAGAAAAGACGAGGACAGAATGATACCACCAGCTCGGTGCTTCCTTGTATGCTTGCATAAGGATATAGTGTGGATCCCTATGTACAAGTCAGACTTTAGTTAGATTGCTTATTTTCATGTTATCTTACCCTTCTGTGCCTGGGTACGCCTTGTCTGGCATCCCCCCACCATCCTTCCAAAAGTTGAGCACAGCACCGGACTTGATGTAGTCCCATCGCTTCTTTAGACTCGATGGCTTTAATCCATTAAAAATAAAGCTAACATCGTTCCAATTCCAGAGAAAAATGTGAACGATACCCTAAAATTTAGAATGTCTTAGTAGTTGGTTCTTGTCGAGCCCTTTTGTTAAATGACAAGATAATCTTACCGCTGTGACGCCAAGATTCATGGTCAAAAGAGACAGAGCATTGCTTGTGGCGAACCAAGGAAGTCCGTATGCAGCTAGTTTCTCTTGATCAACTTTATTGTCGAGGCCGAGTATCATGGATTGATTGTAAGTGTCCGTGCCATTTGCAATGAAAAGATCCTGTGCCAAGAAAGGAAAGGCCTTCGCATTCCAAACATTCCCGTAATAGGCGCCGACAGTTAAAGAAACACAAAGAATGTAGCCGATTAACTGATTCACGAGCGTATTCAGAGGTAGGACAAATTGGTCAGTGCCCACATACTGCCAGTCCATGCACCAACTGAGGAGACCCATGCCTTCATTGCCATTGGAGCCGCCGAATAAATAGGTGAAGAGCGCCGAGTGTTGATTGACCAGACAGAAGATAGAAATGCCGGTCGTCAAGGGGAATATGTACTCCGGCACAATTTCCCAGACCATAACAAAGATGCAGACATACCAGAAGACCTTGAGACGTTTCTTGGCCAACGCCTTATCCAAGTGCATGGACTGAAACGTTGTAGCCAGTGGAAGCGATAAGGGCCATACGAATTTTGTTGGATAAATAAACGTTTTTCGCATAAGCCCAATGATGCCATATCCGATGCATTGCGACGAAAGAAGCATGAAGATGGCAGAGGCAGCGTTGGGCTGTTCACTATACCACAACTCCTGAACAGCTAGTTGCTCTGTTCCAAGTGCTGAAACAGAAGCAGAATTTGCCATGATCACAATAAACACATGTTCCTTTTGATTGAACGGACCAGGATTCAGAAAATGGCCAATGGGACCTTTAGAAGCAACAGTGAGCTTGCGCAATAAATAAAGGATATAAAAAAGTAAATATAGCTTACCCCAACGAGGAATCAGAGTTGTGAGTTCGCCAAGACAGTAGGCAATAATGACAAGAAAGATGGCGTTCACAGTAACGGTTTGTGGCTTAAAATAGAAGATCTCTGCGATAACAGCACCAAACGCTGAGAGGCCAAACCCTAAAACGAAAGAACGAAAGGTGTAGGGGCTATCACTTGGGTTATCTGTGCAGTCAAGTGCCTTGGTGACCAACTGAAGTGCTGTGTCAACTGTCGTGTCGGCGGCGAGATTGCCGGTTTCTGCATCCAAATAGCCATCTTTGCCAAGTGCCGTTGCTTTGATGGTATTGTTGCCGATAACTATATCAATATCTCCAACCTCTGGTTCGAGGGAAGTATTGCTAGACTTCGTAAAGGGAGGAGGCACTTCTGTGCCATACATGTTGGCTTCCATGCTTTCTGAAGTGTTTTCCGTCATTGTTTTGCGCTACATGTGTCTCTGTGGGAAAGAGTCCGAATGTTAAGAGGTAATAACTCTGGTATTTAAAGGCAATGAACAACCTATAAATGCAACGGTACTAGAGTAGAATAACGATATTATCTACCTTGTAGAAGACTAAGAGACACTAATGCGTATACATACGAAGCATCTCGCAGCCATGATTCCACTAGAAAGCTTGTATCTTCCACACCCCGCTCCGGTGTCCATACGTCGCAGTCAAGCTTTTCGTGTGGGGAGACACGGGAAACGGTTACGGAGCTAACACTATTAGCCTGGTATACCGACCCAGATAATAAATAGTCTGTAAAAACTCGCTTCCACTTTTCGAGTTGGTGTACCTAACGTCTAGAATAATAATGTTTTACTACCCCTTCTCTCCCAGATTACGATTTTGGCCTTTTATTCTGTAGATATTTCCGGTAGTACAATATATTAAAATTAAAATACAACCGAGCGACTCTTTCTCTGTTGCATTCTGTGCCTCTGCTTTAGGAGTGGAAGATTCGTTACCTCGTAATTGTAACCGATCGTGCGTGGATTGCGTGGACAAATTGCATACAGGGTACATTACTCCACATCAAGAATGATAACGAAAGGATACGAATATTTAATTATTTAATCTTTGAGACACCTTCCTTTCTTGTAAGTTTTTCTTTTTGGCGAATGCCGATATCTTTCACTAAAAACACGGAGTATTCCTAATGCTTAAGGCCTCGTATTAATATGAATCATGTTATCTCAAGCGACCACAGCTCTACTCCAAGGACAGTATTTCTTAAGCACAGTCATAATAGTAAAAGTCTTTATAGCAGAGACGTTGGGTTCCTAGAAGTTAATATGGGAACTGTACTCCGTAGATGCATTCCCTTAGCTAGAGGCTTCTAAAAAGTGTAGTTAACATGTTCCAGGCCATCTGTTTCCTGGGTTGACAGGGATGGCTGTACGAGTAGTGCTTGGTTAATTGTATGGCAGGCCGCTATGGCCGAGACTCCAAGCTAGTAATGAAGAGCTTTTACACCTTGTCGCTACTATGTACAGCTTATATCATTATAAAATTGTGCATAAACTTTGATTCTTTTCTGTGCAACTGTGTTCTATTCATATTAAGTCTCTTACACTGGCCCACTAAACGATCGCCCAGTCGGTTCTCGGGTTGCTTCCCTAGTAATTGTTGTAAACTTAACGGTTTCCTTAACACCAGATATTTGGTGGTCAATCTGGCAGTTATCACGAACATAGGAAGGCAACAAGAACCCGCCCTTGACGTTGTAAATGGGAATTTTCTCATTGGTGTGGATCTTGCCGCAAACCTCAAAGTTTTGGAAAGCCAACGCCTCTACCTTGTCATCGGTGGGCCTCCCCACACAAAGTACGCCTCCAGAGAGGTCCTCCATTGGACGGAACATCCGGTTCAGGTTTTCCACGACATCGTCCTGCATTCCCGAGACTATTTCTTCGGGACTTGGAACGCAGCGCCACAAAAGTGACACGGATTGTTTGAGTGATTCTGAGTACCAGAGATACTGGGTCCCTTCTGCGACGGCCTGCTTCACGGTGCTTTGCAGCAGGTTGGTGGTATGTCTGCCGAGGATGGTTCCATACTTGACATCATGCCTGTCGGTAAACGCAACATTGGATGCGATAAAAAGAGGCGCGCCCTCAAGAGCATCGGTAACGTCAGCCCACCCGCTTATCTGCGGGAGGCCAGAGGGAGAATCAACGAAGGGCAATGCATTTGCTGACGTCCCAGTGATGAGAGACAGATCATGGGAGTAGCCAGCAGGATAGGTACCAACTTGGCTTGGGGTGTCAAATGTATGGGTTATTGTCCCTATGCATGTTTGCTTGCCCAGAATCCAGACATCTTTCCCCAATGGAGTGTTGGTAGTTGGGGTATCGCATGGACGCACGTAGGGAAGATCAACCTTTGTTGATGAACGAAATCGGAACTTTAGGAGGGTGTCTTTCGCTAGCCAAAGACAGTCGATTGCGCGACGAAGAAGCCCAGGTTGAGGAATGCGAACAAACTCATGGGTCACTGTTGTTATTGCCGGAGTTCCATCGGGAAGAATAAGACGCAATCCGAGGCTGCAACTAGTGCTCAATGTTGGGTTTGCTGTCACATTTTGCCCAATCATGGCGCCGCCCCTTGACGGAGTACAGCGGAGCACACCGAACACAGCAGCACGACCTCCAACGCCGCATGACACACCATCCTGATAGTCATAAAGCAATGCTGACTCATCGGGATATAGCACTTCGATGCAGCCACTCAGCCAAATTCGAGCTCCACAGGAGCGAGGGTACTGAAGTCGAAATGCTTCCAAATCATCATTGGACAAAAGTTTCCGTGGGTTGATTGGATGCAAGATGTAATCATTCCTGGAGGGATAAATCATTCTGCGAGGCCCATATATGCGCTTGGCTGGCATTTGGTGTATCTCCAGCCCCCCGGCATGGGTGCAGGGCACAGGACAGGACAGAGACCAGACAACCCACATTCTAGTACCGTCCCTTAAGTAAAATATCGCAACAAGCACATCATCTGCCCCAGAGAATGCTGGATGGTACGTGCGTAGCAGTTCTTGATTCTCTTTGGTAACAGTAGAGGTTGACAAAGCCCGAGCAGCCGCCAGTGCCCTTGGGCCCCATTCGGTCGAATCCGTGCCTAGAAATGATGAGTATCGGGGCCAAGTACAAGCGAGATGGGTATCGAACTAACATTTGATTTCCACATACCCAATGTAGGGGTCATGTGCAAGGTAGTCATCGTCAATTCCAGTTTGAACGTCAATATCCTCGTAAACAGATACCGTGCGTCTTCGCTTTGTAGCGTCAGGATTGGCCATTTTTGAGAATGAGACTGTGACTGAGAGTTGGATGAAGTTTGAAGGGAAGAAAAAAATAGAGGACTTGACAAAAAGAAAGAAGTAAACCATTAGAAAACTGCTAGAGGAAGGAGTGCCATTTTATGGAAGGAGGGGTGGCAAAGGAAGGTGCGACTTACTCAGTTCGTAACTTCCATTTTGTGGATCAGGATCCAATGCGTGGCTGCACCTATTATTGCATTAGCCCACAATATTTATATTACTCAGCGCCTCTATAAAATTATCTTTAATCAAAAGTTTACATTTTCATCAAGTTCATACTCACTCTATAATACGCGTAAGACTTTGTACTAAGTCGAGCAACAGGGACAGAATTCGGCAGAAGAATATTGGCTATGGGAAAGCCTAACAGACAACATCTAACTCGATGGTTCAATACTAACATGTCTCTATTAGTTTTTCTAAAGGGAGTTTTGCCTTTCTATTTCAGGTATAATAATACATTACCTGTTGCAGACTCTTAAATCGTTAGATAGATTCTATTACTGTCTTGTGCTGCTGTTTACACACCCAATAAATTGAATGGAACACAAAAAGTCAAAGCGCATTATCGATTAATAATGATGCACTCAGATGTCTATAGTAACGACTAACGGCATAGATGCTAACACGGAGCAGGCCGTCCTGCTCCTCAAGATTTTGTGACTTTAATGTGAACTTTATTATTACCATACACCTATTGCTTTGCCCTCAAGTTGGCCTTCAGGCTGGTGCTGTAAGTTTTGATAACTTACGATCGGACTTCCCCAAAACATGCACTGTTCACCTGTCTCTTTGAACTCTGACCAAGGGGTTTGCCTTGCAGTAGAGGTGTGTTGTTAAGTGCTTTACGTCCCGGCCAAATAGGGATTTTCATCTTGCTTGGCGTTGATTCCGCAGAAGAGTATTTTATCTAACTTAAAAATTAAATAACAACGCAAGCAGTTGGTAAAATTGCTCGTCCGGGGACTTTACAAAACAAAAGGATTTCTAGAAAGACGTGAATAAGAAACAACATGATTTTGCTATCCCATGTAATATTCTTCGTACGTCGATAGACAAGTCGAAAAAGGTGTTAACCAGTATTTTCCGGTTGGCTCATTGCATCTGCTTTAAAAGACTCAGATCCAAACTTCTTTGCAAATTCCCTTTACTAAAAGAGGAGTATCCATTACGGAGAAAATGTGGCAAACCGGTTCGCTTCCCGGCTAAATTCAATCTGTTGGGGTTTATTTCTTGGGGTCGGTGTTTGTAAATACCCGCAGACTTGGGAAGACGCAATTCGGTAAATCCTGGTGCTCCGTACCTCCACATTTTACTGCTGGCAGCGGGGAGAGATGCAGTCATGATCGATGGTCCGGCTAATCTATCAAACAGTTCAATTCTTTCTTTTTCGCGAGACATCTGAGCTTGATCCTTCTGGTGTGTCAATACATTCGTGCAAATCTACACTGCAGCCCTAAGAAAACAAAGAAAACAAAGGGGCCATGCAAGTTAGAAAGCTCACACGACTGCTTCTGGCCGTGTTGACGACTGGCTTAGCCGTCACTCCGGCGACCGCCATCGGCCAGAAGAACTTCATCTCTTTCACATCAGGAAATTTTCAACTGGCGCCCAACAACGACTTCAGCGGTCCCGGGCAGATTCGGGTTTCGCCCAATGACTACTGGGGCGTCATCCGCGCTGCTGGCGACCTGGCCGTCGACTTTGGCCGCGTTACCGGACTCAACTTGACGCTGACCAACGGCCTTGCCGGTGCCAAGCCGGCCACATACGATTACCAGCCTGTCGACAATATGAACAACACCGTTTACCACACGACTGGAAATGAATCTTTTACTGGCCCTGACTACACCGATCCTGCACCAGGCCAGACTGTCATTCTTGCTGGTACTGTAGGCCACTCGAAAATTATCGATAGTCTTGTGGAGGCGGGCAAGCTGAATGTGACCGCGATCACGGGCCAGTGGGAGGCATTTGTGACGGCCCTGGTGTCGGAGCCACTACCAGGGTGCGCGCAGGCGCTCGTGGTGGCGGGCAGTGACCCACGAGGCACCATTTTTGGTCTCTATGACATCAGCGAGCAAATCGGTGTGTCGCCGTGGCACTTTTGGGCAGACGTAGCCGTGCGGCCACACGAGATGGTCTATGCAGTTCTGTTGACACCCAAGGTACAGCTGTCGCCATCGGTCAAGTACCGGGGCTTCTTTATCAACGACGAGCAGCCGGACCTAACGGACTGGGTGGCACAGCACTGGCCGGATACGCCGTACGGGGCAGGCTATGGCCCAGGGCTGTACAAGCTCATGTTTGAGTTACTACTGCGGCTGCGTGCCAACTACCTGTGGCCGGCCATCTGGAGCACAATGTTTGAGGTGGACGACCCGGCCAACCAGCCACTTGCAGATGCGTACGAGATTGTGATGGGCAGCTCACACACGGAGCCGCTGATGCGGGCCCAGAACGAGTACTCTACCTTCTATGCGGGCCAGGGCGCCTGGGCGTACGATCAGAATAACAAGACGATCGACGAGTACTTTCGCTATGGTGTGCGGCGAGCCAAGCCGTATGCACGCAACTCGCTTTGGACGATGGGTATGCGCGGAACGGGTGACACGGCCATAGAGAGCGACGGCGTGGACAGTATAGTCAGCATGCTCAACACGCTCGTAACCAACCAACAGCAGATCATCACTGAGGGACTGGGCGACGACACCAACATCTCAGACGTGGCTCAGATGTGGTGTCTCTACAAGGAAGTGCAGTCGTATCTATCTGAAGGCCTTGAAGTGCCCGACGACGTAACCTTGCTGTGGTCAGACGACAACTGGGGCAACGTGCGTCGACTGCCGCTGGCAGACGAACGTGATAGGGCCGGTGGTGCAGGCATCTACTACCACTTTGACTATGTCGGTGATCCGCGCGACTACAAGTGGATCAACACGGTACAGTTGACCAAAACGGCAGAGCAGATGGGACTGGCATACGCA
Organism: Dryadomyces quercivorus; assembly: GCA_002778125.1. Lineage (NCBI taxonomy): Eukaryota > Fungi > Ascomycota > Sordariomycetes > Ophiostomatales > Ophiostomataceae > Dryadomyces > Dryadomyces quercivorus. The sequence goes on from PCDE01000010.1 coordinate 3,284,219, forward strand.
AGAGGCGCAGACCGCATCTGGATTGTTAATGTGGGCGATCTCAAGGCGCTGGAACTACCACTCAGCCACTTTCTCGACATGGCCTACGACATGACGTCCTGGGGCATTCATGAGGAGGACGATACGGTGTCTGGGTGGACGGCAGCGTGGGCTCGGCGTGAGTTTGGCCTCGGCACCGATGGTGAGGACGACGACGGTCAGGATAAGAAGACAACAGCAGCTATCGTCGATGTCGTGGCCCGCTATAGCATGTATGCGAGCCGACGGAAGTTCGAGTTGGTTGAGCCGCAGACATATTCAGTGCTGAACTATGGCGAGGCCGAGACAGTGTTGGAACAGTGGCAGACGCTGGTGGCGGACGCACAGCACATTTACGATGCCCTGCTCGATCCGGTGGCCCAGCCAGCCTTTTTCGAAATGATACTGCACCCGGTTTTGGCAGGTGAAATCATACACCGACTACAGATGACGGCAGCACGCAATCAACTGTACGCGGGCCAAAAACGGAATCAGGCCAACACACTGGTACAAAAAGTGCTGGAAGCATCAGACGACGATGTGAAGTTGACGTGGCGCTGGGATGGCTTGCTCAACGGCAAGTGGAAGCATATGATGTCGCAGACACACCTCGGCTTCGACGGCTACTGGCAGCAGCCAATGCGCAACAGTCTGCCCGACGTCCGCTATGTCCAAACGGCCTACACATCGCTGGCCGGAGACGTTGGTATTGGCATCGAGGGCTCCAATGCTACCATTCCAGGCGACGACAAGTGGCATACCAACTCGGCCAACAGCCTTGTCACTCTGCCTCTTGATTCTTACGGTACTTCGCGACGCTACTTTGACGTATTTTCCCGCGGCATACGCACCTGCACTTGGACAGCCGCGGCCGCCCCGTCTTGGTTAGTTATCTCGCCTAGCAGTGGCATCGTTGGCCCTGATCAGCCTGGCAATGGTGATGTCCGCGTCTACGTCTCTGTAAACGACTGGACACAGGCCGTCAACGGCACCGTCCAGATCAACATCACCACACCCTGCCGCCAAGATGGTCTCGATCGCTATGGCTACAGTTCCCCTACACTGCAGGTTCCCGTCATCGTGCACGAGGTGCCCAGCAACTTCTCTGTCGGCTTCGTCGAGGCTGACCAGACTATCGCCATCGATGCCGCTCATTACCAGACAATTGTTCCACCACCAACGACAACAGGAAGCCAGAACATTACGTACCGCACGTTCCACAACTATGGCCGCACTGGCAGCGGTGTTGGCCTCTGGCCCCCTGGACTAGAGAAACTAGACGTCGATACCGCCCCAGCTCTCGAGTACCAACTCTATCTCTTTTCCAACACAACGACCGCTAATGTTACCCTATACCTCTCGCCCTCACAAAACTACCTTGGTGACGACAACCCACTCGAGTACGGCATCGCCCTCTATCTAGCCGGCAGTCAGGCACCTGAACCGACGATGGTGCAGCCTGTGGGCCAGTCAGTCGGTCAGTCGATGCCATCTAGCTGGGGCTTTGCCGTGGCCGACAGCGTCTGGGGTGTTACGTCAAGCAACACGACAACGACTACTTTTGAAGTGCTACAAGAGGGTGCGTACACACTGCGAATCTGGGCGCTGCTACCAAGTATTATTGTACAACGGGTAATTGTGGATTTAGGCGGCGTGCGGTCGTCGTTTTTAGGGCCGCTAGAGAGCTTTTTGATTGGGCGTGATATAGTAGGAGAATATAGCGGAACTACTATTGTACGCTCGCTGTTAGTAAAAGAGTAATAGTATAGGTAAGAATACAAATCTTTCTATTTATTAGTTTTTTATTATTATTTTATAAACGTTTATACTAAGAAAGGTAAATAATAGTATTAAAATACAAGGCATATAGCGGTTGTTACAGCACTATATCCCCTATATTTTAAGTCTCCTACCGCTATATTTATTTATAGAGGATGTCCTAGCTTAGTAATGCTTATATAACCTATATCCCCTAATTACTTAGATTTTTCTAATAATTATAATATTTCTTACTAAGCAGTATAATACCTATAAACTTAGTAATAAATAGTTGTAGGTATTATAGTTATGTAAAGTAGTGTAAGGTTTGTGTACAACAGGTGCACGAAGGTAAATAGTATATAGGGGTAAATGCAGAAACTTCAACTTAACGAACTATCTGCGAGTACTAACCAATAGGTTAGCGAGCTATATACGCCTTATAGAACGGGGCGTTGTATGATGCCCCTTTACTACTACTTAATTATAGCAAGACCCTTCTGCGCCCTTACTTGTGCGCAGGTTAAGAGGGCTTGTTTAGTAGGCTGCGTCCTTTAGAAGTAATCTTGCGTTAGGATTCTTTTAGTATATAGTTAGAGATTAATTGTATACTAAGCTACTTAGTATTACTTAATTATAAGTAAGTATTAAGTAGCACGTGCTGTGCATAACGTTGTGTATAGCTTATATACTTGCCTCTTTATACTATTCTCCTCTTTTAAAAGAAGGCGTCTTTGCTAATGCAAATAGTATGCCTTATAAAGTGCTATTCTTAGTAAAAACCTACTTTTTTATTATAAGAAAAGGGTAATAGCTTGCTTTATAAATATAAAGCAATTAGTGCCTAAACCTATTATTTTATACCGCTTCCTAACTAGTTTAGGGTAATAAAGTAAATAGCTTACTACTATGCGTATCTTTTACGCAATATTTATAAGGGTAAGTATAGTTGCCTTTACTTTTATATTATTCTTATCTTGTTTAGTAACGTAGTGTAGTGTAGTGTAGTGTTAGGTTAGGGTTAGGTTAGGTTAGGGTTAGGTTAGGTTAGGGTTAGGTTAGGGTTAGGG
>PCDE01000015.1:7500-12500 GCA_002778125.1 Dryadomyces quercivorus
GTTGCGTTGGAAGGTTCCCAGCCGCTCCCCCCGGGGGGGGTCCGGCCAGGGCCTAGCAGCGCCCAACAGGCGCGCCCGGGGGGGTTCTCACCCCCCCAAGGCGCTCCTGGCATCCCCAGGCTAAGCGAGCCACGAGCGGCCGCCGCCTGGAGGGTCCGACGGGACGGGGAGGGACCCGCGCAGCGGCCCCCGCGGCAAGCCGCGGGCTCTCCGGAGCGCGGGGGGTTTCCCTCCCCAAGATATGGAACGGTTTTTACAGGTAAGGGCCTGAACCCAGGACGGGGCCCCCAGACAAGCCGGAAGCCGCCCCTGAGCGCTGCGCGCTGGCCCGCGGCGCCTCTGCGGCGCCCGGCCGGGGGGGGGGCTCTGTTTCACGCCCCCCCTTCGTAGACCTGCCGCGCAAAAACAGCCTTTCCCCGGGCGAGTACGACCCGCGCCAGGCAGAGACCGCGCCGCCGGACCCCGCAGGGCGCGCCCCCCGCGCAGAGCGACTCACGGCCTGCGCGCGGGGTGCGCGCTGCCGAGGTGCGATCTGCCAGGAGGCGCCCCCCGCGGCGCCCGGCTGCCCTGGAGCGGCCCCCAGGCACGCTGGAGGACGCCCCTGAGCGGTGCGCGGCGGGCCGCCCGGGGGGGGGCTCTGTCTCACGCCCCCCCCTTCGTAGACCTGCCGCGCAAAAACAGCCTTTCCCCGGGCGAGTACGACCCGCGCCAGGCAGAGACCGCGCCGCCGGGCCCCGCAGGGCGCGCCCCCCGCGCAGAGCGACTCACGGCCTGCGCGCGGGGTGCGCGCTGCCGAGGTGCGATCTGCCAGGAGGCGCCCCCCGCGGCGCCCGGCTGCCCTGGAGCGGCCCCCAGGCACGCTGGAGGACGCCCCTGAGCGGTGCGCGGCGGGCCGCCCGGGGGGGGGCTCTGTCTCACGCCCCCCCCTTCGTAGACCTGCCGCGCAAAAACAGCCTTTCCCCGGGCGAGTACGACCCGCGCCAGGCAGGGGCCGGGCCGTCGGACTTAGCGGGGCGCGCCCCCCGCGCAGGGCGACTCACGGCCTGCGCGCGGGGTGCGCGCTGCCGAGGTGCGATCTGCCAGGAGGCGCCCCCCGCGGCGCCCAGCGGCCCAGGACGGAGCCCCCGGCCCCAAGACGTACCCCGAGAGCCCCCCAGTGGCGCCCCCCAGACAAGCCGGGAGACGCCCCTGAGAGGAAGACACGCGCCACGGCGGCGATGCAGCCGCGGCGCCCTGCCGGGAGGGGGTGACCATTAGCAGTCCCCCCCCGTGTAGTCCCCAAAAATCAGCCGCTCCCCCGAGGGGGGCGACCCCTGCCAGGCGCGGCCCGATGCCTCGGGCTTATCCTGGCCGGGCCCCCGCGCAGACCGACCCACGAGCAGCGCGCGCGCTGCCGCGGGGCGGTCTGCCGGGGGGGTGTTCCCGCCCCGAGCGGGGGGGCGGCGGCCGTGTTGAGACGGACGCGCCCCCCCCTGGAGCGGACGGAGGGTTGTGCCCGCGTCGCCGACGCGGGCGGGGGTGCCCGCCGGGAGGGCGCGGTGGCCGCCGTGTTGCGGCGGTCGCGCCCCCCCGCGGGCCCTTTTTCTTCCCCCTTCACATACCCGCCGCGTAAAAACGGCCTTTCCCTGGACGGGTACGGCCCGCGCCAGGCAGAGCCCGGGTCCCCGGACCCTGCGTGGCGCGTGCCCCGCGCAGTGCGACTCACGGCCGGCGCGCGAGGTGCGCGCTGCCGAGGTGCGATCTGTCACGAGGCCCCCCCGCAGCGGCCGCTGGGCCCCGTGGGCGTGCCAGCGACCGCTGCGAGGAGAGGCCGCGGGCCTACGCCGTCCTCCGTCCTCCGTCCTCCGTCCTCCGTCCTCCGCCCCCCTCCATAGAGCCACCGCACTGCCGGGGGGGGGGCGGGTGCGCCTGCGCCGTTCCCCGCCCCCCTCCATAGAACCACCGCACTGCCGGGGGGGCGGGTGCGCCTGCGCCGTTCCCCGCCCCCCTTCATAGATCCACCGCGCAAAAACAGCCTTTCCCCGGGCGTGTACGACCCGCGCCGGGCAGCGCCCGCGCCGTCGGACTTTGCGTGGCGCGTGCCCCGCGCAGAGCGACTCACGGCCTGCGCGCGGGGTGCGCGCTGCCGAGGTGCGATCTGCCAGGAGGCGCCCCCCGCGGCGGCGAGGCGCGCCGGAGAGAGGGCGGCGGGCGCTGGGGGCCCCCGGGACAGCGCCCACGGGGGCCCGGCGGGCGCTGGGGAGAGAGGCCGAGGGCCCCCGGGGGGCCGCCAGGGGGCGCGGGGGGCGGCCCGCGGGCGCCCCCCTTCATAGACCCACCGCGCAAAAACAGCCTTTCCCCGGGCGGGTACGACCCCCGCCAGGCAGGGGCCGGGTCGCCGGACCCCGCAGGGCGCGCCCCCCGCGCAGGGCGACTCACGGCCTGCGCGCGGGGTGCGCGCGGCCCAGGGCCGCCCCCGCGGAGCGACTCACGGGCAGCGCGCGGGGTGCGCGCTGCTGAGGCGACTCACGAGCAGCGCGCGGGGTGCGCGCTGCTGAGGCGCGGCCTGCGAGGGGGGGCCCGCCGCGCCGCCGAGGCGCGCGGGAGGGGGGCGGCGGGCGCTGGGGAGAGAGGCCGAGGGCCCCCGGGGGGCCGCCAGGGGGCGCGGGGGGCGGCCCGCGGGCGCCCCCCTTCATAGACCCACCGCGCAAAAACAGCCTTTCCCCGGGCGTGTACGACCCGCGCCGGGCAGGGACCGCGTCGCCGGACCCCGCGCGGCGCGCCCCCCGCGCAGAGCGACTCACGGCCCGCGCGCGGGGTGCGCGCTGCTGAGGCGCGGCCTGCCAGGGGGGGCCCGCCGCGCCCGCGGCGCCCGGCGGCCGCCGGGGAGGGAGGCCGCGGCCCCCCCCCTCACAGACCCGCCGCGCCAAAACGCGCCCTCCCCGGGCGGGGGCGCCCACCGCGAGGCGCGCCCGCCCAGGCGGCGCCTAACGCGGCGGGGCCCCCGCGCAGGGCGACTCACGGCCCGCGCGCGGGGTGCGCGCTGCTGATTGGTCTGGGCCTCCGCGCCCCCAAAACACCCTTTCGCCCCGTCCCGGCCCCGGCCCAGGCCCGGACGGCCCCGCCCGGGTGCCGCCGTGTCCGCCGCGCCGCGGGCTACCCGCCCATGCCCGCCCCGGCCGCCCGCCGCCCGCCGACCGCCCGCAAGACAATTAAACACACAACTCTGCCTTTTTCGTCTAGAAAATGCACCCAAACCACATCGGACCTGCGCACGTCTTCCTCCTCCGCCTGCCCCCCCCCCGGACGCCCCGCCGCCGGGGCCCGCCCCCGGCCCCCCCGGGCCCCCCGGACCCCCGGCGCACCCGCCCCGCCCCGGGACCGCCCGGCCGCCCCGCCGGAGCCCGCCAGAGCCCGCCAGAGCCGCCGCCGGCCCCCCCGCCCCGGGCGCACGTGACCCGCCGGCGCCCGCGCGGTCACGTGCGCACCGCCACGTGACGCGCCGCACCTGACTTGCCACGTGACCCGGCCCCCGCGCCCGCCGCGCCCGCCGCCGGCCGCCCAGGGGCCCGGGAGAAAATCCAAAACCGGCGGCGCGGCGGCGCGCGCCCCGCCCCCCGCGCGCGCCCCGCCGCCCCTGCCACCCGCCGCGGGCCCCGCCGCCCCCGGCGCCCCCCCGCGCCCCCCGGGGGCCCCCCTGGGCCGCGGGCACCCGCCCCCCGCGCGCGCCCGCCCCGGACAGAACTTTGACCCTCCCCCCTGGATCCGCGTTTCCCGGCCTCGGTCGAGCCCCCCCCGCCCGGGACCGCCCAGCGCCCTGCGCAGGTGCCCCGCCCGCCGCCCGCCGCGCCCGCGCCCGCCCCAGAGCGACTCACCCCCACCGCGCACCGCGTCCGGGCCCCGGGGACTTGCGAAAAAAAAATCCCTCCGCGGCCAGAAACCGCAACTCACCCTCCCCTTGGCCAGAAACCACAACACACCCTCCCCTTTTGCTGGCCACCTTGGCAACCCCTCCCCGCGGCCAGAATCCACAACACACCCTCCCCTTTTGCTGGCCACCTTGGCAACCCCTCCCCGCGGCCAGAATCCACAACACACCCTCCCCTTTTGCTGGCCACCTTGGCAACCCCTCCCCGCGGCCAGAATCCACAACACACCCTCCCCTTTTGCTGGCCACCTTGGCAACCCCTCCCCTTGGCCAGAAACCACAACACACCCTCCCCTTTTGCTGGCCACCTTGGCAACCCCTCCCCGCGGCCAGAATCCACAACACACCCTCCCCTTTTGCTGGCCACCTTGGCAACCCCTCCCCGCGGCCAGAATCCACAACACACCCTCCCCTTTTGCTGGCCACCTTGGCAACCCCTCCCCGCGGCCAGAATCCACAACACACCCTCCCCTTTTTCTGGCCAGTTTGGCAACTCACCCTCCCCCTTCCCGGCCAGAATCCACAACTCACCCTCCCCTTTTTCTGGCCAGTTTGGCAACTCACCCTCCCCTTTCGCGGCCAGTTTGGCAACTCACCCTCCCCTTTCTTTGGCCAGTTTCTCAACACACCCTCCCCTTTTTCTGGCCAGAAACCACAACTCACCCTCCCCTTTTCCCGGCCAAAAACCACAACTCACCCTCCCCTTCTTCTGGCCAGAATCCTCAACACACCCTCCCCCTTCCCAGCCAGAAACCACAACACACCCTCCCCTTTTTCTTGGCCAGAATCCTCAACTCACCCTCCCCTTTCGCGGCCAGTTTGGCAACTCACCCTCCCCTTTCTTTGGCCAGAATCCTCAACTCACCCTCCCCTTTCTTTGGCCAGAATCCTCAACACACCCTCCCCTTTTTCTAGCCAGAAACCACAACTCACCCTCCCCTTTTCCCGGCCAAAAACCACAACTCACCCTCCCCTTTTTTCTAGCCAGTTTCTCAACTCACCCTCCCCTTTTTCTAGCCAGTTTCTCAACACACCCTCCCCCTCCCCGCAGCCAGAATCCGCAACTCACCCTCCCCTTTTCCCGGCCAGTTTG
>PCDE01000015.1:20000-23016 GCA_002778125.1 Dryadomyces quercivorus
AAGCCGCCCCTGAGCGCTGCGCGCTGGCCCGCGGCGCCTCTGCGGCGCCCGGCCGGGGGGGGGGCTCTGTTTCACGCCCCCCCTTCGTAGACCTGCCGCGCAAAAACAGCCTTTCCCCGGGCGAGTACGACCCGCGCCAGGCAGAGACCGCGCCGCCGGACCCCGCAGGGCGCGCCCCCCGCGCAGAGCGACTCACGGCCTGCGCGCGGGGTGCGCGCTGCCGAGGTGCGATCTGCCAGGAGGCGCCCCCCGCGGCGCCCGGCTGCCCTGGAGCGGCCCCAGGCACGCTGGAGGACGCCCCTGAGCGGTGCGCGGCGGGCCGCCCGGGGGGGGGCTCTGTCTCACGCCCCCCCCTTCGTAGACCTGCCGCGCAAAAACAGCCTTTCCCCGGGCGAGTACGACCCGCGCCAGGCAGGGGCCGGGCCGTCGGACTTAGCGGGGCGCGCCCCCCGCGCAGGGCGACTCACGGCCTGCGCGCGGGGTGCGCGCTGCCGAGGTGCGATCTGCCAGGAGGCGCCCCCCGCGGCGCCCAGCGGCCCAGGACGGAGCCCCCGGCCCCAAGACGTACCCCGAGAGCCCCCCAGTGGCGCCCCCCAGACAAGCCGGGAGACGCCCCTGAGAGGAAGACACGCGCCACGGCGGCGATGCAGCCGCGGCGCCCTGCCGGGAGGGGGTGACCATTAGCAGTCCCCCCCGTGTAGTCCCCAAAAATCAGCCCGCTCCCCCGAGGGGGGCGACCCCTGCCAGGCGCGGCCCGATGCCTCGGGCTTATCCTGGCCGGGCCCCCGCGCAGACCGACCCACGAGCAGCGCGCGCGCTGCCGCGGGGCGGTCTGCCGGGGGGGTGTTCCCGCCCGAGCGGGGGGGCGGCGGCCGTGTTGAGACGGACGCGCCCCCCCCTGGAGCGGACGGAGGGTTGTGCCCGCGTCGCCCGACGCGGGCGGGGGTGCCCGCCGGGAGGGCGCGGTGGCCGCCGTGTTGCGGCGGTCGCGCCCCCCCCGCGGGCCCTTTTTCTTCCCCCTTCACATACCCGCCGCGTAAAACGGCCATTTCCCTGGACGGGTACGGCCCGCGCCAGGCAGAGCCCGGGTCCCCGGACCCTGCGTGGCGCGTGCCCCGCGCAGTGCGACTCCACGGCCGGCGCGCGAGGTGCGCGCTGCCGAGGTGCGATCTGTCACGAGGCCCCCCCGCAGCGGCCGCTGGGCCCCGTGGGCGTGCCAGCGACCGCTGCGAGGAGAGGCCGCGGGCCTACGCCGTCCTCCGTCCTCCGTCCTCCGTCCTCCGTCCTCCGCCCCCCTCCATAGAGCCACCGCACTGCCGGGGGGGGGCGGGTGCGCCTGCGCCGTTCCCCGCCCCCTCCATAGAACCACCGCACTGCCGGGGGGGGCGGGTGCGCCTGCGCCGTTCCCCGCCCCCCTTCATAGATCCACCGCGCAAAAACAGCCTTTCCCCGGGCGTGTACGACCCGCGCCGGGCAGCGCCCGCGCCGTCGGACTTTGCGTGGCGCGTGCCCCGCGCAGAGCGACTCACGGCCTGCGCGCGGGGTGCGCGCTGCCGAGGTGCGATCTGCCAGGAGGCGCCCCCCGCGGCGGCGAGGCGCGCCGGAGAGAGGGCGGCGGGCGCTGGGGGCCCCCGGGACAGCGCCCACGGGGCCCGGCGGGCGCTGGGGAGAGAGGCCGAGGGCCCCGGGGGGGCCGCCAGGGGCGCGGGGGGCGGCCCGCGGGCGCCCCCTTCATAGACCCACCGCGCAAAAACAGCCTTTCCCCGGGCGGGTACGACCCCCGCCAGGCAGGGGCCGGGTCGCCGGACCCCGCAGGGCGCGCCCCCCGCGCAGGGCGACTCACGGCCTGCGCGCGGGTGCGCGCGGCCCAGGGCCGCCCCCGCGGAGCGACTCACGGGCAGCGCGCGGGGTGCGCGCTGCTGAGGCGACTCACGAGCAGCGCGCGGGGTGCGCGCTGCTGAGGCGCGGCCTGCGAGGGGGGCCCGCCGCGCCGCCGAGGCGCGCGGGAGGGGGCGGCGGGCGCTGGGGAGAGAGGCCGAGGGCCCCCGGGGGGCCGCCAGGGGGCGCGGGGGCGGCCCGCGGGCGCCCCCCTTCATAGACCCACCGCGCAAAAACAGCCTTTCCCCGGGCGTGTACGACCCGCGCCGGGCAGGGACCGCGTCGCCGGACCCCCGCGCGCGCGCCCCCCGCGCAGAGCGACTCACGGCCCGCGCGCGGGGTGCGCGCTGCTGAGGCGCGGCCTGCCAGGGGGGGCCCGCCGCGCCCGCGGCGCCCGGCGGCCGCCGGGGAGGGAGGCCGCGGCCCCCCCCCCTCACAGACCCGCCGCGCCAAAACGCGCCCTCCCCGGGCGGGGGCGCCCACCGCGAGGCGCGCCCGCCCAGGCGGCGCCTAACGCGGCGGGGCCCCCGCGCAGGGCGACTCACGGCCCGCGCGCGGGGTGCGCGCTGCTGATTGGTCTGGGCCTCCGCGCCCCCAAAACACCCTTTCGCCCCGTCCCGGCCCCGGCCCAGGCCCGGACGGCCCCGCCCGGGTGCCGCCGTGTCCGCCGCGCCGCGGGCTACCCGCCCATGCCCGCCCCCGGCCGCCCGCCGCCCGCCGACCGCCCGCAAGACAATTAAACACACAACTCTGCCTTTTTCGTCTAGAAAATGCACCCAAACCACATCGGACCTGCGCACGTCTTCCTCCTCCGCCTGCCCCCCCCCGGACGCCCCGCCGCCGGGGCCCGCCCCCGGCCCCCCCGGGCCCCCCGGACCCCCGGCGCACCCGCCCCGCCCCGGGACCGCCCGGCCGCCCCGCCGGAGCCCGCCAGAGCCGCCCAGAGCCGCCGCCGGCCCCCCCGCCCCGGGCGCACGTGACCCGCCGGCGCCCGCGCGGTCACGTGCGCGCACCGCCACGTGACGCGCCGCACCTGACTTGCCACGTGACCCGGCCCCCGCGCCCCGCCGCGCCCGCCGCCGGCCGCCCAGGGGCCCGGGAGAAAATCCAAAACCGGCGGCGCGGCGGCGCGCGCCCC
>PCDE01000008.1:0-46134 GCA_002778125.1 Dryadomyces quercivorus
ACCTCGTCCTCATCAAGCCGCAGGTGTACCGGCACCTGCTGCACAACACGTTGATGGCCGACACAGACAAGTTTGACGTGTGTTTTTGTTCCTCTTTTCTTTTTCTTTCTTCTTTCGTCGCCGTCTACTGACCGGCGATAGCCCTCCATCATCCGCCTCGGCGTGCTCCTCCTCCTCTTCGACGTCTACCTCACGTGGGCCCGCATCGAGAAACAGTCGAATCCCGTCTCCATCGCCGACAGCAGCAGTGCCGAAGGCATCAACGCTACCGTCGCGGCTGCTCTTCCCTCCACTGCTGCTAGTCTCTTGCGCGCCGAGGGTACTTTTGGCCGCCTCGTCCAGCAACCGATTGTCTTCCAATACCTCTTCTTCCTCATCCTCTGCGCCCTGTCCACGATCGCATTCCACATTGCCATCCGCTTCCTGACCTCGTCGCGCCTCTCGCCACTGGCGCGGTTCGGTCTGCTGCCCACCTACCCGCGGCCCAACTCCGTGTCGACCGCCCTGCTGGTCAGCTCGTCGACCAAGCTGTTCCCCATCCTGATGGTGATCTGGGACTACGACGTGCCGGGCCGCCGCGCGGTCGCTGGGCTGGGCCGTCGTCGTCAACAATATCGAGGCACTCAAGATTCTTCTGGACTGCGGCACAGGCATGGCCGCGCTGCTCGCCATGGCGGGCGCGCTCAGCCGTTGGGCTATTGGAAGAGCCGTGCTGTGGGCGGCCGGCCTCGGGGCCGTAGACGGCGCCGGCGAGAGCAGCGTGGCCGAAGACGGTCGCGCGCTCTGGGCCGTCGTCCTCATGGTCCGCGGCTGGGCCGGGCTGGCAGTCGGGTGATGGATGATGCACATGATAAGATACCACTACTTGTTTCTCTCCCCTTTGGCTGGGGGACTGGCGTACTGTTTACATCGGCGGCGGTTGGGGTGCAAAGAAAAGAAAAGGCTTGCAAGGTTCATGCAGCACTGAGTAAGATACCAATACATAGAATCCATATTCACACATCTACCCATCCACGCACACACACACACACGCGCGCAGCCGCGATGGCCATCCATGCACAGTCATTAAGATGCAGCCATCGACGGCTTACCGCCACCTCTCTTCGGACAAGCAGGCCTGTCCTGAATCCCATCTATTCAGATCCAAAGCAAAAAGGCCCCAACCCGAGTTTGCAAAGGCCCTGTTCCCAAACGCCGGTAATGGTCGCAACATGTATGATTTTCTCTTGATCGCCGGGCCCGTCCCCATCTACACCCTCCTCGCCGCCCTCGCGGGCTTGTTCATTCGTGCACGAAGGCTGCCCGCAGGTCGGAGCGACGTGGTTCGATGAGAGGATGCAGCTGGGCGAGGAACGTGATCGCCCACATCAGGTAGCAGCAGGCGAACGTGAGGATGAGCGACGAGCGCCAGAGACTGCAGAAGCCATGCATGTCAGTTTCCCGCTCCGTCCTTTGTTTGGGCAATGGTCGACACTTACACTTGGTTCTCGCCCTTGGGCGAGAGGAACCAGGCACCCAGGCTCATGCAAGCCACCACAAACAGACCGATGAAGACGCTCCACCTGTGAAGGAAAAAAGGGAAACGCGACCGCGAGGCGGCGCGTACCCGTTTGTGTCAGCAGAAGCCGCCCTGTCCGGAAAATCCTTCTCTTTTCTTCGCGCGCGCGCTCTCTCTCTCTCTCTCTCTCTCTCTCCTGGTCTTTCTCTCCCTCTTCCGCCTCTCATCCCCTGGCACATGATATGGAGGATACGAACCCGTTGGCCATTTTGTTCAATCGCAACTGTTTTTCTCGCGTGCTCGTTTCGGGGTGTCAGGAGATGCAGGCGACTCGGTCCAAAAGGAAAAGTCGGCTTCAAATAAAGCGATAGATGGCGCAGACGCAGTTGGAATAGGAAAGGTGACCGTTGAGCGACGCTGTCGAGAAGATGGGGAGGTATTTACGGCCAGGGTCGAGAATAGATCGCAGGAGAAGCTGTACGGATGCCTTAAGCCCATTGGCTGGGTCTCCTGATGAGTCATCCTAATGAAAAGATCACGTGTCCCGCTACTTTTGTCTCTGATGACTAATCCTTGAGCTGCGGACTCCGGACTCCAGGAACTCAAAAATGTGGAAATGTGGGAATGTGGGAGTGTGGAGAGAGATGGTATTTACACTGCAAATCTCAACTGACTAACAAACATAGGATGTTTTGGTTTTTTTGGTTTTCGTCCTTTTTTTGGGGAGTTCCTTGTTTTTCTTTGCCGAATCATAGGCAAAACCGCTCAACTGTCTTTCAAATTGAGACCGGTTTGCAGAGACTGGGTCTCGCATTGGCTTAGACGTCCAGTCCGTTAATGACGACGCCCTTCTGCCAGTTCCACTGCATGATGCGGGCCGCCTCCAAGGCTGCCTCTTCCGAGACCACGGCATCGATGAGATAGAGGGCGGCATCTACGCCCGAGCTGATGCCGCCCGAGGTAATGACGCGCAGACCGCCCAGACGCATAGCGGCGCGACGTATAATAGACTCGCGGCGCGAGTTCGATCCCTTGAGGGAAATACTGCCCTTCCTGTGCGGATGTCAGCGCCACTCTTGAGCGGTATGCAGAGAATTGGTCTTACCTAGCATTGGAGGGGCGTCTACCATCCGATTGGCGGCGGATGTATGGGTTTTCGTCTTCGTCGCCAAGGTCGAAGCGTAGGTTGTTGACGACATAGCGGGCATCTTCAATGACATCCGTACGCTCGTCACCGTTGACGACGGCAGCATGGCTGCACAAGTTTTCAAAGGCGGTCATGTAGTCGGGGTGGGTGGTGCCCGACAGACCGGCGAGGAGGCCCTGTTGGGCCAAGAAGAGAGAGCCGGTGCAGATGGACAGGAGCGTCCGTTCGCGGTCCGGGCTGGCCTTTTGGAGGTCGGCATACTTCTTGAGGAGAGGAAGCGGCTCAGCATTGGCCTTGAGGGTGGCCGTGGTGTTTCCGCCAACGACCATCAATACATCGAACTCGTCGAGGCGCTCATGAGCTTCCTTGAACGAGATTTGCGACGCAACGCCAATGTCTTGGTCCGACAGGGCAAACGGCTCGGCACCAGCAATGGTGATGTCGAAAGCCTTGGACTCTGTCGGTAGGGGGAGGTGGTCAGCATGGATCTGTACTCTGGATATTACGAAAGTACGGAGTACCGGCCACTCGGAATGGATCTTACCCTTGTCCTTGATGTCGTGGAAGCTCTGGTTAAAGGCCTCAAGAGGGCCAGCGAAGTCGAAAAGGTCGAATTTATCGTGCAGGGCGACCAGGAGCTTGATGTTCTCCTCTTGGTCCACCACTGCAGACGTTGATACAGCCATCTTGAACGATTTTGGTTGGGGAATGCAAACGAGAATGATGGGAGAAGGGGGGGAGAGGAGAGACGAAGAGGAGGTGCAGCGCGGGGTTCCCTTTTAAAGCTGGGAGCGGCACAGAAACCCCTCCCCCAGTCAAACAGAACCAAAAGGGCCAAAAGGGCCAAAAGGGCCAAAAAGGCCAAAAAGAAGCAAGGGAATCACGAGCTCCGTCGATACCGCCCCACGTGAGGCCACTTCAGTAGTCTGCTGTCTTGCTTCCTGCCTTCCAGACACTCCGTAATTAGAAGTGGCTCCACGGAATGCCATCTGGCTGCGAGGGCTTTTCCACAGCCCAGACCCTGTGATTTCATCAAACGATCGCCTACGTAAGATGGGTGACTCAATTCCTCTGCCGACAACTGCCCAGAGCTTCAGTTCCAGGTGGGCTCACTTGGCTGCATGCGCCGGCGTCCCGCTGCGACTAACCAGGGGACAAAGGAAAGGCAGTGAGCTGCTTTCTGGGGCTGGACCCGCTTTTGTGCAGCGTAACCGCTACTTGCTTCCAGCCTGACTTGTGGTGCCACTTCAATGTATACGAGACGTCATTTCGCAATGGGACGGCAGTAGAGACCCACGCCCGGATCGGATGCGGGGTCGTAGTCAGGTCACCTGCGATCCTTATATAATCAGGAACAGAACGCACTGTGGGCGCACGGCCCCAATGGGCACATGACCCGTAAGGCCAGGCTGGTTGTCGGTCCTGTTCGCGTGCGCGGTCGCCGTTCAAAGCTCCATGGCCCGACGGTCGATACGGTGTAGGATGCAGTCCCGGACTCGAGTCAGCGCAGCGTTTCATGTATCCGTATGATTGTTGCATGCATGGTACGCAGAGCCGGCCGTAAGCCCCCCTCGTACGATATCGAAATGTCGTCCAGCCAAGCTTCTCGTATTGCGCGGACTCCATACTTGCACAGTGCGCCCCCACATGATTATGTAAACAGCCCCTGCTAGAGCGCAAAAATCGACCTCGTCCCAACGACGACATCATTCGACGCAGCTTTTTCCCATAGCTCAGCAACCCCGATCCGAGCTCTCAGCAGGTGTGTGCCTGGTGCATGTTTGCATTCCCTGTGCATACGTGGGCCAATACTGCCCTACCTGCCTTCCTCTCCCCGCCTATCACAGCGTGGCCATCCTCTCTCCACGCTCAGCCGCAATGCGAGCTTTGTCCTCCAGTCAGGCCAGCTTATAGCTCATGGCCGCGTTCTGATACCCAGCGATACCACGAGCACCGAAACAGCCGAGCTGCTTATCTCACAGCCTATTCGCTGCCAACGTCCAGGCGGACCTCTCGCGATGGCTACACCGAGGTATGCGTGCCCTCGTGGGCGGCCGCGAGTTCTGTGCTGATACTGTCCTGCAAGCTCTACGCGTGACCTAATGAAGGCCGTCAATGCCTTTATCAGCGCACCAAACCTGCCGCTGCCAGAGGATCTGGTCAATGTGATCGAGGGCTACCTCGACAAGCACGAAGAATATGAGCAGTCGGCGTCCGATCGCCTACAAGAGGATCTGCTATCTACCTACTCCAAGTCTGTTGAAAATCAGCCGATTCTATACTACACGTCCTTTCTTGCCATCGTTCGTCGACTTCGGCCTGCCATCCGATCACCGGCGCATGTGATCCAATGGTGGGAGAAGCTTGTGGAACCTGCCCTCGACCAGATGGGCCAGGACCGGGGCTCGAGGGCAAAGATCTTGAAAGACATCGACAAACTCTTAGTGTACGATGAGCAGGATGAGGAAGGGGAAGAATGCCGTGGCCACGAAAACCCAGATGCGCCCCCACATCCGATCATGCAGCGCGTGATGCAGAAATGGATGGACACCTGCTGCAGCATCAAGTCGAGCGAGAACTACCACGGCGAATGGGCCCGAGACGCGCCCATTCACGACGTGGTTCTTGTTCTGGGAAGGAAGAGGCCCATGGTAATACAAGCTCTCTGTTCCCTAATGAGGACAAGGCTGTCGTGGCTAACCAGGGCGTCTGCCAGGACTTTTTCAATACCCTCAACACGTTCTTCGTGCAAAGAGACTACCGCACTCTCGCGATTATTCTCCTGATGGAGTTCATCAGCAGCCAGCCGCCACACATCCATCTCGTGATCAAGTCTCCGTTTTTCGACAGCCTTGTTCGCTGTCTCCAGCTGGATACGTCCACCACGGTGATCTCGCTTGCACTTACATCCTTGACCATGCTCCTGCCCAACATGCCCGGGTCCATTGTCCCTGTGCTGCCGGCTCTTTTCAACATTTACACGCGAATTCTTTTCTGGGACCGAGAGCCGGCGGCTCCAGAGGAAGGACAGGCCGAAAGCAGCCCGCCCGAGCAACACGCCTCCGACCAGTCGTGGGAACGGTGTGCGTATGCTGTGGAGAATGACGATGCGGTGGTGCCCCAATTCCAGCTGATGGGATATTACACCGTCTTATACGGACTCTATCCTCTGAACTTTATGGACTACATCCGAAAGCCGCAGCGCTACTTGCGGCACGCCAACATGACGGATGCGGACGAGGTGGAAGTGCAGCCGTCGGAGATGCGCGATCGGTCTGAGCAGTTCCGGCAATGCCATCTGCTGCATCCGAACTTTTACAGCCTCACGATCGAGTCCGAGAAGACCGACTTTGGCCGCTGGAGGCGAAGCGCGACGGCGGACATTGTTGCCGAGTGTGTTGGGCTGCGCATACCCATGGACCAGATGCATGACCAGCCACGGACTGCTGACGACATGCTTTGTCACGCCAAGGTTGCAGTGGCACAATCGCCCCCTGCAGCCGGCCAACAAGAGGAGACGCTGGCGGGTGTGCTGTCCCTGTCGCTCAACGGCCGTGGCCAGGCGGCCATTGGGCGCCGGGGCTCGTTGTCGAGTTTTCTGTCGGACAGCCACGCGCCCGAGTCTGGGAGCGACAGCCCAACCCTGTCGCCGCTGCTGTCGCAGTCTCTTTCGCGCACCGATTTGCAGGGCATGATTGACTCCAACAAAGCGATCAAGTCACGGCTGTATCAGTCCCACAGAAACGACAGCGTGCCGTCGCTGTTGCTTAGTGGTGCAAGATGCCATCCATGACCAGCCGTCTTCCAGCGTGAAGTCGGTGGTCCATATGCCGTCCGTCCGGCCCCTGTCTCCGCTGCAGATGCAGGAGAGCAGCGGCAGCGGCGTCAACGGCGACAGTAGCAGTACCATGGCGCAGTTGCAACGGCAGATTCTTCTGTTGCACAACGACCTCAGCTTTGAGCGGTACATGGTGCAGCAGCATCTGTCCCATATTGGAGCGCTACGGCGCAGCAACATGAAGCAGGTAGTGACAGAAGCAGAAACGCAGAATCTGATTCTGATCAACCGGACGCTCAAGAAGCGGCTGGACGAGGCGAAGAAGACGGAGGCGCAGGTGAAGAAGGAGGCAGAAATGAGCCGCAACAGGGCAAAGAGCTGGGAGGAGTCCCTGGCGAACCGGGTGAAGAAGCTGCGGGAAGAGCACAAGAAGTGGTCGGCAGAAGAGGCAGGACTGCGAGCGGATCTCAAGAGCTCGCAGGACGAGTGCCAGCGGCTGATGTGGTTGGTGTGTGAGAAGGAGGTGCGCGAGTTGAAGCTGGAGCAGGACATGCAAGTGTTGGAAGCGGGTGAGGCGGAGCGAGACCGGCTGAATGAGCGGGTGAAGCAGCTGGCAGCCGTGGAGAAGGAGAGCCGGCAGTTGAAAGAGCAGCTGAGAAAGGCGCAGGAAGAGGCAGCCGCAGCAGGGAACAAGGTGGAGTTGCTGCAGATGAAGCTGGAGGCGCGGGAGCAAGAGTATCGGCAGACGCACGACTACTACGAGCAGCAGGTGGCGACACTGAGCGGGCGGCTTGCAGAGGTGCAACGGGATGGGCCGGTAGCAGCAGGAAGTCTGGCTGAGACGCGGATGTTGGTGGAGAGTGCACTGGCAGCGAGCCGGGCCAAGAACCTGGAGCTGCAGAAGAACCACACGCGTCTGACGCGGCAGTACAAGATCCTGGAGTCCAAGCTGCTGGACCGGGCGACGATGTACGAGAGCCAGGACCACGGAGTCAGCATTCCGCGGATAGTATCGGAGCCGGAAACAGAGCCCGTGAGTGGCAGCAGCGTCGGTAGTGGACCTGTGATGCAGCGCTACGGCCAGCGGCTGGCGTCGGACGCAGGCTCGATGGAAGCCAACGCGGGCACAGTCGGTGCTCACTGGGACATGGCGGAGACGCCGACGAGTGCAAGCCCGCAGGTGGAGCGGTACTATGGACGAGGTGAGGCAGCCCGAGACAAGGGAGAAGAGGGTAGACCGCGGTTGACTAACAGAAGAGGCGGCGTGCAAAACGCATCGCGCAAGGAGCGGAAAGACAAGAAGAGGGACGAGACGGACAAGAGGGACAAGCGATCAACAGGGTCAGGCATCCGTGGCATTCGGGGATTTGTGTAGGGGGGAAAGAGAAAAAAAAAGAAAAAGAAAAAGAAAAAGAAAAAGGACATAGGACGTCTGTATGAGTGAAATGCGGGTTATGAATTGTTGGAGACGCGGCCAGGCTTACAGCGTGTATAAGGGGAGTACGGAGTACGGAGTACCGGCCGATAATAGGCGAATCTGACTGCTGGCGTGAAGCTGTACGGCTTGATTGGGTCGCCAACACACCCCCTGCAACCTCCACCCCAGCCACCGATGCGGCGGCTGTCCAGTGCAGTGATAAGATTTCTTGAAGCGGCCGAGAAGCCTTTTGCAGCGTCATTCGGGCTCTCATGCGTTGTTGTCCAACTCTAGTCTCCTCTTGTCGCCAAGAGATTTGTTGACAACTCGTCTGTTTATCTTTGCTC
The DNA here is from genome assembly GCA_002778125.1 of Dryadomyces quercivorus. NCBI lineage: Eukaryota > Fungi > Ascomycota > Sordariomycetes > Ophiostomatales > Ophiostomataceae > Dryadomyces > Dryadomyces quercivorus. The sequence goes on from PCDE01000008.1 coordinate 8,188, forward strand.
TGCAGACAATCCTAACTTGTTTCTTTCTTTTTCCTGCTCGTGTTCTTCTTTTAACGTGTTTTTCTTTTTCTTCTACTCTTTTTTCTTCTTCTTTTTCCTTTTCTTTCTCTTTTCTTTTTCTGTCTGACATTGCCAACACCATCTGCACGTCGGGGTTGCGCCCGTTGTCCGCATCCGACGATTTGCCATGGCGCCTGCGCCTATTCGACACCTTGGCGATGACGCAACAGCGTTGGGCATCCACTCGTCCGTCGCACGATTCCGCCCTCTCGTCCTGCCTCGTCGGCCGACGCCTGTCGCCGCCGCCGCCGCCGCCATTACGACGACAGCTGCTTCGACCGCCGTCGAGACCAGCACCATCCCGGCCGGCTATACCGGCCTGCACTCGGGCCCCAGCCCGGGCGCCATCGCCGGCATCACCATCGGCTCTGTCGCCGGCTTCCTCCTTCTGATCGCCCTCGTCTACGTCCTCATCAACTTCTTGCCCTGCGGCGCCGGCACCGAAGACTCGGTCTACCGCCCGGCCATGTCCGTCATCGAGACCGAGACCAGCTTCGGCACCTCCAGCGTCATGGCCCGCCGCAGCGTGCGCCGAGGCGTCGCCGCCGCCACAGGTCCCCGGGGCACTGCCGCCGCTGCCGCTGCTGCTGCCACGGCCGCCGTGGCCGGCTCGGCCGTCAGCAACCGACAGCACCACCCACAGCACCGCCACCACAGCGTCCACAAGAGCACGTCCAAGACTACGCGGCGAGAACGGTCGGGCCGCTACGACGACGACGTGGAGGTGACGACGGAACGCGTGCGCATACGGGGGCCGGAGGCGACCGCCATGGCGGTAGCCCGGGGAGCACCGATCCCGCCGGAGCCGACACGGACACGGAGCCGCAGCGAGCACGCGACACGCACGGCCGAAGCAGAGGTGCGGCGGCACTCGTCGCAGCGGCGGCAGCAGCAGCAGCAGCACCGCGCCTCGTCGCCGTCGGACAACGAAATTGTCGTCGAGGAAGAGGCCGAGAGCGCCGAGGGACGCCGCCGGAGTGGCCGGAACCGGGACCGGGATCGCGATCGCCCTCGGGGCAGCAGCAGCCGGCAGGGGCGGCAGGGGAGTGGCGGAGAACATCAGGACACCGACGAAGTAGTCGTCATCGAAGAACGGTCGCCGTCGGCCTCGCGACGACATCGAAGCAGCAGCCGGCGGTAGGATACGAAAGGAATGATCTGGCAAGGGTTCAGCGTTCAGCGTTCAGCTTCATCGTTCATCGCAGCCAACATGTTCTGGCATTTTGGTCTGCTCTAATACATAGTTACGTAATCAATTCATTGTTTCCAACGAGTCTGCCGCCAAAAACCTGTGATCCTTCCCAAGTGGTATCTTTTTTTGTTCCCTTACCCCAATGCAAAAGGACAGTAATCCATACTCGATACGCAATACGCAATATTCAACTCACAGACCGCCACCGCCACTCTGCTGGCCTCCAAAGAAGAACCCGTCAAACAAATCCAGCTGCTGCCCGTCGTTGAAGTCGTGATGCATGCCTTCCCAGCCGAAACTGAAGCCCATGTCCATGTGCGCATCCGGTGCGACGCCGCCGCCAAACATCTGCTCGCCGTCTGCCCCGCCGCCGCTCAGGCTCTGCAAAAAGTCCATCCCCTGCAGCTCCGAGTACGTCGTCTGGCTCGTCGGCGTGTACACGCTTTGCTGAGTCATCGCATGCGGCGGCGCCTGCACCCCGCCGAGCGACAGCGCCGAGGGCTGCATGGGCGACACGTGTGGCAGGCCGCCGGACGGGGCGCCGAGCGGCGATCCGGTATTCTGCGACCCGTGCTCCATCATGGACCCGTCTGGCGTGCCCGACAGCTCGGCCGAGCTGGCGTTGCTGCGAGGCACCCCCGGCACCGTGTGCATGAGAGAGAAGCCATCTCCCTCGATCTTGACCGTATCCGCACTGGCCATCCGGTAATGCTGCGACGGGGCACTCATCGGATAGGCCTCGCTGTTGCTGTCGACCACGTCCATCTGCGAAGAAGACGGCGGCGGCGGCGGCGGCGCCAGCTGGTGAGGATGGTGGGACACGTGCCGTCGATGGCTCGACTTGGCCTTGGCCGCGGCCAGAGGCTCCTCCGAGGTGGGCGAGTAGCTCCAGTCGACACGCTGGGCATCCAGGCTGCCGCGCGAGCCCGACCGGGCCCGCGCATGGTAGCCGTGGCCGTGGTTGTGGCCATGACTATGGCTGTGGCTGTGGCTGAGGGCCGCCTGGCCAAAGCCGCCCTTGGCATTGGCCATCTTGATCGTGGCCTTGGCCGTCCGGTCAAAGGCGTCGCGACAGGCCTCGGCCGGCGGGCACTTTTCGATCAGGTCCGAGAAGACCGAAGTGGCCGCGAGAATGGTAAAGTCCACCTCGTCCATGGTCTGTCGTGTTAGTATGTTTAGTCATCACATGCAGTCGGAGGCGCCCGCTTACCAGTCGACTGCGCACAATAGGCGAGTGCCAGATGGCATAGAGGTAGGATATGCCGGCCATGAAGAGGTGGTGGGTGGCCAGGTAGGTGTAATTGACCAGGCCCATCAGGTGCAGCTGCCGGTACAGACGCAGAATCTTCTGCCCGGCCTCGGCCACCTTGAGGTAGATGCGGTCTTCGTCTTCGCGCAGTTCCGACTGGTACGTTGTCGGGCTGTTGACCTCCTTCGACGTGTGGTACTCGCCCTCAAACACAGACGGCACGCTGAGGCTCTGGCGGTACAGCATGATGATGGCCTGCCAGTAGTTGAGCACCAAGAACTCGGTCGAGAAGGCCACTCCGTTTTCCGACTTGGGCGGGATCGTCGTCATCCACTTGTACAGTCGCCGGTCAATGTCGATACGCCAGGACCGGAAGGAGTCAAAGTTGGCCAGGTACGGACACGGCAGCTCGTAGTTCATAAAGGGCTTGCCCTCGGCAAACGGCCGCGTGCCCGCCGTGGCCCGTGCAACCTGGGCCTGCTGGAACTGCAACACCTGCACAATCTCGGACTGCAGCAGACGCAGACGGAAGTAGTGGTGGGCTACGCGCTTGTAGGTCGGCTCGGCCGGGTCGTGCTCCTGCCGCAGGAACCCGCTCTCTGTAATGTAGCGATCGTCCAGCAGAGACGGGAATTCGGTGGTCATGACCTGGTCAGGCACGCCAGGCGGCCGGCCAACACTGACGCTGACGAGCCGGTCAAAGGAGTAGGTGCACCACCAGAGCCGACGCCGGAGATCGCGGGCGTATTCCCGGCGTCCACGCCCGCGCTGCAAGGCCTCGGCCGACACGACATCCACGTGTGACAGGCCGGCATCCACGTCCTTGCCGTCCTCGTAGTACAGTCCCAGGTCGACGGCCAAACGCACGGCCACGCCGATAATATACCAGAGGCCCGGAGGCACTGGGCGCAGCAGTGCAAAGTTGGCCAGCAGCAGGACGGCCTGCAGTTCCTCCAAGCCGCCGCCACTGTTGCTCAGACAGGCCTCGAGATGCACAATGGCACTGGCGTGGTATTCTTCGGGCTGGTACTGCCTCCGTTCCTCCTTGCCGTCGCCGTCCTGGGTCGCGGCCCGCATTTCCTTGGCCAGGTCGCCCATGATGATGCCGCCGCCAATGGCAAAGACCATGTTGAGCATGTAGAGCTCGCGGGGGCCGCGGACGCAGTTTTCTTCCGCATAGGCCTGTTCGAACATGCGCATAAAGTCTTCGCGGTGCAAGACGGGAATCTGGGGGTTGGCATGCTGAAAGTAGAGTGTGACCAGTTTCATGGCCAGGTCGCGGTCCGGGAAGGCGGCCGGGCTGATGGTGGGCTTTGTGTGGAGGCCGAAGAACGAGTCGCGCATCGAGGTGCCCGTGCTGACAAAGCCATTGGCGGCAATGGGCTTATACGGGCGGACGCCGGCCTTATCAGAGACAGACTTCTGGTCTGTGACGGATGACTGGACGGCCGCGAACACAACGCGCGCAAAGGATATTCCCGTGGTAAAGCCGAGGCGGCGGCCGGCCACAGTCTCATGCCCCTCAGACATGCCCGGCTTTGTCGCAATCTTCCGCAGGCGATTGCCCATGCCCAGGGCCATCGGCCCTTCAGGGCTATTGTTTGCCAGTCCAACACCTCGGCCGTCGCCTGCAGAGCCCATGGAGGCGGCAGCTCCACTGTTGCCCCCCGCCACAGACAAAGCGCTCGAGCCGCCGCCATTGTTGTCGAGCTGCTCCGAAAAGGTGCTGCGGCCGGCCTCTGTCGGCGAGCGAGCCGTGCTGGAATGCTCGAGTTCCTCTGCGGGCGGAAACCGGATGTTGTTGGCCAGGAGCAAAGCCTCGAGCTGCTCTACCCGCGTCTCGAGATAGTAGACATAGCTAGACACAGTTAGTTTTGTCTTCATGTTCGCCGTAGCCTGCATTCCGTTTCTCACCTTCGTGGGATTTCACGTTTCGTGATCGGATCATAGCCCACACAGGCCACGCCGGCCTTCTCGCAGCTCACGCAGCTGGGCAGCCGCTGGTCGCAGCGGTTCTTACGCAGTCGGCACCGGTTGCAGGCGCTGACGTTGCGAAAGTTGCTGCTCTGGCCGGATTTGGGCGTGCCCGCCGCATTGGCTGCTGCGACGGCCCGAGCAGAGGCCCCATCTCCGTTGCTCTGGCCACCTCCCACGGTGGGAAACCCACCGCCAATGGCCTCGCCGACTGGAAAGTCGGCTGCCAGCCGGACATGTGCTGCAGCGGCTTCTGTTACTGGTGTTGTCGCCGTTGCTGCTGACGCCGCTGTCGCCGCCGCCGCCGCTGCTGTCACGATGGGCAATTGCTGCTCCGGCGATTCCTGCCGGGGCCGCTTAGCAGGGACGAGGCTCGGAGACGGCGGCGAATGAGCCGGCATCGTCATGGCTGCCGCCGCCGCCAGGATTGCTGTAGGGAGGATGTCACCTCCAGAGATCGCGTTGAGCGGGTAGATGGCTGTCTTCTGCGACCAACATAGACCGAAGAGGAAGAGGGAGACGAGGAAGGCGAAGAGGAAGACGAAGAGGAAGACAAGACGAGGCTGGTGACACGACACGGAGTGACTAAGAGGCAGGTGTGCGTGCGTTGGTGCTGGACACCCAGAAGCACGTGTCGCAAGGATGCTTGTGTCTCTTTAGACGTGGCTGGTGGTCGCTGAGCACCCGAGACGCATAGGCGCGCAGTGGTCGAATCGCAGTCGCAGAGGAGACGGCCGGCAGTTGGGCGTCGAAAATTGCCCGATGCAGGATCGCGCAGGTGCAGACGGGTCGACACTCGGCAGGGCGGCGAGGTTCGCGCGTCCCGTGGCACAACAGCTGTCTCGTGGGATGGCGGGCGTTGTCAATGTGCCGCCGTCACCGGGAAGAGGCGGTCGGAATGCGCCGTAAATCCGCCGAGGTCGGCAGGTCGACAGGTCGGCAGGCCAAGAGGTCAAGCAGGCGGGGTGGCCGGTAAATGGGCGCAGAGGACGAGGTTCACGTGCCGAGAGGACGATCCAGAGACGGTAGCAGTGATTCTAGCAGTGATTCCCGGCGGTGGCGGAGAGGAGAAAAAACAAGAGATCGGCCACTGGAGAAGGAAGGAAAAAGGGCCCGAGAAAAAAGTGATAGAGATCCAATCAGAAATGATAGCGATATGGGCACTGATAGGGCAGGTGGACATGCGTGAAATACTGGTAAGCAGAATAAAATTAGACGAGAGGGGCTGCCTGGACAGAAGGACTTTTGTCTGGATGGCCGGCTGTCGTGTGAAGACCAAGAAAACCCGGGGGGCCGATTCGAGGCCGACAGAAAACCTCTCAGCCGCAGCTTTGACGCCTATAGGCTGTTGGAACTCCCGATAAGAGAATCTGGACGAATCAGCGTGTGCGCTTGATAATGGCAACGCTGCACTTGACGTACGGGGGCCCTCTGCCTCCAGAGATCCCCCCACTTTTGGTATTCTGGGGCCAAGTGGGGGTCAATCTGGAGGAACACCGTAAGGGAGGCGATGGAGTACGGAGTACGGAGTACGGAGAAGGGAGCGATGCATCTTCCTTGGACGCTCCGTCGCATTCCGCTCGGGCGATGCATCTCCGCTGGTTTTGATGACTAATCATAAGTGCATCTGAGATAGAGCTCTGGGCGGAGTATCTTCTTACGGAAGCAGAGATGTGCAGGTGCGTACGTAATCATTGAAATACGTCATCGTGTGTAAGCAGCAGTAAGACAGTCGATAACTCCATATCTTCAGATAAGACCAACGTAGGAACCTCACTTCACGATCAACATGCACTCTAAAAGGGTATCCTGTATTCCCAACTTTTCCAACACTACCCAACAGCAATCGCAAGGTGTATGCATTCATCCCCACACCAACGCCGACACCAGGATTATCGCCCAAAGCAAAAGGCCTCTTGCCAGCGAGAAGCCGAGTAACAAAGCCGAGTGCTAGACGCAAAGAGCAGAGATTACAAGACAGTGTTATAAAAAACCGAATCCGAGCCGAAAAGAAAAAAGACACACATCAATACATAACCCGAGGAACAAACCCGTGACCCACGTCCTGCTCTAAAACGTCCAGTTGTATGAATGGATTCCCTGTACAAGCCCAAAACGCAATGAGGGCAGCCTCTGTCCAAAGGGAACAGAGTCCTGCATGACGAAAATGAAAAAAGGAAAGGCGTAGCTTCTATGGTGATGTTGGCGCTGGTGACACTGGTGATGCCGGTCTCGCCGGCAGGAGGGGACCTGTCTCGACGTCGTCTTTCCGGTCGTCGGAGAACTTGCTGGTCATGGTCAACTGGAGCGCCACAAACGCACCAATGACGGCGACGGCACTGCCACACCACCAGGGCAGGCTGGAGTAGCCCGTCTCGAGACCGACCGCATAGAGCATGCCGGAGATGGCAGGCCCAAAGGCACGGCACAGGCTGGCGGCCGAGGCCGACACGCCGTTGACGGTGCCCAGCGTCAGCGTGCTGGGCGCCAGGTTCATCGTGATGAGGGCGTTGCTGGGGTAGGCCAGCGTCGAGAAGGTGCATTTCCAGAAAATGGTCAGGTAGACGCCGATCATGCGATACCGCTCCGGCAGCAGCACCAGGTAGGGCGTCACGAGGTAGAGCAGGAAGTAGGGGAGGGCGACCAGCTTGAAAAGCCGCAGAGGGCCGATGCGCTCAATGACCCAGGGAAAGAGGAACGTGTTGGACAACAGCGAGTAGAAGCCCTGGACGGCCATGATGATGCCGACGGTCTGGTTGTCGAAGCCGAATCCGCCGGTGAACTTGAAGGGGAGCTTGATCTCGGCGCCGTCCGACGGCTTCGTGCTCAGGAACATGGGCAGCAGCTGGTCAAAGGTCATGGTGTGGCTGTGTTGTTAGATGAGAGACCAACAAACGGGAGAGCAGGTCTGGACGTACAAGGCAAGGATGCCAAAAGAGATGGTGTTGAGGATGATCGGCCGGGTGAAGATCTTGGACGAGGCTCGGGTGTACTCGGCATGGGCGTTGGCAGAGCGGGTAGCAGCAGCAGCAGCGGTCGAGCTGCCTTCGGCCGGGTCCAAGGGCTCGAGGGACGCCGGCAGGGCGGGCTGTGGGTTGCTGGAGACCAGACGCGGCGAGGCATCGGTGGTGCGGTAGCCGGGCAGCTGGTCGTCGGCGTCGATGAGCGGCTCCTCCTCGTCGAGGAAGTAGGATTTCCGGGTCTCGTTGACATCTTTGCGCCACCGAAGGCTGGCGGTGAGGCGCTTTCCCAGCTCGAGACCGGGGTCGCACCGATACTTCTGGATGGGGTGGGTCTCTTCGAGGAAGAGAATGCCGACAATGACGCCCACGAAGACGGCAGCGGCACTGAACAGGTTAGGCAGCAGGTAGGGGTACTTGTCCCAGATGCTACCGGCAGGGAAGATGCTCGGGTAGAATTGGCAGGGTCGAGCAAGAGCACCACCAATGGCAGGGCCAATCATGGAGCCAATGCACCAGACAGCAGGGATGACAGCAAAAGCGCGGCCTAACAGAGGTCAACATGTTTTCTTGTTCTGGATTAGCAGGGTCGGTGTCACTCACCCTGGTGCTCTTTGACTTTGACGAGTTCACCGACAGTCGTCTGCATGACACCAATGTTGCTGCGCGTGTTAGACCAGGGATCTGACCACATGACCATGACCACATGTCCCATGGAACGTACCCGTTGAGAAGACCGCCAAGCGCGCGAGCAATGAGAGCGACGGTCAGGTTGGGAGCAAAGCCGAAAACGAGCACGCTGAGGGCTGTGCCAGACAGCCCCGTCAGAAGCACTGGCTTGCGTCCAATGCGGTCACTCAGACGGCCCCAGAACATGCCCGTCAGGAACTCGGCGAATGTGAAGGACGATGTGACGAGACCAGCATAAAAGGCGATCTGCCTCTCATCATCGGTGATGTGGAAATCTTGGATCATAAAGTAAATGTATGGAAATATGCCCATAAAGGCAATTGGCTCGCATAGCCGGCAGAGAGCTGTACAGTTAGCAACCAAGACCCTCTTTGGGTTGGGCCCACACGCATACGTAGTGTAGGCAGGAAGAGGACTTAAAAAAAAAAGAGAGCCCTACCGAGAACAAGCATCTGCTTTTTGGGAAATGGAGGAATGTGGTTATTATTGCTGCTGGCAGCTGGGCCCTTCCCACCGGGGGAGGACATCCGTGGGGTTGTATGCCTCATGATGAAGCCGTCGCGACCAGACGACCAGAGTTGTGTAGGAGCGTGAGCGTGAGCGTGGGCGTGAACGTGAGCGTAGACGTAAACGTGAGCGTGTGCGTGAGTGCGTGAGTGTGCGTATGTTTGTTGACCAACGTGGGTAATATGCAGATGCTAAGGCTGTTGGTTGGTTGACCTTGGGCTGTGGGACGGCAGAAGAGAGAAGGAGGAAAGAAAGAGATTCCGTGCAGCAGCTGGTAAAAAGGGTCTGGACAGAAGGGAGGGCTGGGAGGAAAGGGAGGACGAGGTTTGGAGCTGATGGGAAGAGCTACCAAGGAAGGTCAGAGCCCGTAAAGGTGTAATTGTGCGAGTATACCAGTTGAGAAACCGAGACACGGCGGAAGCGTTATAATATATGAGCTTGCGCCCATTTGCGGTCTGGAGAAAGGGCTGAGCTATGGTCACCAGACCCATCTGCAATCCCGAATAAGGAATGAAAAGTCCAATCTGAAAGAAAGGCAGGGGGGGGTGTATTCAAGCAGGGGAAAGAAAAAAAAAGGACGAGAAAGGGGGGGGGTCTATGGAAAGGAGGGTGGCGTGGGGAAGCAGCAAATAAGACTTTTCTTCTTGTAAGTGTGCACTACTATAGTTATTATTAGCGAGATACGGGTAGGAGCAGTTGCACGAGGCGAGAGAAACAAGCGGTGACTGCAAGTTGCTGAGAGGAAGAGACAGGGCAGGGCTGGCGCCGTGTCAAGTTACTGGAGCTACCTGAGCTACGAGAGTACTACTCGTAGAGTACTAGAGTACTAAGAGTACTAGAGTACTAGAGTAGAGGTACAGGAGTACTTGGGCACGATGCTGACCCGGTGACGAACAATCCAGGCGTCCGTCCTGTACCGGCGGCCGGCTCTTTGTCCAACCAAAGGGGGGGGGGAGGACATGGAGTCAGGGTCCAACAGGATGGCTCGCCCACATTATCTAGGACAGTAGCGCATAGTTAGCGTACCGCAAGCCATACAGGGTAGTGTGCTATGGGGGTGTGTACGAAACGGCTACGAGTACTCGTACGTATGAATGTCCAGGGGAGGGGTGTGGCGGAAAAGTACCAGAGGGGAGGCCAGCTCGTGTCGTGCCCCAGCAGTTTGGTGCGACCGGGGGGGGGAGGAAAGAAGGAGGAGGAGGAGGGGGGACGGGACTGTAAGAGAAGAGTACGGAGTACGGAGTACATTGTACGAGTATCTCTTCCATGGGACGATGAGATTTGTCTCGTATTCTTGCGGGTGGACCGGTAGCGAGGAGGCGCCAGGGAGGCCGGGACGCTGGAACCGGTTGCCAGGAGCTGGGGTGTCCCTTGTTTGTCGAGCTGCAAACAGCCCATAAGGGAAGGGGGAGGGCTTACGAGAGACGGGAGACACGGGAGAAAGTGCCGCAGGCAGGTCGGCGAAAGAGGCCCAAAGAGGGCAAACAGGATGAGAAACGAGGAAGCGAGGACGCCTTTTCCTTTTTCTTGGAGTTTCTTTTACGTTGTTGCTTTTTATTGATTTTTCTTCTTTTCTTCTGTTTTTCGGTTTTTTTTTCTTTTTTTTCGTTTTCTTTTTTTTTCGTTTTTCTTTTTTTCTTTCTTTTTTTTTTCACTGCGGCACTTTCTTGCGGGCTGGCGACCTGCCTGACCGCCTGGGACCAAGACGTCATGGAGCGTCTGATGTGGTTTGGTGGTTTTCTAGAAGTGCAGAGGGCGATGGAGGCGCGGATCAGCCTGCCATGCAGCAGGGCTGTGCGGCAGAACGTCTGGCCTGCACCTCACAGCAGAGCGCGTAACTCGCCACAGGGGAGGCGGGGAATGACGTCTCCTTTCACAAGAGAAACAGGGCCTGTCAGCATTTGGAAGCGGTATGGAAGCATTTTGGCGTCGAGGGTTGTTCCAGGGGGGGGGGGGAGGAGAAAGAGGGGGGCGGTTGGGTAGTGGATACGAGCAGGAAAAGAAAGGCCAGAAGTACGGAGTACTCGTACACTGTATCTTACGAGGGCTACTCCGTACTCCGTACAGGGTTGGCGTCCTCGCAATATGAGATTAGCAAGGGCGCTGGACTGAGACACAGGCCGGCTGGGAAAGAAAAAAAAAAAAAAAAAAAAAAAAACGCCCCTCCTCGTCAGTCAGATTGATTATCCCACTCTAGCGTATTAGACAAGGCACTGCAGCAGGCTTTGCGTCACAAGAGGGGGGGAGAAGAGTGCGTTGAGGCGGTGAATGGTGGGATGGGCAGAGGTGGGATGGACAGGACGGCCTGCACGGGACAGCCGGCAGACAGAGGGCCAAGGGCTCATGCGATCACGTTGGGAGTCCACGTTGAGAGGACCACGTTGGGAGGAGCCCAACGTGGAAGAGGGACAACGAACATAGCAGAGGGCAGGCCGGACTGGACAGCTGGACTGGACAACGGGACTGGACAGGACAACTGGTCACTGGTCATCGCAGCAAGGCAGGAAACGAGACTCGTACTCGTAACTCGACCCCTGGCGACAGGGACGAGTGTGTGCACAGGGCAGACAGGCTGCTGATTGGCCCGGAGAGCTAGAGCAGCTATGGAGGTGCCTCTCCGGAGGGAAAAGGGCGGCTTCCTATAGGCCATAGGCAAGGCAGCTCGGCTGTGACCCTCCCTTTGGCGTGTGATTTTGGGGGCTAATACGGAGTCGGCGTGCTGGCGCGAGTAACAAGTACGAGAGATGTTGGGCGTCTGGGGATGGTGTACAGACGGAGGCGGCGGGAGACGCCAGCCCCTCAGAAGGAAAAAAGAAAAAGGGAAAAAAAAAAAAGAAAAAAAAAGAAAAAAAAAAGAGTCGAAAAAAAAAAATCAAAAATCAAAAACATCAAAATCAGAAATCAGAAATCAAAACTCAGAATCCAAAGCCTCCCCAACCTGCGGTGTGCTCCATATAGGAAACCCTATTTTTGGCCTCTGCGCCCCCTCCAGGGCAGGCGCAGTCAGAGAGCAGAGTCAGAAAAGAGGCACACAATGGACACCAGGGATCCTCCGGTAGCATCTTTGGGGGAGAGGAACCCGCTGGCATGGGCAGCCGTCACATCGCAGGTGGCGTCGTGAATGGGTCCGCCCTGCTCTCAACGAGTGCCGCTGCGGGCCCCAGGACTCACCGCTCCCAAGCCAGGCGCCCAAGGAGGCAAGCAGGCAGCCACGGATACTGACACACTGGCAATGGGCGTCACCGAACGACCACCTGTCTTACGAGATGTCGGTCCTGTGTTTGACCGTGACCGTGACTGTGTCTGTGCCTATCTTGCCTGTGTGTGCCTATGTGTGTCTGTGTCTGTCTGTCTGTGCCTGTGTCTGCCTTTGCCTGTCTTTGCCTGTGTTGTGCCTCTGCTCTCTTCTACCCCGTCGTCCTCCTGTCATCTGTCCTTTCTTCTCACCCTCGTCCGGCAGTACGGACATCTCAGGCCAGCGGCTGATCGGAGCCACCGCTCTTCCGCCCCGTCCAGATTACGGAGTACTCCGTATGATGTCTTTCCTGATTTTATTCCATTTATGATATGATTTTACTTATTCTTTTTAATATTTTACAAAGTTCTTTTATATTTTAGCATTTAAATATTTAAATGCTTAAATATTTTTTGCCATTTTGCCATTTTGTCATTTTCCTAGTCCTATTTTATTTGTTATTTCTTTGCGGAGATTTTGCTCTGGCAGCAAGATGCTCGTATTAGTCTACTCCGTACTCGTATGGATCGTCCTTTATTCCTTTTGTTCCTTTTCTCCTCCCTGCTGTCTTGGGCCACTGGAAAGTTGGCACGCGGTGTCAAACTAGCCCCTTTAGCCACATGGGAGATTGCCTGATGGGCGGAACCCCAGAACCGTCGACACCAGCTGAAAGGACCTGTTACCTGTCGGGGGGTTGCAAGATACGGAGAACGGAGTATCGGCACAGAAACTGAGTTTTTGCTCGGGACTCTGAATGTGACTGCTCACATACCCTTAGGCTGGGAAAGGGAGGGGAAGAGGAACGAGGGGGGGGGGGGGGGGTGCAGCCATGCAATCATGCAGACAGCTTGTAGTTCGTAGTGCACACAGACCTAACCTTGCGGTTCAGAATGCCACTAGCAGATGCCGGCAGACGCGATCAGAGAGGGAGAACTTGGGAGCCTCCACCGCCGAGACGCTACTCCGTACATCGCCTACGAAAGGGGACCAGTATCTTCCTGCGTACGCGTGCGCTCATTGTCATTTCCAAACCGGTCAACTAGACTGGTCCTTGCACGGAGCCGGACTGGTTGGCAGGTGAAACCGTTGTCGAGAATCACGAACAGAGTCCCCCTGAGGTTCTGGGATCTAGGTTCTGGGTTCTGGGTTCTACCATTTGTTCCAGTCGCCACGGAGGAGGCGAGCGAACCCCTGCCAACCATGGCTCGAGGACGTGCACATCATCATTTGGTTGTATCGGGGCGCATGTGCTGCAAATCATGTGAACAAGCCTCACCGCAAGGAATGCCGTCCGGTGACGTCGTAGTATCTCGATCGCAGCCTTGAAACTGATTTCCGGTGTTCTGGTTGGGTTTGGTTTTGTTTTGTTTTGTTTGGGGGGGGAGGGTTTCTTTTTGAGATTCTTTTTTCTTTTTTTGTCTTTCTTTTTTTGTCTTTCTTTTTTTTGTCTTTTTTTTTGTCTTTTTTTTCTTTCTTTCTTCTTTATTTTTTTATTCGTTCTTTTTTCGGTTCCCCTCTACCTCGACCCATCTCATCGCATCGTATCGACCATCGACCACCTACCGCATTGTCTGTCCATCGCATTGTCTGCCCATCGCATTGTCTACTCATCAGTCCATCCGCTTATCCGTACTTCTTGGCAAAATAGTCCATAGCCCGTATTACTTGCTTCCATCCCGCAGGACTCTCCCCCCCTCAAACCGCATAATTAACAGGGATCAAACAACGGTCGATTCCAACGTCCTGGTACGAGCACAACATGCAAAGGACCCCCTGTCTCTCCCAACAACGCTCCCAGTAGCCATCCACCCTTACTATATTGGGGCTAGAAGCAGACGTACTCACCGCAACATACGAGCCCGAGAGCCCTGCACGAGATTGTTCGATGGGCAGACGAGTACGGAGTAGCAGTTAGTGGCAGGGAGTATCGTATGTACCACACCCCCCCTTGAATCCTCCGGCCTAGGCGCACCACGACGGAAGATCGGGAGCAACTACCTAGCGCGTGACCGTCAAGACGGTGAACTCTAGTCCAGGGGGGGCCCAGCCGTTGGTAATTCCAGCACTCAAACTAGCGGACAGCCCGGCGAGCAGGGCTTTCTTGCCAGCCGGCCCGAGAATAAGAATAAGAGAAGAATAAATGTGATAAACGAATAATAAATACGAAACATAAATAATTGATAAATAAGAGAAATAAATAGTAAAGTACGGAGTAAAACAATAAATAATAAACAATAAATATAAATAATAAACAATAAATAATAAAGAGATCTCAAAATAAAACAATAAAATAAGTCTCTAAATACTCGAAAACAACTAAATCAAATCGGTCAAAGAAGGATAAAAGAAGAAAAAGAAGAAAAGAAGAAAAACGAAAAACGAAAACCTTCGGTGGGCCCGCTACTCTGACGGGAGGCTGCCGAATGGATGGCCTTGGGACGCCGTAGGGCCCGTAAGGAAATTGGGGTGGCAAACTGGCTTCTGGGGATGAGGTTCCGGGACGTGGCGTCAGGCCAGGCCCTGAAATTCGCGCGACCACAGCGCAGGGTCTGTGGCTGGCTGTGCTGTCTGGGTTGTCTGGGCTGTCTGGGCTGTCTGGCTCCTCGGCTGTCTTGGCTGCGGTTGGACACCTGACTGGCTGGTGCCGGACAGCCCTCCTTCTACGCGTACGCAGTACTCCGTACGCAGGTAGGTCTCCCCCGTACCTGTAGTGTGTTTCGGCAGGTTGCTCTCGCCTTGTGGAGCCGAGCCTGCTGGTGCCAATCTCGGTACCGCCTCGCTGGCTGTCCGAAGATGCCTGGCCCTTCTTTTTTTACTCTGCAGTGCGGAGGACCACTGGGGTCCATGTGCCCTTCCGCAATGGTTCTCGTCTCGCTTTCTTTGAAATTGCGCATGGAAGCTTTCAGAAATGAGATGCCCACTCCAGCAATGATTGCCTCCCCCCCTGAACCTGATCCGCGGGATCACTTTCGGAGAATCTGGCGTCGTGCTGCCTGCCCCCCCCCTCTCTTCCCCCCGGTCATTCTTCACACCCCCGGTCTTCAGCCGGCTGGGACGACGAGGCAGTGGCCACAGTGGTCAAGGGGCCCCAGCCGCCGGATGGTAAAAGCTCCGGGCGAGCGAGTCCGAGTGCGACAAGTTACGAGTGACTGCGTACGAGTACGGAGTCAGTACCCAGGATTGTGATACGAGCACGGAAGCAAGTACGAGTACGGAGTACTCCGTCCTGCATGTTTTGTACTCTGTACTCCTAGAGCACTCGTATAAGCACCCCCGGATGGCTTCCCCGGAATCGCAGGAGGCATTTGCCCTGAGCTAGGCCTTTCAGGGGTTCTGTGGGGTCTGATCGGAGAAGAGTGTACGGAGACGAGAAGTGAAGAGATGGATGGAAGACGAAGATGGGAGATGGGAGATGGAAGACGAAGATGGGAGATGGGAGATGGAAGATGGACGATGAACGATGTGGTCAAAAAGTAAAAGACAGACGGACGAGAGTACTGCGTACTCGTACTCGTACTCCATACCTCCTCATCCGTGAGCTCGCATCCTACGAGGACGCCCCGTTGTCCCGCTCGGAGGAAAAAGAAACATGTTTCCACCCAGCAGATCCAAGCTGCGACGTGGGTAGGCAGCCGGCTTCGAGAAGGAGCAGAAGACGCGTCCAGACGGTGGCCTGCTGGCCGATCGTCGACAGCTCCGTGCACGCAATTTCAGTACGAGTGCTCAGTGCGCAGTGCGCAGTGCCCAGGCGTACGCGTACGGAGTACCTCGGAATACGTACGGAACACTCCGTCCACTCCGTACTCGACGGAGTACGAGTACCGCGTTGAGCATTCCCTACTCCGTACTCGTCGAGGACCCCGGCCGCATCCCTGCACGCGCTCACTCGCCACCTCTGCAGATCCAACGGCCAGGGGTGCGTGCTAATAAGGTTGCCAATATTTCTCCGCCCAATCTTCAGTACGAGTACTGTCTGCGATATGCGCACGCCGCACGCCGCACGCCGCACGCCGCCCGCCGCCCGCCGCCGCACGCCGTATTCAGTCCTGGGCTCGTATCACTGGGCTGATCCCATGGGCAGGCCGGCCACTCGCTTGTCAGCACAGCTCTGTTGGTAAGACTGCGCGGACTCCCACCCGGCAAATCGGCCTGTCGGTGTCGACGCTCGCTTGCAGCGGCCGGTTGGCCTGTTGGCCGGTTGACCTGTTGGCCGGTTAGCCTGTTGGCCGGTTGGCCTGCTGGCCTGTTGGCCTGTTGGCCGGTGGCTGGTTGGACTGTTGGACTGCTGGACTGTTGGTTTGATAATAGTATCACGAGTACGGAGTACAGGATGGACCTGTACGTACTAGCTGCACCTTGTTTTCTCGTACTCGTATGTTTGTTCTCCCGGGATCCCGTCCTCGAAGCTCAGCTTTCCACCAGAGATACGACTGTGCTTACATGGTCTGCTCCATCAGCTCCATCCCCTGATACTCCCTGAGACGGAGTACTCCTACTCCTACCTCCACAGCCTTGCTGCTTCGTTAGCCCCTTGAACTTGGCCTTGGCCTTGGACCTTGGACTCTGTTCCTTGGACTCTGTTCTTTGGATCCCTCTGGTCCTTGGCCTTGGCCCTTGGCCCTTGGGTTACATCCCCCGTGTGGACACGGCCATGGAATCCATCTTCTTTCTCTCCGTCGGGCCTCGATGAAGATCATCAGAGACAGCTACCAGCTAACACGGCCGGGTCCTCTACGCACAAAGAGAGAGGAAAAGAGAACAAGGGAAGAAGAGAAAGACTTGAGAGGCCGGCGGCAAATCGTGAAGCTCGATTGCTCCGACTGTGATACCCATGGCTCCCGTTGCATATTTGCTTGCATGTCTCGGTGCCCAAATCTGTCTCCAGTCTCTTCCCGTCCGCCCTCCCCCCTAGAGTACTCCTCCTTGGGATTTTTTTCTTTTTCTTTTCTTTTCTTTTTTTCTTTTTTCTTTTTCTTTTTCCCTTTTTCCCTTTTTCCCTTTTCTCTTTTTTGCATCTTGCCGCGCTTTGCGCGAGTGACCCGCCTCGGGCTGTGAGGGACGGGTGACTTGATCAGCAAAAGACCTGCACTTTTGTTGACCGGCACGGGGGAGGGGGTGTTGCAGCACTTGCCATTTTTACTCCGTATCTCCATCTTTCGTTTTTCGCTTTCGTTTTTCGTTTTCGTTTCTAAATCTCGTCTCCGTATCCTTCTCCTCCTGCTCCCCTCCTCTTCCTTCTCCTCCTTCTCCTCCTGCTCCTGCTCCTCCTGCTCCTCTCAGCCCTCAGGTCGGTGTGGCCGCACGTCTTGCATGGATGGCGGCCACTGCGTCGTCTGCATCATCCGTGCCGTTGCTTTGTCTACCAAAGTGTCTGCTGACCTCCGCCGTACACAGCCATGTTTCGATCGGGGACGGTGGAGGCGTACGTATTGCTCGTTTCTCATCATGCACACTCCTTTGCAAGGGGTGACGAGTGACGAGTGACGAGTGACGTGTTGGCTCACCGATTCAACCACCCTGCCGCCTTCTTGTTTTCTCTCGCTTTCGCTCTTCCTGCTGTTCCCGGGGGCGGTATCAAGGTTTGCGGTTCGCAAATTTGCGGACCGGCCATGCGGACTGACCATGCGGACTGACCATGCGGACCGCTGTCCATACGAGTATTCCCGTCCTCCGTCCTCGCTCGCCCTCCTGCTCTCCTGCTCTCCTGCTCTCTTCCTCTCCTCTCCTCTTCTCCACCTGCCGGCCCTGCCTCGTCACTTCTTTTGGTTTTATCTTGCATCATGCAAGCCCGCCCCGGACCCCTTCGTCGCCTCGGTCAAGAGTAGCCTCCCTGCTTTTTCCTGTTTCTCCCTGTCGATGCCGTGGAACACGGCCCGAGAGGTGCCGACACAAATTCAAACAAGGATTGCCCTCCGCCAATGCTTGGCCCTCTTCCCTGCCGCGGAAGGCCAGCGCCTTGTTCCGATCAAGATTTCCCTGTCCACGGCCGGTGAGACAAGTATTCTTTTTGCCTCGTGACACAACAGGACTGCTTCTGCCGTCCAGCGAGACCCGAGACCCAACAGCATATCCCGTACCAAGCCAAGCCGAGCCAATCCAATTCAATCCCATCCAATCCAATCCAGTCCAATTCAATCCGCATCGCTTAGACGGACGCCTTTGCGATCCTCGGACGGGACGCGGACACACGCGAGGATGACAAATATATACGGCAGCCCTTGTAAGCATAAGGAATCCTCCATGCTTGCCAACCCTGGGCAGACGAAACAAGATGGGGAAGTGTTACAACCCGACGCAAGAGCAGGGCATACCCCCGTCGGGTTTCATTGTTTCTTCTGCCGGGTGGAGTTGGCTGTCCCGTGCCCATATTCCGAGAGTAACGTACGTCGTATGCTGCGCGGGATATCAAGGAAGCAAGGAAAAGAGAAGAGAAAGAGAAAAAGAGAAAAATAGAGAAAAAAAAAAGAAAAAAAAAAGAGAAAAAAAAAAGAATAAGAAAAAAGGGAGAAAAAGAGAAGAAAAAAAAGAAAAAAAAGAATAAGAAAAAGGGAGAAAAAAAAAAACAGGGGAAAAATAGAAAAAAAAGAATACTACGACGGGATGTTTGTCGAACGGTATTGCTGCCCGCCGGAGCAGATGGTGTGTTGCAGAAAGGCAGGGTGGCTCCAGAAGAATGCTGCTGAAGGAAAGGGCCGGATGATACCCGGCAGGTCCGGTGGTTACACGTGAACTGACAGAAGTTCATCTCATCGGACGCAACTAGGCGGTAAACGAAGAGCGGGAGCACAGAGGGAAGAAGAGGAAGAGGAAGAGCAGAGGGAGGGGAGTATGCATAAGAAAACGTTACACGACATGGAACACGATGACGACGTGGAGCCGCGCCGAAAAGGACCGTAAGCGGCGAGCGGAGGGAGAGAAGAAGGGCAGGAGAAGGAGCTTGGCTGGGAAGGCATGTTTGTTTCGCACCGGAAGACGATCCGGTTCGGCGTGGCGGGTGGTTTCGGTACACCGATCATGCGTTGTATAGAGGAGGACCAGGGCGTGTGTGAGGGCGGGTGCGGGCGCGGGCGCGGGTGTCCAGGCGTCCAGGCGTCCGGCCATACACCGCAGGAGGCCACATGACGTGTTGCGGACATGGCGGACAGGGCGGACAGACTGGTTCTGGCTGACGCTGGCTGACGCTCGCTGATGCGGGCTGATGGCGGACGTCGGGTTCGGGCGGTGCGGCTCTTTTTCAGCGGGAATTGCCCTATTGGGTAATTGCGCACTTTGGAGCTGTCGAGCGTTGCGAGGCAAAGAGGCAAGACGAGCACGTCGTAGCCCGCGCTCGCGGTGCATCTGGCAATGCGCGAATCAGGCCGGGGGAGCGCGGCCGACCAACATATGACTGCCAGCAGCAAGGGGGGGGATCATGAAGGATGGCGCCTGCACTGTTGCATGCGTCTCGGAACGGGACCCGGCCGCCCGCTGTAGTGTACCGGAACACAGCGTCCCCACTGCTGAGTTACAGGGAGCTAGGGCGCTGCCAGCGGCCGCTCGGGCGCCCACGTACGAGTAAGCCGCCAATTGCCCCTCACTGGGCTGACCATTAGCGCCTGGGACTACCCCGTAATATCGAGATGGGGGTGACGAATAGGAGGAAATGGTCCTGAATACGGAGTATGTAAATCATGATAAATAGGAATAGGAATAATGGATTAAATAGAATCAAATAGGATGAGATAAATAGAAATGAAGAATTAAGAAGGAATTTAGAGAATTTAGAGAATTGAGAAATAGTAAAGTAAAGAAAGTAAGAAAGTAAAATAGTAAAGAATTAATTTATTAATTTATTAATTAGTTAATTAATAATATTAAATATTAAATATTAAATATAAAACTAAAAAGATCAAAGATCGAATAAACTAATAAATCCAAATCACAAAGACCCATCCATCCAGTCTTTGCCTGAGCGTCTCCTCTTCTCACCGCATCATCCACCACGTCCGCCCACGTCCGTCCACGTCCACCCACGTCCACCCGCCGCGCGACACGACACCTCCCCTCTCTGTAACCCCCTCCTCCTCCCCACACCCCTGTTATGGCTGGTGGCAAGAAGGGCGGCGAGAGCAGCAAAAAGGCGCAGGGCCAGGCGCGCAAGGCGGATGCCGCTGCTCAGAAGGCCGCCGCCGAATCCGCTCGCCGGGAAGCCGCAGATGCTGCCGAGTGGTCCAAGGGCGCCAAGAGCAATGCCAAAAAGTACGTCAACCTGTTTCTCGGTTTTGGGGAGTTTTTTTGGGGGAGTTTTTTTTTTTTTTTTTTTTTTTTTTTTTTTTTTTTTCTTTTTTTTTTTCTTTTTTTTACGTTTTGCCGTTTTTCTTCTTCTGCGGGTTGTTCTTTTTCTTTCCCTTTCCCTCGGTTTCGGCCGTCTCTGTTTCGTCGAGCCCTTCACGGCCCCACCGGCTTCTCTTCCGGTGTCTCACAGCCTTGCTGTCTGCTGTGACTGATCCTGACTGATCCTGACTGACCCTTGTCCATTCCGCCAGGGAGGCCGAGGCGAACAAGAAAGCCGAGCAGGCCCGCAAAAAGGCGGAACGCGACGCCCTGGCCGCCGAGGAAGAACGCAACACGCCCGGCCGCGCCGCGCCCAAGAATGCCAAATCCGCTTCGAAGAAGACCAACGCCCCCGCTCCCTCCCGCAAGCTCGACCTCGCCCAGCTCGACGACGACGGCAGCAGCGCGAGCGGCCCGCTGGCGGCGCTCAACGCCACCGGCATCGACAATGCGCTCGATGCGCTCTCGCTCGACCACGACGGCCCGTCTGGCGTCAACGCAATCGACCGCCACCCGGAGCGTCGCTTCAAGGCGGCCTATGCTGCCTTTGAAGAGCGCCGGCTGGCCGAGATGGAGAGCGACGGCTCCGGCAAGGGCCTGCGCATGAACCAGCGCAAGGACCGCCTCCGCAAGGAGTTTGAGAAGAGCCCGGAGAACCCATTCAACCAGGTGACGGCGCGGTATGACTCGACGCGCGACGAGATCTCCCAGATCAACTCCCAGGAGAAGGCCAAGATTGAGAGACGGTTGGGAGCTTGAGGACATGGATCAAGATGAAGCTTCAACATTCAGTGATCTCACTTGATTTACAGTACAGCTATTGTGCGAAACATTGCCAAACGCTACCAAGTACATGAATGCAGCATGGCCTAGACCAGTGATGAACAGATCTTCCTCTACCCATCGCATGAAGCTCCAGAACTCGTGATAGCTCCGTCATCGGATGCTCTTGTAAGAGAACCCCGCTAATGCCGTATCTTAGCCCCTCGGCAGAATATCTACCGGCTCTTCTCACCGCCTTCCCCTTCTGGCCAGCTTGGCTAAACCAACAGCTCCCTGCTTCGCGATCGCTTGTCTCAGGTTTGCCGCCTATCTTCCCCTTCACCCACTGCATCCTTATCCGGCAGGCCATGCCGCCGCAGAACTGAGAATGCCTTCCCGGTTGATCAGTCTATCCTCGCTGCACCGACAGCACCTGCTGGCCGAATTGTATGTTTGTTCGCCTGAATGTCTCGCCCGTCTCCTCAGCGTCTCAGCGTCTCAGCGTCTCCTCTCCGCTTTTTCCCCTTTTTGTGCTTCCGCCGCTAATCTCTTGACCTCCAGTGCCGGTCTGCGCCAGGCCTGTCCGAGCGGCATCTTTGTGAGCCTCACACCGGGCGACCCGTCTCTGTGGTCGGGTGTGCTCTTCGTGAGAGACGGTACGGTTGCCCAATGCTTTCCCAACGCGCGTTTGTGGTTTGTGCCCGCCTGACCGACTTCTAGGGCCCTATGCCTCCGCCATTCTGCGCTTCCAGATCTCCTTTCCCGACCGCTACCCAAGCCTGCCTCCGCTCGTCACCTTTGCCACCGACATCTTCCACCCACTCGTCACACCGCTCACCACGTACACGTATACGACCGACATCCAGGATGGCGGTACCGTCAGCGCCACCGACGAGGAGAGGCTTCCGCCAGGTGGCTTCAGCTTGCGCCATGGCTTCCCTTCCTGGTTTGGGCGGGCCACGCGCATCCGCAAGTCGAGCGTGCAGTACCAGCAGCAGCATCCACCGCCACAGCAGCCAGGTCAGCAGCCAGGTCAGCCAGGTCAGTCGGGTCAGCCGGGTCAGCCAGACCAGCACCCCTCGGTCCACCGCACGCCACCCCGGAACAGCACCTCCGGCAGCATTACCAGCGCCCAGAGCACGCCCGAGTCGCGCAGCACCCTGCCCTCCTACAAGCAGACGTCGCGCGTCGGTGTCGCCAACACCGTGTCCACCTACGATGTGCTGCAGTACATCCGCAGCACCTTTGACGACGAGACTGTCCTAGACGCCATCCCGCTCGAGGCCGCCGGCAACCCGGGCGCCTGGCACGCATGGCGCGCGCACCAGCGCGAGCTGGGAAAGACGGGCCACCAGGACAAGGCGAAGCCGCAGGCGGAGAGCACCGCGCACACCGCCGCTGCCGGCCCGGCGAGCGACAACGCGGACGCGGCAGCGAGACCAGGCACGGGCGCCGGCACCTCGTCCGAGTCGACGTGGAACTGGGAACATGTCTGGGAAGAGCGGGTCAAGAACGGCATCACGGCCAGTCTGTCGGACCCGGTTCTCTACGGCAGCGCAGGCGCTGCTGACGAAGTGGTAAGACTCGGACACGTCGTTTCGTTTCCATGCTCCCCTACTAATCTTGCAGATCCGCTTTCTCAACCTCGAGGAAAACGACGTTGATGCCATCAAGGACAATCTCAAGCGGACCATGGGCGTGAATCCATGAACATCCATGGCATATGGGAGGATGGCTATTTCTCTTTAGTATATCCACTTTGGTCTCGCGCCTGCGCGTACCTCGTACTTAATTCATTCGTTATGGCTTGCTTTCTGTCTTTTGTGTCTTCTGTGTCCCCCGTGTCCTCGGTCCACCAGGCCTGCTGCTGGAACAGGAGAGCCTCGTCTCCCCAGGCCCACCAGTTCGCCGTCAGGTTGCGGGCAAACACTTCGAGGCCGACCAGCGGTCGCTGACCATCCGACAGGAAAGGAGCCAGTAGTGGCCGGAGATGGGGTTTGCGCGAGTGCACGTCGGGCACGCCGATGATGACCCGCGACGACGGGATGTTTGGACAACGTGTCCTTGTGCTCCCGGGCCGTCGTGCCAGCAACAGCCGTTCCCACGGTTTGCGCCACTGCGACTCCGGCGGCACCACCGGCTCGCCGGCCGTGGTCACCTTGAGCCACGTCCACGTGGCCACGAGCTCGACGCCCCAGGCCCGGAACACGCCGTGTCGGGGGTCTGTCAGCAGAGCCGTGCAGGCGGGCTTGTTGGTCACCCACACGGCCACCAGCCCGTCGTTCCCGGCCAGCTTGGCCCCCACGGGCACGGCTTCCAGGAGCGTCCGCATGGCCTCCATGTCTGTGGTTGTCGCGTAGCCTGCCTCTGTCCCGGCAACCGCGTGTTTTCGGCCTTGCCGTCGTCGACGCGCCGATCGATTGGGCCATGGCGGATCCAGCACGACGAGGTCGAATGTCGGCGCCTCGTCCAGGAATTCTTGCCGACAGGCAGCAATGGTGCCGGCCAGGTAGCGAGCGCCCGGGGGGACCAGGGGGGAGATGTGGAAGACGTAAAAGACGTAGAAGACGAAGACAAATCCTGTGTGTCTGTCTGGACGATCCGTGGCAGACACCAGGGGCCGTCAAAGTGGTTTTCCTGCAGGCCATCCAGGGCGGCCTCGACAGCGGCGGCAGTAGTCAGCTCGGCGAGCTGAGCAGCCGTGTTCTGTGTCATCATCGCCATCGACCCTGTCGATCCCGGCAACGGCTCCGGCGTCTTCGGAAACGGCTCAGCGGGCGCCGGTGCGGACAAGAGCCGTCGTCGTCTTGAGACGCAGCCATCCTCTGGTTGCTGGGCCTCTTCAATGGACCGCGGCAGGTCGACGACGACGACGGCGTGCGCCGTATCCTCGAAGAGAATGGACGCCGGAGACGGCATCATCGGGTGTCGGAAGTTGAGGTCGGCAAGCATCGGCTTACTCCGAATTGCCGGGCTAGTCTGGCGGGGAAAGTCACATGCCGAAGCCAAGAAGACGTCTGCGATTAGTAATATGAAAACCAAGAGGCTGAAGCTTTCCCCACGTCCGCCGACCCGAACCAGTCCTGGCTGGCCAGCAAGGCATTTTTCCCCGTCTTTTTCCCCATTCCTTCTGTGCGCGCGCGCGAAAATCCCATCCTATAATATTTTCCTTCTCCGCACGGGGGACGGTCTGCGAAATCCTGCACCACACCTGCTCTCGCCGGTGCTTTGCGAGACCCTGGCAGTTTTGGCTGCTGTTCCTCGACTGGAATTCTTCAGCGTCGAGGAAACCAACCAGAACGACGTGTCGAGAGGGCCATGTCTGCGGCCGTTGCGCGCCATGCGCCGCCGTCTGCTGTCGCCATGCCCCAGATCGCCGAGCAGCCCCGGCCAGGCGGAACCAAGAGCCTCTCGTCCGGGTCTCTTTCGGGGGGAAACAGTCCTGGAAACAGTTCTGGAAACACTTCCGGAAACAGTCCAGACAACAGTTCCGGAAACGCGGCCGAGGAGGCGGCTGGCGCAGGCGCTGGCATCGAGCCGCTGCCGGTGGCCATCCTGACCGGCCAGGTCGACAAGCAGAGCATGGCGTACCTCTGGCGGTCGGGCGTGGCCGGCGGTGTGGCCGGCTGTGTGGCCAAGACGGTGGTCGCCCCCCTCGACCGCGTCAAGATCCTCTTCCAGGCCAGCAATCCCCAGTTCGCCCAGTACTCGGGCTCCTGGGCCGGCGTCGCCAAGACCATGCGCCTCATCTACCAGCAGGACGGCCTCCTCGGCCTCTACCGCGGCCACTCGGCCACGCTGCTGCGCGTCTTTCCCTATGCTGCCGTCAAGTTTCTCGCCTACGAACAGATCCGCTCCTTCATCATCCCCCGCAAGGAGCACGAGACGCCCCTGCGCCGCCTCGTCAGCGGCTCGCTGGCCGGCGTCACCTCTGTCTTCTTCACGTACCCGCTCGAGCTCGTGCGCGTGCGCCTGGCGTTTGAGACGCGACGCGACGGCCACTCGTCGCTGGCCGCCATCTGCCGCCGCATCTACAACGAGCACCCGACAGTCGCGGCCACGGCCACGGCCACAGAGACGGCCTCGGCGGCCTCGACCTCCACTACTCTCCGCACCCCCGGAGGCCTCAGCAACTTCTACCGCGGCTTCTCCCCCACAATCCTCGGCATGCTGCCGTATGCCGGCATGTCCTTTCTGACGCACGACACCTGCGGCGACCTGCTGCGCCATCCCACCGTGGCCCAGTGGACGACCCTGCCCCAGGCGCCCGACGCGCCGCCCGGCAAGCTGCTGCCGCTGCGGTCGTGGGCCGAGCTGCTGGCCGGCGGCGTCGCCGGCCTCGTGTCCCAGACGGCCTCGTACCCGCTCGAAGTCATCCGGCGCCGCATGCAGGTCGGCGGCGCCGTCGGCGACGGCCACCGTCTGACCATTGGCGAGACGACCCATCTGATCATGCGGGAGCGCGGGGTGCGCGGCTTCTTTGTCGGTCTGACCATTGGCTACGTCAAGGTGGTGCCGATGGCGGCAGCGGCATTCTACACGTACGAGCGGGCAAAGCAATATTTGGGCATCTGAGACGGACGAGAGACGAGAGACGGAAGACGGAAGACGGAAGACGGAAGACGAAAGATGAAAGATGAAAGACGAGACGACGTGATTTGGATACTTTTGGTTGTCATGGCGTTTGGGGTCCCGGACAGGATGTGGCATTCTGGGTTGCATGGAGACATGTCTTTTTCTTCTTTTGTATCCATCGGTACGAGCCGGCATATCGTGTGTGGCATCACGCAGCTTTCAGGGCAGAACCCTAGACGTTTGTAGATCATTGCGGAAACGGAACACAGAAACACTCTGCACCTGCACTCTTCACCTGCACTCTGCACATCTTCTCATACTCTGTACAAGATCACCGTCTAGGCGGTATATTGGGTAAAGACCGGAAGTCCAGCCGGCAAGAATGCTAACTACTTTATCATTTTTTTGTTATTTTCTGTTGGTAGGTATTCCATAAGTGGTTCGCCGTCTATTAATACTGCACAGGATATCTGAAAGGAAACGGAGACAAGATACATGTCGACGCATAGAAGGAATGGAACAGCAAAGATGTGCAGTGCTGTATGATTTGTGTGCACGCGGCTCCGGCTCAGCTCCGGCTCGGCTCTGCTACACATCTACACCGACGGCTCGTGCTTGGTCTCGGACAGGACGCCGCCGTTGGACTCCTCAGAGCTGGACGGGGCGTAGGTGTCCTCGCCAGCAAGCTCCTCGAGGGTCTTGCGCTTGGTCTCGGGGATCAGCAGGGTAGAGAAGCAGCCCATGAGCATGAAGAGGGCATAGATCTGCATGACGTGGTCCATCCAGGGAGCCGTGTTGGTGGCGGTGGCGCCGCGGGTGCGCAGGGGCGCAATGGCACCCTGGCCGATGATGGAGCCGATCTTGCCCAGGCCGGCCGAGATACCGTGGGAGGTAGAGCGGTAGCGGGTAGGGAAGCACTCGCCCGGGACGATGAAGGTGGTGCTGTTGGGGCCGAAGTTGAAGAAGAACTGGATGAGGACGTAGATGGCCAGCTTGGCGTGGGTGGTGATGTGGTTGTAGCCGAAGCCAAAGGCGATGAAGAGGATGGTCAGGATGACGAAGCCACCAAACTGCAGCGGCTTGCGGCCGACAGTGTCGACGGTAGCGACACAGAACCAGTAGCCGGGGACGGCACCGGCCAGGACAATGATCAGGTTGCCGATGGCGGTGTTGTAGAGGAACTGGTACGTGCTGGTGGTGCCGGAGGTGGAGTAGCCGATGACGGTCAGGATGGTGGCGTTGTTGAGGGAGACGCCGTAGTAGGCAATGTCGAGGAAGCACCAGGAGAGGGCCGTGCCGGCAATGACCTTGAAGTTCTTGAGCTGCGAGTAGTGGCGGTAGAAGTCGCCCCAGCCGGCCTTGGCCACGGTCAGCTGCTCCTCGGCGACCTTGCGGGAGGCCACGCGGGCGGCCTCGTCGACCTCGCCCTCGTGCTTGCCGTTGACATAGGCCTTGACGTCGTCGTCGGCCTTCTCGACATCACGGGCCACGTCAAAAGTGTAGCGCGGCGTCTCGGGGATGGTCAGACGGAAGTAGAGGGCAATGCAGCCGGGGACGGCACCAAAGCCGATCAGCGTCCGCCACATCTTGTCGACGGCGAGGGCGCAGACACCGGTGCAGTTGGACACCTTGGTCGAGGACAGGAGCGACTCCTTGAAGCCGAGCGTGACAAACAGCATGACAAAGGCAGCCGTCAGCTGGCCGATGCCCTGCATGGCGAAGACGGCGCCCATCATGGCACCTCTCCACTTGGTGGTCGCGAACCTGGAGGTCAGCAAGGGTCGGAAACAAAGAAGCAGACAGGAACCTACTCAGAAGTAATGATGGACGACAGCGGGTAGTCACCGCCAATGCCGACGCCCATGAGGACACGCCAGAAGATGATGATGCCGACAATGTGGACCGAGGGAGAGCTGCTCGAGAGAGCCTGGGCGAGGGTGGCGAAGATGATGATGATGAGCTCGAGACCGTACATGCGCTTGCGACCGAGCTGGAGGCTGTTAGTCTTGGACGGGTGGTCGGAGGTCACCTCAACGTACAATATCCGCCAGAATACCGAAGCCGACCTGGCCAACGACCGTGCCGGCCGAGGTGGCCAGCTTGATGGAGGTATCGGAAGTCGTGGGCATGGTGCCCTTGCCGGGGTAGTAGACAATGCCAAGCATGGTGGTCAAGAGAGAGACGGCGAAGATGTCGTAGGAGTCGGTGAAGAAACCAACACCGGCGACGACAATGGCACGCACATGGTACCAGCCGAAGGGAGCCTTGTCGATCTCGGCCAGGGCGAGACGACGACGCTCATTGGGGTCCTGGATGTGCACAAAGTCGTTGTGGAAGTTGTGGTAGGCTGCGTTGCCGCCAGAGGTCTTCTGGGCCACAGCCGAGGGCTGCACACTGGCGTCCGCCATGGCAGAGAAGGAAGAAAAAAAGAAGAGAGAATTATAACAAAGTACAACACAAGGATGAAGAGAAGGGCACGTCGACACACGCAGATGGGCGGTGGACAAGAGAGAGTAGATTGGCCTTGGGAGAAAGAAGGGGGGGAACCACGAAAGATCGACGGGGGGTGCGATGGGAATGCCTCTTATAAACAAATCGAGTCAGATTCACCCTTGCATTCGTGCATACCACATGGGATCGTTCGAGCTAAAGGCAAGAAAAGAAAAAAGAAAAAAGAAAAAAAGAAAACCCTGGTACTCCGTAGTTCGACAGACTTTTCCTTCCCAGGGTCGTGGAATATTGGCTGGAGGAAGGAAAAGATGGGGGGTGTATGGGTATCTCGCGTAAATCTCACTACATGTCGACTACACGCGCGCCAGAGAGAAAAAAGAACTGTTTAGACACCGACAGCTGCTCGCATGCGACGTGGACTCGTACGTGAGAGGCGATACTCTGTAATGCCACGCCCCCTGCACGCCTTACGTTCGCCCCCCCTCGTGCTGGAGCAACGGCTGCTAGTTCCAAAAAAAGACATGCTCTGACCTGTTTGAATTTAAAGCCACTAATAGGCTTCTAGATGCAGACAATGCGCCGTCGACGCCGCCGAGGGAGTGGTGGCCGCACAAAGGCACCAAGTCCACAGGGTCTTGTACGCTCTGGTTTGTCGAAAGACTGGCGAGCTGTCGAATAGCAGACGTGTATGAGTGCTCGAACTGTTCGTATATGAGTACTCGTACTATCAGACCTGCTCTGGGTAGCATCCCCTGCTTGCCTGACGTTGCTAACAATTTGGAGCTCGGTGAGATATTCTGGACAGGAGCTCAGAGTATGGAGTACTGTGTGGAGCATGGCCAATGCCCAAACTGTCTGCATTGCGCACTGCCCACGCTGCCCACTTTACTATCTATCTGTCCATCTCCATCGGCCCATTCACTGGGCTGCCTGCATCCGCGCAGGATCACTCTCCACCTCCGCCTCTCCTCCTTGGTCTGTGTCTGAGTAAGGCCCATGGATTCGTGGTCCATTCACATCCAAATCCCATAATCCCATAATCCCATAATCCCAAGCTCCCCAATCTCTGTGCGCTCCGCCTGCTGATCCTCGGTCAAGACTTGGTAACCGAGAAGCTCCACCACCGGCCGAAACATCTGTACTCGTACGCAGGACTCCGTTCTCCATTCTCCCATTACGAAAGAGATGGCCATATCCTCCGCCGACTTCCGGTTTTTGTTCCAGACCCTTCAATCTCGACAGACACACCCCCTTCATAGCGCCTTGGCGGACAGACTTTTGCACCCTTCGGTCATTCCCAAAACAGGAGGTCCCGTTTCCCTTCTTTGAGTACCTGTCAATCTCCTGGGAGCTTGTCTCTTCACCCTCTCTCATCCAATCAGGCGGACCCACTTATCCCATTCGGGTGGATGCGCCACGGGTGCACGGACCACTTCTCCGCAGCCCGCTACGAATGGCAGCCGCACAGTTGGGCACGTTGTACAGTCTCAGCTTCTCATTGGTCCATCCTCTTCCTCTTCAGCCTCCCGATAGCTCCACTCGTGTAGTTCCAACTTCTGAAGAAACGAAGAAACACGGAGCTCCCAGACGTCGTCAGCAGCTGCTGCCGTCCCCAGCAGCCTTCTGAGCTGTCTGGCCAATGAAATCCCTACAATCCACCACGCGCTCCCAGCACTGGTCTGGAACCTGGACGCCGTATTTCTGCTCGTAAGACGTCTACGAGTAAAATGCGTTTCGTCCGAAGGAATGCGTCTGCTTGTTTCTGAGGCAGCAGCAGCCACATTGCATCGCCCCGTTGGGCGTGTTTTTGTACTCCCCGCTGGAAATATTGGCAGCATTGGCAACATTGGCAACGCTGGTATCCGTCTTGGCCCTCCTCTGCATCCTCCCGTCACGAGTATAAGCTTCCTTGGCATGGCTTGTTTGCCTTTTGGCCGATGCTTCGCTTTCTTGTCCCATCTTGGCGATTCTTGTCCGCGTCTTGTCCAAGTCTTGGGAGTATCTTGTCCGAGTCTTATCCAAGTCCGGTTCATGCCCCCACTGGCGGCAGAGACCGTGCTCCGACTCGTGCTCGTATGTTGTACTCGCATAACTCGTAATTACCCGCAAAACGAGGAAAATAAATATATGAGAAATAAATGAAAGAAAAAAAGGAAAACGTGTACCACTCAGACAAGTACTCGTACATCCCTTTCTTCATCCTCGGCTGCCTTCTTAGTCCAGCCTTTGCCTCCCTTTCCATTGTCCAGACAAGCTTTCGGCCTTTCCGTACTATCATCAGGTGCTCTTGGCTGCATCTCTTGGCTGACTCAAACTTGGAGGCTTGGCATCTAGACCGGCACGAGTCCACTCAACCACACTCCCATACTCGTACTCGTACAGTTTCCTTCACGCCTCTTGGCCGCAGCTCGTCGGTCATCCCATTCGACTCGGCATACCACGAGGCTGAATAGCCTCCAGGCCAGCATGCACGCCCCGCCATCGCCACCCCTGAAGGAAACCTACATCCATACTCCGTACTCCGTACTCCGTCATATAGACGTATTCCTCAGGAGCATTAGTCTGCCCTCGTGCATGCTGGAATGGTCCGCCCGGCGACGTTCAGCCCCGCATGCTGATCTGCTCCCAATTTCACCCCCCTCGCTCCGAGACTCGTGCTCGTAATGCACTGGCACAAGCCAATGAAAGCCTTTGCTTTGGTCGCCTGCCCTTTTTGTTCATTTGCTTTTTCTTTAGCTTTGCCTTTCCCCTTCAGTTTTTGGGGCCTTTTTTCTTTCGCCTTCCCCTTCACACCTCTATGATTCGCTCGTCCTCGTCCTCCTCGACACGTGGGTTCGTCTCCGCTTCCTCTTCGTCCCTCATCAACACCTGCACCAGCCGGTCGCATGCTTCCCGCACACCCTCGTCTTCTACCCGCAAGTGCGTCTCGCGTATCAGCGGGTACACCTGCACCTGCCGCATGAAGTCGCGTCCTGCCCGCGTCGTCGTCAGTAACGTCAGCGTCTCGACGTGTGTCTGCAGAATCTTGTGGTCGGGCTCGCGCTGCTTGTCTGGCGGCAGGAACTGCAGGTCTGGCAGCATGTCCAGCATCTCGTCCTCGTCGTACGTCTCATTGCCGGCCAGCGGCAACAGCAGATACGGCAGCATGTTCATCTCGTCCTCGGCCAGGAACGCCGCGTGCGACGACACGTCAAAGGCCACGTTCTTGATCGTGCTCGCCACGCCCTGGCGCCGCACGTCCGACTTGTGGTCTGTGAACACCCGGATCTTGGTCAGCGGGATCACGCCGTCGTAGGCCTGCTTCTGCACAAAGTGCTGCCGCACTTCCGCGTGCTTGGCCACGTCGGCAAAAAAGTACGCCAGGTAGTCGTAGTTGGCGTTCTTGTTGTACGACCCGTCCGAGCCCTTGACGAAGAGATCAAGCAGCTGGTTGATCACCCGCTCGTCCGACCCCAGATTCTCGGGCAGCTTCTGCGTGCGCTTCAGGATGCTCTTCAGCTCGTCTGACTTGGCCAGATTGGCCAGCAGCATGGCCATGAGGTTTGCATTGGGTTCTGCCGCGTTCTGCACGAAATGCCCGAAAAGGCAACGATACGACGGCCCAGGTTAGCCGCCTGCCATCCAAAATAGAGTAACCCCATGCCATGGAGATGGAGTAGGGGGTGACCAAAAAGATTACACATCGTACGAGCACTTACCGTCACGCAAGCAAAGACCAGATCAAGAAACTTTTCATCTGTGGCCAAGCATCGCAAAACTTCTGGGTCCCCAGACAAGTTGATCAGGATGGATATCGTGTGTTCAGCAATTTTCTATGTGCTTTGTCAGCTACTGTATGATTTTTTCTCTTTGAATACTTACAGGGTGATCAGCCAAGAGAATTTTGAGATTTTTCACGGGTTTCAGGTTGTCTGCTTTGAATATGGATGGCTGAGAGCTGGAGTAGGGCACCAGATTCTCGGCAGCAAGCAATCTGATCTGTGGGTTGGGATGGACAAGAAAGCCAACAAGCTATGTCATGTCTGTTTAGCATGTGAATTTTGCAAGGCCTCTTTCGGCAACCAGTTTCACGGAAGGCCTTACCTCTTCCAACTCAGTCGGCATTTTGACTATGTATTCACAGACCTCACACTCAATATGAAAATAACGTCTCTCTGTCGACCAAGAGGCTCTCCAAAATTGATGGCTTGTGAAGCTATTCACAGAGCAAAAGCAGACTTTTAGGTGGGGCACTCTTCTACGCGGACAAATACTGGCCTGTGGCAACAGCCTGTGGCGGGGTTTCTTATCTTATCGCGATTTTTTTTTTTTTTTCTGTGCATTTTTTTCGCATCAAGGATTTCGGCCCAGGGAATGTGCCATTCAGCGCAACATTACCCACCAACACACGTGCAACCGTTCTTGTTTTTGCAAGAAGAAGACAAGATGCCAAAGGCGACTTCGCCCATGGCAGCGCGCCAGGCGCGGCGACACAATCCCCTCGACCAAGACCTCCTGGCTCGAGGGCTTTTGCGGCAAAAAGCGCCAAAGCGGGAAGGCTGGCGACAACAAGGATGGAGAGGGCGATGGATATGTGGACTCCAAGGCCTCCAAGAAGATTCTCGAGCTCGGGGCGTGAGCTGGAAGTCGAGGAAAGCGAGGAGGTTTCTGGAACTGTGCAGCAACACGACGCCTTTGGCCTGGGAACACGCTTCGAAGACGAGGCGGACGAAGAGGTTCCGTTTGATGATGACCACGATGAGAGTGGGCCGACGAGGACGGGGATGCTGGTGGCGCTGACGACGCTGGCGATATTGACCCGGCGGACCTGGCTACCTTTGACAAGTTCCTGCCCAGTCACGACGAGGACGACCCAATATTGAAGCATCTGAGTCTGCGCATGTCCGAGAAGAAGGCGGCCGAAGAGGGAGAAGACGCAGATGCGTTTGAGGCCGAGCCGGCCGCCCAGCCTGGCCGCAACCTGGCCGACATCATCCTGGCCAAGATTGCCGAGCACGAGGCGGGCCACCAGCCGGGCGTGACCGCCGCCCGGGACGAGGCCTTTGACGCGGAGGGCGAGCTGGACCTGAACCCGAAAGTGGTGGAGGTGTACACCAAGTGCGGGATCTTGCTGTCGCGGTGGAAGTCGGGCAAGCTGCCGAAGCCGCTCAAGATCCTCCCGACGGTGCCGCAGTGGGAGACGCTGGTCGAGATTGCACAGCCGGACCAGTGGTCGGCCAATGCATGCTACGAGATGACCAAAATCTTTGTCAGTGCCAAGGCGGAGGTGGGCCGGCGGTTCATGGAGATGGTGATTCTGGACCGCGTGCGCGACGACATCCGCGAGACCCGCAAGCTCAACGTGCACCTGTTTGCGGCCCTCAAGAAGAGCCTGTTCCGGCCGGCCGCCTTTTTCAAGGGCTTCCTCTTCCCGCTCGTGCTGTCGGGCACGACGACGCTGCGCGAGGCCCAGATCATCAGTGCCGCGCTGGTCCGCACGTCCATCCCGGTGCTGCACTCGAGCGCCGCCCTCAAGGGATTGTGCGATATCTCGGCCGAGCTGGCGCCCGACACCGAGGGCCAGTCGGCCATCAGCGTCTTTATCAAGGCGCTGCTCGACAAGCGCTATGCGCTTCCGTACCAGGTAAGCTGAGCGCAAGAACAGGAACAAAACGAGAAACTAACTGTGCAGGTCGTCGACGCCCTCGTCATCCATTTCCTGCGTGCGCGGGCCACGACGACGATGCCGGTGGTCTGGCACCAGAGCTTTCTGCTGTTTGCTCAGCGGTACCACGACTCCATCACAGAAGACCAGCGCGAGGCTCTCCTGGATCTGCTGCTGACACACAGCCATGTGGCCATTGGTCCAGAGATCCGCCGCGAGCTGTTGGCAGGACGTGGCCGCGGCGTGCCGCTGCAGCCGCAGGGAGCCGATTTTGACGGCGACGACACGATGCTGGTGGACGCCTGAGCTGTGGGATGTCTGTTGTTCTGGGATCTGAAAAGTTTGGTGTTTGGGATTGGATGTTAATTATCACGACATGGCTATGAATCGAACCGAATAGACGGAAAGGCTTGCCAACATCAAAGTCGAGAGTGTACAGTGTGATACAGTGTGATTATGTGCTATGCACTGTCTTTATCGATAACAGCATTCTCTTCAGCTTCAAGCCAACTTCTATCCACAACTCCATGCTCGTACTCCGCCACCAGAGACCGCGGACCGACTTTTCACCAACCAACCGGCCCGAACCCTCCTGCATTCGCGATACAGGCCTGCGGGCCACTTTCTGTCCACCTAGCGCGCCTCGTCGTCCCGATACGCGAAGACTACAGCAGACGGGAAGCCTCGTGCGTCTCTTTGTTTTTTCCTCTTCCGCGTCTTCTCGACCGCAACAAACGACTGCTCTGCAACCATGGCGACCGACATCGAGACGGCCGACCCGCTTCTGTTTTTGCGGCAGGCAATTGCAGCGGGGACGTCCGTCGTGCCCACAGCCACGGACGCGGCCGACGCGCCCGAGACACCGCTGCCGCAGGCCAAGTTCCTCCAGTTTGCCGGCGACGGCAGCCAGGGCAGCCAGGGCACGACGGCGTTGCCAGTCGATGCGCCGACGCGCTTTCTATCCAACGACGCGCCCGTCGACCTGCGGTCCATCTACTTTGCCTGGCTGAATCGCGAGGTGGCCATCCCCGACTACAATGCGGCCGCGACGCGTCTGAACGAAGAGCTGGCCGCCGCCGGCTCGTCGGCCACAGTGCACAAGTTTGCCTTTGTCGAGCGTCTCGACCTGATCACCTGGCTCGAGGGCGCCAGCGAGGAGAGCGAGTACATCCGGTCGGCGGGTGGCGACCGTGCCGGCGGCGCGGCTGGCAGCGGTGCCCCGGGCGCCAAGGCCGCCGCCGGGACCGCCGCACCGTCTGCTCGGACAGGACGCAGTGTTGTCCTCGATCCGCGGCTCGCCGCCATCTACCACGGCGAGCGACGCATGGGTGATCATAACACGGTCCTCCACGGCAGCAAGCCTACAGTAGGTTCCCACGGCCTCCCTTTTTTAGTCTCTCTTCTCACAAACAGGATTTTTCGCACGTCCGCAAACTGGCCACGCCGTTCATGTCCAAGAAGCAGCAGCAGGCAGCGGCGGCGGCGGCGGCGGTAGACAAGCGGGTGGGCATTCCGAGCACGCTGCCGCTGAACCCCAAGTCCGGGGCAGTGCGGCGGCCGGACCCGATCATTATGTTGTCGCCGTCGGCGTCCAGCCTGCTGCGCATGTCCAACATCAAGGCCTTTTTGGAGTCGGGGCAGTACGTGCCTGCTAATAACAATACGACGGCCACGATTCTGCACCTGACGCGCACGATGAAGGAGATTGACCCGGCACGGCCGCTGCGGTTTGTCCTGGTGGACGGGCCGGAGCACTTCAAGCCGGAGTACTGGAACCGCGTGGTGGCCGTGTTCACGACGGGCCAGGCGTGGCAGTTCAAGAACTACAAGTGGAGCAACCCGTCGGACCTGTTCCGCCATGTGCAGGGCGTCTACGTGGGCTGGCGTGGTGAGGTGCTGCCGCCTGGCGTGCGTGACTGGGGCCATCGTGTGCTTTCGTGTGCGGTGGACAAGTGGACGGAGCCGGTGGTGCCAGGGACGGAGACGCACCGCTGGCGTGACCGGGAGGTGTCGGAATCCATCTGGAAGGCGATTGAGAACGGCATGTTGCACCGAGGATGGAAGCGAGACGCAGGGGCGACGTTGATGTGAGGAGGCCAGAGAGAGAGAGAACAAATTGGGCGGAGGCGTATATGGATGGCCTTTTTTCTAGAGTCTTTTTCTAATATTTTCGCTGTAGCCTCCCATCGGTATATTTCGTGTTCTCGGGAATCAAAAGGAAGGGTGTTTGTCCTATGGTCGGTCAGAGACAGGAAGTATGGTGCGTACAGAGCACAAGCACAAGCACAGAGCAGAGTCCGTACGATGATGGAAACAGGATATGCGGCTGACCAGACGGGATGGCAGCCGTTACGTGTCTTGCGTAAGGGACAGTCGGGTTGGACCACACGTACAGATGGCAGGCTACGATGCACCATAGGAGGACAGGCCACGGGGTGTTGGCAGGCCGAGAAGTGCCCTGTTCTTCTCCAACACGAGACGGATGACAGCAGACTGTCAATGGCTTGTCAAACGCTGGCTGCGTACGGAGTTCTCCGTGCGAGAGCACGGCAGATGTGGTCGCGCTTGTCTGCCCGTGGCCGCCCTCAGACCCTGGATTTCCCTTGGGTGGTTCACTGCGACGCTGGAGACAGCCAAGACATGGCGCTGCCGCAGAAGATGGCCACGTTCGATTCGGATCACCGCTCTTTTCCGATCTGCATAAAGGAAATATGCACCGGATCGCCATGGCACGTTGTTCCTCTGATCGCCCTCGACCCGGCTGGCCCGTAGTTCAGAGACATGCTAACCTGTTGCTTCGCTTGGGTTGGCTCCCCGTCGGTCAGCCCCCTTATTTACTCATTTTCAACGTCCTCCTCATCCCTGCGGGCGCGCGTACAAGTACTTTCTCGGTCTTGTGCACGGCATGCAGGACTGGGTCGGCGGCGACTGTACGCAGTATTCCATGCATACCTGTACGAGTAGTAGTACGGAGTACTCCGTATTCCGTACGCATAGTACAGAGTCCTCGTACGAGTACGGAGTGCAGCGTGCGGAACACGACTAATCATGCACGCATAGGGACAAGTGTGAATACTACGACACGGCCAGGTCGGCCACGCGCGACGAAATCCATTGCGACGCTGCGAACCTCTACGTACGAGCAGAACAGCGCTCTCGGGGGATCGGGACGTTTTCGGAAAATAAAAATAAACAACGGCACGCACCGTGGCTGAGGGCGAGAGGAAGAGAGGGTATTCCGTACTCCGTATTTCGTATGCCCGAGGAATGGAGAACCAAGGAAGACCCTGTTCGAGGAAATGGCCCGGAAATGCCTTCTCGTATTATTATGACTCTGTACGGAGCACTTCGCTTTCGTTCTCCTGCTCCCCGTGGGCTCTTCACCTCTTCTCGCGTGGCAGGCCACGTGGAGATGACGGCAGACATGCGCTGCTGCTCCTGCTGCTGCTGCCTCCTCTGGCAGTGTTTATTGAGACGTCCAACATCGGGGACACGCGCTTCGTGTTGGTCGAGCAACGCCGCGGATCCTGCGTCGCGCATGCAGGGAGCACCGACCCACGCGTATAGTACGAAGCACGCCGTATCTGCCGTACTTTTTTCGGATCGGCGATGCCACGGCGGGTGACTGGCTCTCTCCAGCACGCCGTGGCAGACCGGTTCTTTGAATTTCGGTGGTCTGCAGAGTACTGTGTGCATTATGCGACGTAGGGCGGAGACCAGGCTTGCTCGTATGAGGAAAAAGGGGATGTCTGTCTCTGGCCCCCCTGGCCGCCCATGCCCTGCAAACTGCTGGTGTCGTGCACAGCTCTCCGTACTCGTACTCCATACTCCGTCCTCCTACTAATTCGTAGACCGCTATTTGCCAACTACGAGGCATGGGAGGGGGTATGATTTTGTGAGATGTGACAGGGCTTCCCTGCCATCTCGTGGAGATGTGCCGGGGCGGGAAATTTTATTGCTTCAGGAGCCCGAACCCATCCAGACGCAACGCAAGCAACGTAAGATTTTTCTCACCGTTTCTCGTTCGTCTGGCGGCGGAGCACGCGAAGCTCCGCCTCGTCGTATGCCTGTTTCGTCCATTTGTGTGCCCGCACAAAGCCGTCTCTTCCGTCTAGAGCGGGCGAGCCGAGCAGACGGGCACACGAGCACACGACATACGAGCAGCCCACGCAGTCCAAAGGGCGACCACCGGCGTACAAAGGACTCTCTAGCCGGCGGCCAGACTGTTCTATGGCCTCCCTCCCGTGCAAGGCCATTTCAGTATTTCAGCATTTCAGCATTTCAGCATTTCAGCATTTCAGACAATTCCACCCCATTTCAGACGCTTCTACTCCG
>PCDE01000023.1:7500-10000 GCA_002778125.1 Dryadomyces quercivorus
ATTTTCTCCCGGGCCCCTGGGCGGCCCGGCGGGCGCGGCGGGCGCGGGGGCCGGGTCACGTGGCAAGGTGCAGGCGCGTGGCCGCACGCAGCGGGCGCCGGCGGGTCACGTGCGCCCGGGGCGGGGGGGCCGGCGGCGGCTCTGGCGGGCTCTGGGCGGGCTCCGGCGGGGCGGCCGGGCGGTCCCGGGGCGGGGCGGGTGCGCCGGGGGTCCGGGGGCCCGGGGGGCCGGGGGCGGGCCCCGGCGGCGGGGCGTCCGGGGGGGGGGCAGGCGGAGGAGGAAGACGTGCGCAGGTCCGATGTGGTTTGGGTGCATTTTCTAGACGAAAAAGGCAGAGTTGTGTGTTTAATTGTCTTGCGGGCGGTCGGCGGCGGCGGGCGGCCGGGGCGGGCATGGGCGGGTAGCCCCGGCGCGGCGGGACACGGCGGCACCCGGGCGGGGCCGTCCGGGCTGGGCCGGGGCCGGGACGGGGCGAAAGGGTGTTGTGGGGCGCGGAGGCCCAGACCAATCAGCAGCGCGCACCCCGCGCGCGGGCCGTGAGTCGCCCTGCGCGGGGGCCCCGCCGCGTTAGGCGCCGCCTGGCGGGCGCGCCTCGCGGTGGGCGCCCCCGCCCGGGGAGGGGCGCGTTTTGGCGCGGCGGGTCTGTGAGGGGGGGGGGGCCGCGGGCCTCCCTCCCCGGCGGCCGCCGGGCGCCGCGGGCGCGGCGGGCCCCCCCTGGCAGGCCGCGCCTCAGCAGCGCGCACCCCGCGCGCGGCCGTGAGTCGCTCTGGCGCGGGGGGCGCGCCGCGCGGGGTCCGGCGACGCGGTCCCTGCCGGCGCGGGTCGTACACGCCCGGGGAAAGGCTGTTTTTGCGCGGTGGGTCTATGAAGGGGGGGCGCCCGCGGGCCGCCCCCGCGCCCCCCTGGCGGCCCCCCCGGGGGCCCTCGGCCTCTCCCCAGCGCCCGCCGCCCCCCTCCCGCGCGCCTCGGCGGCGCGGCGGGCCCCCCCTCGCAGGCCGCGCCTCAGCAGCGCGGCACCCGCGCGCTGCTCGTGAGTCGCCTCAGCAGCGCGCACCCCGCGCGCTGCCCGTGAGTCGCTCCGCGGGGCGGCCCTGGGCCGCGCGCACCCCGCGCGCAGGCCGGGAGTCGCCCCTGCGCGGGGGGCGCGCCCTGCGGGGTCCCGGCGACCCGGCCCCTGCCTGGCGGGGGTCGTACCCGCCCGGGGAAAGGCTGTTTTGCGCGGTGGGTCTATGAAGGGGGGCGCCCGCGGGCCGCCCCCCGCGCCCCCTGGCGGCCCCCCGGGGGCCCTCGGCTCTCTCCCCAGCGCCCGCCGGGCCCCCGTGGGCGCTGTCCCGGGGGCCCCCAGCGCCCGCCGCCCTCTCTCCGGCGCGCCTCGCCGCCGCGGGGGGCGCCTCCTGGCAGATCGCACCTCGGCAGCGCGCACCCCGCGCGCAGGCCGTGAGTCGCTCTGCGCGGGGCACGCG
Source organism: Dryadomyces quercivorus (assembly GCA_002778125.1). Lineage (NCBI taxonomy): Eukaryota > Fungi > Ascomycota > Sordariomycetes > Ophiostomatales > Ophiostomataceae > Dryadomyces > Dryadomyces quercivorus. The sequence continues at coordinate 8,964 of PCDE01000023.1, forward strand.
CCACGCAAAGTCCGACGGCGCGGGCGCTGCCCGGCGCGGGTCGTACACGCCCGGGGAAAGGCTGTTTTTGCGCGGTGGATCTATGAAGGGGGGCGGGGAACGGCGCAGGCGCACCCGCCCCCCCGGCAGTGCGGTGGTTCTATGGAGGGGGGCGGGGAACGGCGCAGGCGCACCCGCCCCCCCCCGGCAGTGCGGTGGCTCTATGGAGGGGGGCGGAGGACGGAGGACGGAGGACGGAGGACGGAGGACGGCGTAGGCCCGCGGCCTCTCCTCGCAGCGGTCGCTGGCACGCCCACGGGGCCCAGCGGCCGCTGCGGGGGGGCCTCGTGACAGATCGCACCTCGGCAGCGCGCACCTCGCGCGCCGGCCGTGAGTCGCACTGCGCGGGGCACGCGCCACGCAGGGTCCGGGGACCCGGGCTCTGCCTGGCGCGGGCCGTACCCGTCCAGGGAAAGGCCGTTTTTACGCGGCGGGTATGTGAAGGGGGAAGAAAAAGGGCCCGCGGGGGGGGCGCGACCGCCGCAACACGGCGGCCACCGCGCCCTCCCGGCGGGCACCCCCGCCCGCGTCGGCGACGCGGGCACAACCCTCCGTCCGCTCCAGGGGGGGGCGCGTCCGTCTCAACACGGCCGCCGCCCCCCCGCTCGGGGCGGGAACACCCCCCCGGCAGACCGCCCCGCGGCAGCGCGCGCGCTGCTCGTGGGTCGGTCTGCGCGGGGGCCCGGCCAGGATAAGCCCGAGGCATCGGGCCGCGCCTGGCAGGGGTCGCCCCCCTCGGGGGAGCGGCTGATTTTTGGGGACTACACGGGGGGGGACTGCTAATGGTCACCCCCTCCCGGCAGGGCGCCGCGGCTGCATCGCCGCCGTGGCGCGTGTCTTCCTCTCAGGGGCGTCTCCCGGCTTGTCTGGGGGGCGCCACTGGGGGGCTCTCGGGGTACGTCTTGGGGCCGGGGGCTCCGTCCTGGGCCGCTGGGCGCCGCGGGGGGCGCCTCCTGGCAGATCGCACCTCGGCAGCGCGCACCCCGCGCGCAGGCCGT
>PCDE01000023.1:20000-25000 GCA_002778125.1 Dryadomyces quercivorus
GGTCCGATGTGGTTTGGGTGCATTTTCTAGACGAAAAAGGCAGAGTTGTGTGTTTAATTGTCTTGCGGGCGGTCGGCGGGCGGCGGGCGGCCGGGGCGGGCATGGGCGGGTAGCCCGCGGCGCGGCGGACACGGCGGCACCCGGGCGGGGCCGTCCGGGCCTGGGCCGGGGCCGGGACGGGGCGAAAGGGTGTTTTGGGGGCGCGGAGGCCCAGACCAATCAGCAGCGCGCACCCCGCGCGCGGGCCGTGAGTCGCCCTGCGCGGGGGCCCCGCCGCGTTAGGCGCCGCCTGGGCGGGCGCGCCTCGCGGTGGGCGCCCCCGCCCGGGGAGGGCGCGTTTTGGCGCGGCGGGTCTGTGAGGGGGGGGGCCGCGGCCTCCTCCCCGGCGGCCGCCGGGCGCCGCGGGCGCGGCGGGCCCCCCCTGGCAGGCCGCGCCTCAGCAGCGCGCACCCCGCGCGCGGGCCGTGAGTCGCTCTGCGCGGGGGGCGCGCGCGCGGGGTCCGGCGACGCGGTCCCTGCCCGGCGCGGGTCGTACACGCCCGGGGAAAGGCTGTTTTTGCGCGGTGGGTCTATGAAGGGGGGCGCCCGCGGGCCGCCCCCCGCGCCCCCTGGCGGCCCCCCGGGGGCCCTCGGCCTCTCTCCCCAGCGCCCGCCGCCCCCCTCCGCGCGCCTCGGCGGCGCGGCGGGCCCCCCTCGCAGGCCGCGCCTCAGCAGCGCGCACCCCGCGCGCTGCTCGTGAGTCGCCTCAGCAGCGCGCACCCCGCGCGCTGCCCGTGAGTCGCCGCGGGGGCGGCCCTGGGCCGCGCGCACCCCGCGCGCAGGCCGTGAGTCGCCCTGCGCGGGGGGCGCGCCCTGCGGGGTCCGGCGACCCGGCCCCTGCCTGGCGGGGGTCGTACCCGCCCGGGGAAAGGCTGTTTTTGCGCGGTGGGTCTATGAAGGGGGGCGCCCGCGGGCCGCCCCCGCGCCCCCTGGCGGCCCCCCGGGGGCCCTCGGCCTCTCTCCCCAGCGCCCGCCGGGCCCCCGTGGGCGCTGTCCCGGGGGCCCCCAGCGCCCGCCGCCCTCTCTCCGGCGCGCCTCGCCGCCGCGGGGGCGCCTCCTGGCAGATCGCACCTCGGCAGCGCGCACCCCGCGCGCAGGCCGTGAGTCGCTCTGCGCGGGGCACGCGCCACGCAAAGTCCGACGGCGCGGGCGCTGCCCGGCGCGGGTCGTACACGCCCGGGGAAAGGCTGTTTTTGCGCGGTGGATCTATGAAGGGGGCGGGAACGGCGCAGGCGCACCCGCCCCCCGGCAGTGCGGTGGTTCTATGGAGGGGGGCGGGGAACGGCGCAGGCGCACCCGCCCCCCCCCCGGCAGTGCGGTGGCTCTATGGAGGGGGCGGAGGACGGAGGACGGAGGACGGAGGACGGAGGACGGCGTAGGCCCGCGGCCTCTCCTCGCAGCGGTCGCTGGCACGCCCACGGGGCCCAGCGGCCGCTGCGGGGGGGCCTCGTGACAGATCGCACCTCGGCAGCGCGCACCTCGCGCGCCGGCCGTGAGTCGCACTGCGCGGGGCACGCGCCACGCAGGGTCCGGGGACCCGGGCTCTGCCTGGCGCGGGCCGTACCCGTCCAGGGAAAGGCCGTTTTTACGCGGCGGGTATGTGAAGGGGGAAGAAAAAGGGCCGCGGGGGGGCGCGACCGCCGCAACACGGCGGCCACCGCGCCCTCCCGGCGGGCACCCCGCCCGCGTCGGCGACGCGGGCACAACCCTCCGTCCGCTCCAGGGGGGGGCGCGTCCGTCTCAACACGGCCGCCGCCCCCCCGCTCGGGGCGGGAACACCCCCCGGCAGACGCCCCGCGGCAGCGCGCGCGCTGCTCGTGGGTCGGTCTGCGCGGGGGCCCGGCCAGGATAAGCCCGAGGCATCGGGCCGCGCCTGGCAGGGGTCGCCCCCCTCGGGGGAGCGGCTGATTTTTGGGGACTACACGGGGGGGGACTGCTAATGGTCACCCCCTCCCGGCAGGGCGCCGCGGCTGCATCGCCGCCGTGGCGCGTGTCTTCCTCTCAGGGGCGTCTCCCGGCTTGTCTGGGGGGCGCCACTGGGGGGCTCTCGGGGTACGTCTTGGGGCCGGGGGCTCCGTCCTGGGCCGCTGGGCGCCGCGGGGGGCGCCTCCTGGCAGATCGCACCTCGGCAGCGCGCACCCCGCGCGCAGGCCGTGAGTCGCCCTGCGCGGGGGGCGCGCCCCGCTAAGTCCGACGGCCCGGCCCCTGCCTGGCGCGGGTCGTACTCGCCCGGGGAAAGGCTGTTTTTGCGCGGCAGGTCTACGAAGGGGGGGCGTGAGACAGAGCCCCCCCCGGGCGGCCCGCCGCGCACCGCTCAGGGGCGTCCTCCAGCGTGCCTGGGGGCCGCTCCAGGGCAGCCGGGCGCCGCGGGGGGCGCCTCCTGGCAGATCGCACCTCGGCAGCGCGCACCCCGCGCGCAGGCCGTGAGTCGCTCTGCGCGGGGGGCGCGCCCTGCGGGCCCGGCGGCGCGGTCTCTGCCTGGCGCGGGTCGTACTCGCCCGGGGAAAGGCTGTTTTTTGCGCGGCAGGTCTACGAAGGGGGGGGCGTGAGACAGAGCCCCCCCCGGGCGGCCCGCCGCGCACCGCTCAGGGGCGTCCTCCAGCGTGCCTGGGGGCCGCTCCAGGGCAGCCGGGCGCCGCGGGGGCGCCTCCTGGCAGATCGCACCTCGGCAGCGCGCACCCCGCGCGCAGGCCGTGAGTCGCTCTGCGCGGGGGGCGCGCCCTGCGGGGTCCGGCGGCGCGGTCTCTGCCTGGCGCGGGTCGTACTCGCCCGGGGAAAGGCTGTTTTTGCGCGGCAGGTCTACGAAGGGGGGGCGTGAAACAGAGCCCCCCCCCGGCCGGGCGCCGCAGAGGCGCCGCGGGCCAGCGCGCAGCGCTCAGGGGCGGCTTCCGGCTTGTCTGGGGCCCCGTCCTGGGTTCAGGCCCTTACCTGTAAAAACCGTTCCATATCTTGGGGAGGGAAACCCCCGCGCTCCGGAGAGCCCGCGGCTTGCCGCGGGGGCCGCTGCGCGGGTCCCTCCCCGTCCCGTCGGACCCTCCAGGCGGCGGCCGCTCGTGGCTCGCTTAGCCTGGGGATGCCAGGAGCGCCTTGGGGGGTGAGAACCCCCCGGGCGCGCCTGTTGGGCGCTGCTAGGCCCTGGCCGGACCCCCCCCGGGGGGAGCGGCTGGGAACCTTCCAACGCAACAGGGGACACCCTCCCCGCCGGGAACGCTGCACTCAGCTGCACCGGCGGGCGAGGGCCCCCTCCGTGGCCCCAGGTGGCGGCACCTGGGCGGGCTTCTGCCCGCCCCCGTGCCCGCCCCCTGGGGCCTGGATGACGCCGAGGGGACACGCTGACGCCCCCGCGCGGCGCCACGGCTTGCCGGGCGCGCCGCTGGGGGACGCCGGCGGCGGCGGGGGGCAGGCTCGCGAGCCCCCCGCCCGACCGCTCAGACCACGCTACTCGCGCCCGCCCTCGCGGCGGGCGCGGCCGCCGCCGGGGCGCGCGCCCACCTCCCCCCAGGGGGCGGGGGGCGCCCCCCCGGCGGCGCGACGATAGCTACCTGGTTGATTCTGCCAGTAGTCATATGCTTGTCTCAAAGATTAAGCCATGCATGTCTAAGTATAAGCAATTATACCGCGAAACTGCGAATGGCTCATTAATCAGTTATCGTCTATTTGATAGTACCTTACTACTTGGATAACCGTGGTAATTCTAGAGCTAATACATGCTGAAAACCCCGACTTCGGAAGGGATGTATTTATTAGATTAAAAGCCAATGCCCTTCGGGGCTCCCTGGTGATTCATAATAACTGCTCGAATCGCACGGCCTTGCGCCGGCGATGGTTCATTCAAATTTCTGCCCTATCAACTTTCGACGGCTGGGTCTTGGCCAGCCGTGTGACAACGGGTAACGGAGGGTTAGGGCTCGACCCCGGAGAAGGAGCCTGAGAAACGGCTACTACATCCAAGGAAGGCAGCAGGCGCGCAAATTACCCAATCCCGACTCGGGGAGTAGTGACAATAAATACTGATACAGGGCTCTTTTGGGTCTTGTAATTGGAATGAGTACAATTTAATTCCCTTAACGAGGAACAATTGGAGGGCAAGTCTGGTGCCAGCAGCCGCGGTAATTCCAGCTCCAATAGCGTATATTAAAGTTGTTGCAGTTAAAAAGCTCGTAGTTGAACCTTGGGCCTGGCTGGCCGGTCCGCCTCACCGCGTGCACTGGTCCGGCCGGGCCTTTCCCTCTGGGGAGCCGCATGCCCTTCACTGGGCGTGTCGGGGAACCAGGACTTTTACTTTGAAAAAATTAGAGTGTTCAAAGCAGGCTTATGCTCGAATACATTAGCATGGAATAATAGAATAGGACGCGTGGTTCTATTTTGTTGGTTTCTAGGACCGCCGTAATGATTAATAGGGACAGTCGGGGGCATCAGTATTCAGTTGCGAGAGGTGAAATTCTTGGACCAACTGAAGACTAACTACTGCGAAAGCATTTGCCAAGGATGTTTCATTAATCAGGAACGAAAGTTAGGGGATCGAAGACGATCAGATACCGTCGTAGTCTTAACCATAAACTATGCCGACTAGGGATCGGGCGGTGTTATCTTTTGACCCGCTCGCACCTTGCACGAAAGTACAAGTTTCTGGTTCTGGGGGGAGTATGGTCGCAAGGCTGAAACTTAAAGAAATTGACGGAAGGGCACCACCAGGGGTGGAGCCTGCGGCTTAATTTGACTCAACACGGGGAAACTCACCAGGTCCAGACACGATGAGGATTGACAGATTGAGAGCTCTTTCTGATTCGTGGGTGGTGGTGCATGGCCGTTCTTAGTTGGTGGAGTGATTTGTCTGCCTAATCGCGATAACGAACGAGACCTTAACCTGCTAAATAGCCCGCGCTGCCCCGGCAGCGCGCCGGCTTCTAGAGGGACTATCGGCTCAAGCCGATGGAAGTTTGAGGCAATAACAGGTCTGT
>PCDE01000023.1:30000-32571 GCA_002778125.1 Dryadomyces quercivorus
CCAGAAAAAAGGGGAGGGTGAGTTGTGGTTTTTGGCCGGGAAAAGGGGAGGGTGAGTTGCCAAACTGGCCGGGAAAGGGGGAGGGTGAGTTGCGGATTCTGGCTGCGGGGAGGGGGAGGTGTGTTGAGAAACTGGCTAGAAAAAGGGGAGGGTGAGTTGAGAAACTGGCTAGAAAAAAGGGGAGGGTGAGTTGTGGTTTTTGCCGGGAAAAGGGGAGGGTGAGTTGTGGTTTCTGGCTAGAAAAAGGGGAGGGTGTGTTGAGGATTCTGGCCAAAGAAAGGGGAGGGTGAGTTGAGGATTCTGGCCAAAGAAAGGGGGAGGGTGAGTTGCCAAACTGGCCGCGAAAGGGGAGGGTGAGTTGAGGATTCTGGCCAAGAAAAAGGGGAGGGTGTGTTGTGGTTTCTGGCTGGGAAGGGGGAGGGTGTGTTGAGGATTCTGGCCAGAAGAAGGGAGGGTGAGTTGTGGTTTTTGGCCGGGAAAAGGGGAGGGTGAGTTGTGGTTTCTGGCCAGAAAAAGGGGAGGGTGTGTTGAGAAACTGGCCAAAGAAGGGGAGGGTGAGTTGCCAAACTGGCCGCGAAAGGGGAGGGTGAGTTGCCAAACTGGCCAGAAAAAGGGGAGGGTGAGTTGTGGATTCTGGCCGGGAAGGGGGAGGGTGAGTTGCCAAACTGGCCAGAAAAAGGGGAGGGTGTGTTGTGGATTCTGGCCGCGGGGAGGGGTTGCCAAGGTGGCAGCAAAAGGGGAGGGTGTGTTGTGGATTCTGGCGGGGAGGGGTTGCCAAGGTGGCCAGCAAAAGGGGAGGGTGTGTTGTGGATTCTGGCCGCGGGGAGGGGTTGCCAAGGTGGCCAGCAAAAGGGGAGGGTGTGTTGTGGTTTCTGGCCAAGGGGAGGGGTTGCCAAGGTGGCCAGCAAAAGGGGAGGGTGTGTTGTGGATTCTGGCCGCGGGGAGGGGTTGCCAAGGTGGCCAGCAAAAGGGGAGGGTGTGTTGTGGATTCTGGCCGCGGGGAGGGGTTGCCAAGGTGGCCAGCAAAAGGGGAGGGTGTGTTGTGGATTCTGGCCGCGGGGAGGGGTTGCCAAGGTGGCCAGCAAAAGGGAGGGTGTGTTGTGGTTTCTGGCCAAGGGGAGGGTGAGTTGCGGTTTCTGGCCGCGGAGGGATTTTTTTTTCGCAAGTCCCCGGGGCCCGGACGCGGTGCGCGGTGGGGGTGAGTCGCTCTGGGGCGGGCGCGGGCGCGGCGGGCGGCGGGCGGGGCACCTGCGCAGGGCGCTGGGCGGTCCCGGGCGGGGGGGGCTCGACCGAGGCCGGGAAACGCGGATCCAGGGGGGAGGGTCAAAGTTCTGTCCGGGGCGGGCGCGCGCGGGGGGCGGGTGCCCGCGGCCCAGGGGGCCCCGGGGGGGCGCGGGGGGCGCCGGGGGCGGCGGGGCCCGCGGCGGGTGGCAGGGGCGGCGGGGCGCGCGCGGGGGGCGGGGCGCGCGCCGCCGCGCCGCCGGTTTTGGATTTTCTCCCGGGCCCCTGGGCGGCCGGCGGCGGGCGCGGCGGGCGCGGGGGCCGGGGTCACGTGGCAAGTCAGGTGCGGCGCGTCACGTGGCGGTGCGCACGTGACCGCGCGGGCGCCGGCGGGTCACGTGCGCCCGGGGCGGGGGGGCCGGCGGCGGCTCTGGCGGGCTCTGGCGGGCTCCGGCGGGGCGGCCGGCGGTCCCGGGGCGGGGCGGGTGCGCCGGGGGTCCGGGGGGCCGGGGGGGCCGGGGCGGGCCCCGGCGGCGGGGCGTCCGGGGGGGGGGCAGGCGGAGGAGGAAAGACGTGCGCAGGTCCCGATGTGGTTTGGGTGCATTTTCTAGACGAAAAAGGCAGAGTTGTGTGTTTAATTGTCTTGCGGGCGGTCGGCGGGCGGCGGGCGGCCGGGGCGGGCATGGGCGGGTAGCCCGCGGCGGCGGCGGACACGGCGGCACCCGGGCGGGGCCGTCCGGGCCTGGGCCGGGGCCGGGACGGGGCGAAAGGGTGTTTTGGGGGCGCGGAGGCCCAGACCAATCAGCAGCGCGCACCCCGCGCGCGGGCCGTGAGTCGCCCTGCGCGGGGGCCCGCGCCGTTAGGCGCCGCCTGGGCGGGCGCGCCTCGCGGTGGGCGCCCCCGCCCGGGGAGGGCGCGTTTTGGCGCGGCGGGTCTGTGAGGGGGGGGGGCCGCGGCCTCCCTCCCCGGCGGCCGCCGGGCGCCGCGGGCGCGGCGGGCCCCCCCTGGCAGGCCGCGCCTCAGCAGCGCGCACCCCGCGCGCGGGCCGTGAGTCGCTCTGCGCGGGGGGCGCGCCGCGCGGGGGTCCGGCGACGCGGTCCCTGCCGGCGCGGGTCGTACACGCCCGGGGAAAGGCTGTTTTTGCGCGGTGGGTCTATGAAGGGGGGCGCCCGCGGGCCGCCCCCCGCGCCCCTGGCGGCCCCCCCGGGGGCCCTCGGCCTCTCTCCCCAGCGCCCGCCGCCCCCCTCCGCGCGCCTCGGCGGCGCGGCGGGCCCCCCTCGCAGGCCGCGCCTCAGCAGCGCGCACCCCGCGCGCTGCTCGTGAGTCGCCTCAGCAGCGCGCACCCCGCGC
>PCDE01000013.1:7500-10000 GCA_002778125.1 Dryadomyces quercivorus
AGGGGAGGGTGTGTTGTGGATTCTGGCCGCGGGGAGGGGTTGCCAAGGTGGCCAGCAAAAGGGGAGGGTGTGTTGTGGTTTCTGGCCAAGGGGAGGGTGAGTTGCGGTTTCTGGCCGCGGAGGGATTTTTTTTTCGCAAGTCCCCGGGGCCCGGACGCGGTGCGCGGTGGGGGTGAGTCGCTCTGGGGCGGGCGCGGGCGCGGCGGGCGGCGGGCGGGGCACCTGCGCAGGGCGCTGGGCGGTCCCGGGCGGGGGGGGCTCGACCGAGGCCGGGAAACGCGGATCCAGGGGGGAGGGTCAAAGTTCTGTCCGGGGCGGGCGCGCGCGGGGGGCGGGTGCCCGCGGCCCAGGGGGGCCCCCGGGGGGCGCGGGGGGGCGCCGGGGGCGGCGGGGCCCGCGGCGGGTGGCAGGGGCGGCGGGGCGCGCGCGGGGGGCGGGGCGCGCGCCGCCGCGCCGCCGGTTTTGGATTTTCTCCCGGGCCCCTGGGCGGCCGGCGGCGGGCGCGGCGGGCGCGGGGGCCGGGTCACGTGGCAAGTCAGGTGCGGCGCGTCACGTGGCGGTGCGCACGTGACCGCGCGGGCGCCGGCGGGTCACGTGCGCCCGGGGCGGGGGGGCCGGCGGCGGCTCTGGCGGGCTCTGGCGGGCTCCGGCGGGGCGGCCGGGCGGTCCCGGGGCGGGGCGGGTGCGCCGGGGGTCCGGGGGGCCCGGGGGGGCCGGGGGCGGGCCCCGGCGGCGGGGCGTCCGGGGGGGGGGCAGGCGGAGGAGGAAGACGTGCGCAGGTCCGATGTGGTTTGGGTGCATTTTCTAGACGAAAAAGGCAGAGTTGTGTGTTTAATTGTCTTGCGGGCGGTCGGCGGGCGGCGGGCGGCCGGGGCGGGCATGGGCGGGTAGCCCGCGGCGCGGCGGACACGGCGGCACCCGGGCGGGGCCGTCCGGGCCTGGGCCGGGGCCGGGACGGGGCGAAAGGGTGTTTTGGGGGCGCGGAGGCCCAGACCAATCAGCAGCGCGCACCCCGCGCGCGGGCCGTGAGTCGCCCTGCGCGGGGGCCCCGCCGCGTTAGGCGCCGCCTGGGCGGGCGCGCCTCGCGGTGGGCGCCCCCGCCCGGGGAGGGCGCGTTTTGGCGCGGCGGGTCTGTGAGGGGGGGGGGCCGCGGCCTCCCTCCCCGGCGGCCGCCGGGCGCCGCGGGCGCGGCGGGCCCCCCTGGCAGGCCGCGCCTCAGCAGCGCGCACCCCGCGCGCGGGCCGTGAGTCGCTCTGCGCGGGGGGCGCGCCGCGCGGGGTCCGGCGACGCGGTCCCTGCCCGGCGCGGGTCGTACACGCCCGGGGAAAGGCTGTTTTTGCGCGGTGGGTCTATGAAGGGGGGCGCCCGCGGGCCGCCCCCCGCGCCCCCTGGCGGCCCCCCCGGGGGCCCTCGGCCTCTCTCCCCAGCGCCCGCCGCCCCCCTCCCGCGCGCCTCGGCGGCGCGGCGGGCCCCCCCTCGCAGGCCGCGCCTCAGCAGCGCGCACCCCGCGCGCTGCTCGTGAGTCGCCTCAGCAGCGCGCACCCCGCGCGCTGCCCGTGAGTCGCTCCGCGGGGGCGGCCCTGGGCCGCGCGCACCCCGCGCGCAGGCCGTGAGTCGCCCTGCGCGGGGGGCGCGCCCTGCGGGGTCCGGCGACCCGGCCCCTGCCTGGCGGGGGTCGTACCCGCCCGGGGAAAGGCTGTTTTTTGCGCGGTGGGTCTATGAAGGGGGGCGCCCGCGGGCCGCCCCCCGCGCCCCCTGGCGGCCCCCCCGGGGGCCCTCGGCCTCTCTCCCCAGCGCCCGCCGGGCCCCCGTGGGCGCTGTCCCGGGGGCCCCCAGCGCCCGCCGCCCTCTCTCCGGCGCGCCTCGCCGCCGCGGGGGGCGCCTCCTGGCAGATCGCACCTCGGCAGCGCGCACCCCGCGCGCAGGCCGTGAGTCGCTCTGCGCGGGGCACGCGCCACGCAAAGTCCGACGGCGCGGGCGCTGCCCGGCGCGGGTCGTACACGCCCGGGGAAAGGCTGTTTTTGCGCGGTGGATCTATGAAGGGGGGCGGGGAACGGCGCAGGCGCACCCGCCCCCCCGGCAGTGCGGTGGTTCTATGGAGGGGGGCGGGGAACGGCGCAGGCGCACCCGCCCCCCCCCCGGCAGTGCGGTGGCTCTATGGAGGGGGGCGGAGGACGGAGGACGGAGGACGGAGGACGGAGGACGGCGTAGGCCCGCGGCCTCTCCTCGCAGCGGTCGCTGGCACGCCCACGGGGCCCAGCGGCCGCTGCGGGGGGGCCTCGTGACAGATCGCACCTCGGCAGCGCGCACCTCGCGCGCCGGCCGTGAGTCGCACTGCGCGGGGCACGCGCCACGCAGGGTCCGGGGACCCGGGCTCTGCCTGGCGCGGGCCGTACCCGTCCAGGGAAAGGCCGTTTTTACGCGGCGGGTATGTGAAGGGGGAAGAAAAAGGGCCCGCGGGGGGGGCGCGACCGCCGCAACACGGCGGCCACCGCGCCCT
>PCDE01000013.1:20000-25186 GCA_002778125.1 Dryadomyces quercivorus
GGGGGCGCCGGGGGCGGCGGGGCCCGCGGCGGGTGGCAGGGGCGGCGGGGCGCGCGCGGGGGCGGGGCGCGCGCCGCCGCGCCGCCGGTTTTGGATTTTCTCCCGGGCCCCTGGGCGGCCGGCGGCGGGCGCGGCGGGCGCGGGGGCCGGGTCACGTGGCAAGTCAGGTGCGGCGCGTCACGTGGCGGTGCGCACGTGACCGCGCGGGCGCCGGCGGGTCACGTGCGCCCGGGGCGGGGGGGCCGGCGGCGGCTCTGGCGGGCTCTGGCGGGCTCCGGCGGGGCGGCCGGGCGGTCCCGGGGCGGGGCGGGTGCGCCGGGGGTCCGGGGGGCCCGGGGGGCCGGGGGCGGGCCCCGGCGGCGGGGCGTCCGGGGGGGGGCAGGCGGAGGAGGAAGACGTGCGCAGGTCCGATGTGGTTTGGGTGCATTTTCTAGACGAAAAAGGCAGAGTTGTGTGTTTAATTGTCTTGCGGGCGGTCGGCGGGCGGCGGGCGGCCGGGGCGGGCATGGGCGGGTAGCCCGCGGCGCGGCGGACACGGCGGCACCCGGGCGGGGCCGTCCGGGCCTGGGCCGGGGCCGGGACGGGGCGAAAGGTGTTTTGGGGGCGCGGGAGGCCCAGACCAATCAGCAGCGCGCACCCCGCGCGCGGGCCGTGAGTCGCCCTGCGCGGGGCCCCGCCGCGTTAGGCGCCGCCTGGGCGGGCGCGCCTCGCGGTGGGCGCCCCCGCCCGGGGAGGGCGCGTTTTGGCGCGGCGGGTCTGTGAGGGGGGGGGCCGCGGCCTCCCTCCCCGGCGGCCGCCGGGCGCCGCGGGCGCGGCGGGCCCCCCCTGGCAGGCCGCGCCTCAGCAGCGCGCACCCCGCGCGCGGGCCGTGAGTCGCTCTGCGCGGGGGGCGCGCCGCGCGGGGTCCGGCGACGCGGTCCCTGCCCGGCGCGGGTCGTACACGCCCGGGGAAAGGCTGTTTTTGCGCGGTGGGTCTATGAAGGGGGCGCCCGCGGGCCGCCCCCCGCGCCCCCTGGCGGCCCCCCCGGGGGCCCTCGGCCTCTCTCCCCAGCGCCCGCCGCCCCCCTCCCGCGCGCCTCGGCGGCGCGGCGGGCCCCCCCTCGCAGGCCGCGCCTCAGCAGCGCGCACCCCGCGCGCTGCTCGTGAGTCGCCTCAGCAGCGCGCACCCCGCGCGCTGCCCGTGAGTCGCTCCGCGGGGCGGCCCTGGGCCGCGCGCACCCCGCGCGCAGGCCGTGAGTCGCCCTGCGCGGGGGCGCGCCCTGCGGGGTCCGGCGACCCGGCCCCTGCCTGGCGGGGGTCGTACCCGCCCGGGGAAAGGCTGTTTTTGCGGTGGGTCTATGAAGGGGGGCGCCCGCGGGCCGCCCCCGCGCCCCCTGGCGGCCCCCCCGGGGGCCCTCGGCCTCTCTCCCCAGCGCCCGCCGGGCCCCCGTGGGCGCTGTCCCGGGGGCCCCCAGCGCCCGCCGCCCTCTCTCCGGCGCGCCTCGCCGCCGCGGGGGGCGCCTCCTGGCAGATCGCACCTCGGCAGCGCGCACCCCGCGCGCAGGCCGTGAGTCGCTCTGCGCGGGGCACGCGCCACGCAAAGTCCGACGGCGCGGGCGCTGCCCGGCGCGGTCGTACACGCCCGGGGAAAGGCTGTTTTTGCGCGGTGGATCTATGAAGGGGGCGGGGAACGGCGCAGGCGCACCCGCCCCCCCGGCAGTGCGGTGGTTCTATGGAGGGGGGCGGGGAACGGCGCAGGCGCACCCGCCCCCCCCCCGGCAGTGCGGTGGCTCTATGGAGGGGGCGGAGGACGGAGGACGGAGGACGGAGGACGGAGGACGGCGTAGGCCCGCGGCCTCTCCTCGCAGCGGTCGCTGGCACGCCCACGGGGCCCAGCGGCCGCTGCGGGGGGGCCTCGTGACAGATCGCACCTCGGCAGCGCGCACCTCGCGCGCCGGCCGTGAGTCGCACTGCGCGGGGCACGCCACGCAGGGTCCGGGGACCCGGGCTCTGCCTGGCGCGGGCCGTACCCGTCCAGGGAAAGGCCGTTTTTACGCGGCGGGTATGTGAAGGGGGAAGAAAAAGGGCCCGCGGGGGGGCGCGACCGCCGCAACACGGCGGCCACCGCGCCCTCCCGGCGGGCACCCCCGCCCGCGTCGGCGACGCGGGCACAACCCTCCGTCCGCTCCAGGGGGGGCGCGTCCGTCTCAACACGGCCGCCGCCCCCCCGCTCGGGGCGGGAACACCCCCCCGGCAGACCGCCCCGCGGCAGCGCGCGCGCTGCTCGTGGGTCGGTCTGCGCGGGGGCCCGGCCAGGATAAGCCCGAGGCATCGGCCGCGCCTGGCAGGGGTCGCCCCCCTCGGGGGAGCGGCTGATTTTTGGGGACTACACGGGGGGGGACTGCTAATGGTCACCCCCTCCCGGCAGGGCGCCGCGGCTGCATCGCCGCCGTGGCGCGTGTCTTCCTCTCAGGGGCGTCTCCCGGCTTGTCTGGGGGGCGCCACTGGGGGCTCTCGGGGTACGTCTTGGGGCCGGGGGCTCCGTCCTGGGCCGCTGGGCGCCGCGGGGGGCGCCTCCTGGCAGATCGCACCTCGGCAGCGCGCACCCCGCGCGCAGGCCGTGAGTCGCCCTGCGCGGGGGGCGCGCCCCGCTAAGTCCGACGGCCCGGCCCCTGCCTGGCGCGGGTCGTACTCGCCCGGGGAAAGGCTGTTTTTGCGCGGCAGGTCTACGAAGGGGGGGGCGTGAGACAGAGCCCCCCCCGGGCGGCCCGCCGCGCACCGCTCAGGGGCGTCCTCCAGCGTGCCTGGGGGCCGCTCCAGGGCAGCCGGGCGCCGCGGGGGGCGCCTCCTGGCAGATCGCACCTCGGCAGCGCGCACCCCGCGCGCAGGCCGTGAGTCGCTCTGCGCGGGGGGCGCGCCCTGCGGGGCCCGGCGGCGCGGTCTCTGCCTGGCGCGGGTCGTACTCGCCCGGGGAAAGGCTGTTTTTGCGCGGCAGGTCTACGAAGGGGGGGGCGTGAGACAGAGCCCCCCCCCGGGCGGCCCGCCGCGCACCGCTCAGGGGCGTCCTCCAGCGTGCCTGGGGGCCGCTCCAGGGCAGCCGGGCGCCGCGGGGGGCGCCTCCTGGCAGATCGCACCTCGGCAGCGCGCACCCCGCGCGCAGGCCGTGAGTCGCTCTGCGGGGGGCGCGCCCTGCGGGGTCCGGCGGCGCGGTCTCTGCCTGGCGCGGGTCGTACTCGCCCGGGGAAAGGCTGTTTTTGCGCGGCAGGTCTACGAAGGGGGGGCGTGAAACAGAGCCCCCCCCCGGCCGGGCGCCGCAGAGGCGCCGCGGGCCAGCGCGCAGCGCTCAGGGGCGGCTTCCGGCTTGTCTGGGGGCCCCGTCCTGGGTTCAGGCCCTTACCTGTAAAAACCGTTCCATATCTTGGGGAGGGAAACCCCCCGCGCTCCGGAGAGCCCGCGGCTTGCCGCGGGGGCCGCTGCGCGGGTCCCTCCCCGTCCCGTCGGACCCTCCAGGCGGCGGCCGCTCGTGGCTCGCTTAGCCTGGGGATGCCAGGAGCGCCTTGGGGGGGTGAGAACCCCCCCGGGCGCGCCTGTTGGGCGCTGCTAGGCCCTGGCCGGACCCCCCCCGGGGGGAGCGGCTGGGAACCTTCCAACGCAACAGGGACACCCTCCCCGCCGGGAACGCTGCACTCAGCTGCACCGGCGGGCGAGGGCCCCCTCCGTGGCCCCAGGTGGCGGCACCTGGGCGGGCTTCTGCCCGCCCCCGTGCCCGCCCCCCTGGGGCCTGGATGACGCCGAGGGGACACGCTGACGCCCCCCGCGGCGCGCCACGGCTTGCCGGGCGCGCCGCTGGGGGACGCCGGCGGCGGCGGGGGCAGGCTCGCGAGCCCCCCGCCCGACCGCTCAGACCACGCTACTCGCGCCCGCCCTCGCGGCGGGCGCGGCCGCCGCCGGGGCGCGCGCCCACCTCCCCCAGGGGGCGGGGGCGCCCCCCCGGCGGCGCGACGATAGCTACCTGGTTGATTCTGCCAGTAGTCATATGCTTGTCTCAAAGATTAAGCCATGCATGTCTAAGTATAAGCAATTATACCGCGAAACTGCGAATGGCTCATTAAATCAGTTATCGTCTATTTGATAGTACCTTACTACTTGGATAACCGTGGTAATTCTAGAGCTAATACATGCTGAAAACCCCGACTTCGGAAGGGATGTATTTATTAGATTAAAAGCCAATGCCCTTCGGGGCTCCCTGGTGATTCATAATAACTGCTCGAATCGCACGGCCTTGCGCCGGCGATGGTTCATTCAAATTTCTGCCCTATCAACTTTCGACGGCTGGGTCTTGGCCAGCCGTGGTGACAACGGGTAACGGAGGGTTAGGGCTCGACCCCGGAGAAGGAGCCTGAGAAACGGCTACTACATCCAAGGAAGGCAGCAGGCGCGCAAATTACCCAATCCCGACTCGGGGAGGTAGTGACAATAAATACTGATACAGGGCTCTTTTGGGTCTTGTAATTGGAATGAGTACAATTTAATTCCCTTAACGAGGAACAATTGGAGGGCAAGTCTGGTGCCAGCAGCCGCGGTAATTCCAGCTCCAATAGCGTATATTAAAGTTGTTGCAGTTAAAAAGCTCGTAGTTGAACCTTGGGCCTGGCTGGCCGGTCCGCCTCACCGCGTGCACTGGTCCGGCCGGGCCTTTCCCTCTGGGGAGCCGCATGCCCTTCACTGGGCGTGTCGGGGAACCAGGACTTTTACTTTGAAAAAATTAGAGTGTTCAAAGCAGGCTTATGCTCGAATACATTAGCATGGAATAATAGAATAGGACGCGTGGTTCTATTTGTTGGTTTCTAGGACCGCCGTAATGATTAATAGGGACAGTCGGGGGCATCAGTATTCAGTTGCGAGAGGTGAAATTCTGGACCAACTGAAGACTAACTACTGCGAAAGCATTTGCCAAGGATGTTTTCATTAATCAGGAACGAAAGTTAGGGGATCGAAGACGATCAGATACCGTCGTAGTCTTAACCATAAACTATGCCGACTAGGGATCGGGCGGTGTTATCTTTTGACCCGCTCGGCACCTTGCACGAAAGTACAAGTTTCTGGGTTCTGGGGGGAGTATGGTCGCAAGGCTGAAACTTAAAGAAATTGACGGAAGGGCACCACCAGGGGTGGAGCCTGCGGCTTAATTTGACTCAACACGGGGA
>PCDE01000017.1:0-5000 GCA_002778125.1 Dryadomyces quercivorus
GAACGTGAGCTGGGTTTAGACCGTCGTGAGACAGGTTAGTTTTACCCTACTGATGACCTCGCCGCAATGGTAATTCAGCTTAGTACGAGAGGAACCGCTGATTCAGATAATTGGTTTTTGCGGTTGTCCGACCGGGCAGTGCCGCGACGCTACCATCTGCTGGATAATGGCTGAACGCCTCTAAGTCAGAATCCATGCCAGAACGCGGCGACACCTCCCGCACGCCGTAGACGGATCAGAATAGGCCTCGGCCTCGCATCTTAGCAGGCGGTTCCGCCGCCGGGCTGGAAGTGCCCGGCGGTCTTCCGCGGATTGCAATTTGGACGCGCGCGGGATCAAATCCTTTGCAGACGACTTAGCTGTGCGAAAGGGTCCTGTAAGCAGTAGAGTAGCCTTGTTGTTACGATCTGCTGAGGGCAAGCCCTACTTCGCCTCGATTTCCCAGAGGCCGCGCCGCGGGGCGCGGCGCTTGGGGGGTCGCGAGGGGCCGGGGGGGCAGGAGCAGGCGGGCCCGCGGGCGCGCGCCTGCGGGGGCGGGCGAGGGGAGGGTGAGTTGCGGATTCTGGCCGCGAAAGGGGAGGGTGAGTTGTGGTTTCTGGCCAAAGAAAGGGGAGGGTGTGTTGAGAAACTGGCCAGAAAAAGGGGAGGGTGTGTTGTGGTTTTTGGCTGGGAAGGGGGAGGGTGAGTTGCGGATTCTGGCCGGGCAGAAGGGGAGGGTGTGTTGAGAAACTGGCCAGAAAAAGGGGAGGGTGAGTTGCGGATTCTGGCCGCGGGGAGGGGGAGGGTGTGTTGAGGATTCTGGCCAAGGGGAGGGTGAGTTGCGGATTCTGGCCGCGGGGAGGGGGAGGGTGTGTTGAGGATTCTGGCCAAAGAAGGGGAGGGTGTGTTGAGAAACTGGCCAGAAAAAGGGGAGGGTGAGTTGCGGATTCTGGCCGCGGGAGGGGGAGGGTGAGTTGCGGATTCTGGCCAAAGAAAGGGGAGGGTGTGTTGAGAAACTGGCCAGGAAAAGGGGAGGGTGTGTTGAGGATTTTGGCCGCGAAAGGGGAGGGTGTGTTGCCAAACTGGCGAAAAAAAGGGAGGGTGAGTTGCGGATTTTGGCCAGAAAAAAGGGGAGGGTGAGTTGCCAAACTGGCCGCGAAAAGGGGAGGGTGAGTTGCGGATTTTGGCCGCGAAAGGGGAGGGTGTGTTGCCAAACTGGCCAGGAAAAGGGGAGGGTGTGTTGTGGTTTTTGGCTGGGAAGGGGGAGGGTGAGTTGCGGATTCTGGCCGGGCAGAAGGGGAGGGTGTGTTGAGAAACTGGCCAGAAAAAGGGGAGGGTGAGTTGAGGATTCTGGCCAAAGAAAGGGGAGGGTGTGTTGAGAAACTGGCCAGGAAAAGGGGAGGGTGTGTTGAGGATTTTGGCCGCGAAAGGGGAGGGTGTGTTGCCAAACTGGCGAAAAAAGGGAGGGTGAGTTGCGGATTTTGGCCGCGAAAGGGGAGGGTGTGTTGTGGTTTCTGGCCAGAAAAAAGGGGAGGGTGAGTTGAGAAACTGGCCAGAAAAAAGGGGAGGGTGAGTTGTGGTTTTTGGCCGGGAAAAGGGGAGGGTGAGTTGCCAAACTGGCCGGGAAAAGGGGAGGGTGAGTTGCGGATTCTGGCTGCGGGGAGGGGGAGGGTGTGTTGAGAAACTGGCTAGAAAAAGGGGAGGGTGAGTTGAGAAACTGGCTAGAAAAAAGGGGAGGGTGAGTTGTGGTTTTTGGCCGGGAAAAGGGGAGGGTGAGTTGTGGTTTCTGGCTAGAAAAAGGGAGGGTGTTAGGATTCTGGCCAAAGAAAGGGGAGGGTGAGTTGAGGATTCTGGCCAAAGAAAGGGGAGGGTGAGTTGCCAAACTGGCCGCGAAAGGGGAGGGTGAGTTGAGGATTCTGGCCAAGAAAAAGGGGAGGGTGTGTTGTGGTTTCTGGCTGGGAAGGGGGAGGGTGTGTTGAGGATTCTGGCCAGAAGAAGGGGAGGGTGAGTTGTGGTTTTTGGCCGGGAAAAGGGGAGGGTGAGTTGTGGTTTCTGGCCAGAAAAAGGGGAGGGTGTGTTGAGAAACTGGCCAAAGAAAGGGGAGGGTGAGTTGCCAAACTGGCCGCGAAAGGGGGGTGAGTTGCCAAACTGGCCAGAAAAAGGGGAGGGTGAGTTGTGGATTCTGGCCGGGAAGGGGGAGGGTGAGTTGCCAAACTGGCCAGAAAAAGGGGAGGGTGTGTGTGGATTCTGGCCGCGGGAGGGGTTGCCAAGGTGGCCAGCAAAAGGGGAGGGTGTGTTGTGGATTCTGGCCGCGGGAGGGGTTGCAAGGTGGCCAGCAAAAGGGGAGGGTGGTTGTGGATTCTGGCCGCGGGAGGGGTTGCCAAGGTGGCCAGCAAAAGGGAGGGTGTGTTGTGGTTTCTGGCCAAGGGGAGGGGTTGCCAAGGTGGCCAGCAAAAGGGGAGGGTGTGTTGTGGATTCTGGCCGGGGAGGGGTGCCAAGGTGGCCAGCAAAAGGGGAGGGTGTGTTGTGGATTCTGGCCGCGGGGAGGGGTTGCCAAGGTGGCCAGCAAAAGGGGAGGGTGTGTTGTGGATTCTGGCCGCGGGGAGGGGTTGCCAAGGTGGCCAGCAAAAGGGGAGGGTGTGTTGTGGTTTCTGGCCAAGGGGAGGGTGAGTTGCGGTTTCTGGCCGCGGAGGGATTTTTTTTTCGCAAGTCCCCGGGGCCCGGACGCGGTGCGCGGTGGGGGTGAGTCGCTCTGGGCGGGCGCGGGGCGCGGCGGCGGCGGGCGGGGCACCTGCGCAGGGCGCTGGGCGGTCCCGGGCGGGGGGGGCTCGACCGAGGCCGGGAAACGCGGATCCAGGGGGGAGGGTCAAAGTTCTGTCCGGGGCGGGCGCGCGCGGGGGGCGGGTGCCCGCGGCCCAGGGGGGCCCCCGGGGGCGCGGGGGGCGCCGGGGGCGGCGGGGCCCGCGGCGGGTGGCAGGGGCGGCGGGGCGCGCGCGGGGGGCGGGGCGCGCGCCGCCGCGCCGCCGGTTTTGGATTTTCTCCCGGGCCCCTGGGCGGCCGGCGGCGGGCGCGGCGGGCGCGGGGGCCGGGTCACGTGGCAAGTCAGGTGCGGCGCGTCACGTGGCGGTGCGCACGTGACCGCGCGGGCGCCGGCGGGTCACGTGCGCCCGGGGCGGGGGGCCGGCGGCGGCTCTGGCGGGCTCTGGCGGGCTCCGGCGGGGCGGCCGGGCGGTCCCGGGGCGGGGCGGGTGCGCCGGGGGTCCGGGGGCCCGGGGGGGCCGGGGGCGGGCCCCGGCGGCGGGGCGTCCGGGGGGGGGGCAGGCGGAGGAGGAAGACGTGCGCAGGTCCGATGTGGTTTGGGTGCATTTTCTAGACGAAAAAGGCAGAGTTGTGTGTTTAATTGTCTTGCGGGCGGTCGGCGGGCGGCGGGCGGCCGGGGCGGGCATGGCGGGTAGCCCGCGGCGCGGCGGACACGGCGGCACCCGGGCGGGGCCGTCCGGGCCTGGGCCGGGCCGGGACGGGGCGAAAGGGTGTTTTGGGGGCGCGGAGGCCCAGACCAATCAGCAGCGCGCACCCCGCGCGCGGGCCGTGAGTCGCCCTGCGCGGGGGCCCCGCCGCGTTAGGCGCCGCCTGGGCGGGCGCGCCTCGCGGTGGGCGCCCCGCCCGGGGAGGGCGCGTTTTGGCGCGGCGGGTCTGTGAGGGGGGGGGCCGCGGCCTCCCTCCCCGGCGGCCGCCGGGCGCCGCGGGCGCGGCGGGCCCCCCTGGCAGGCCGCGCCTCAGCAGCGCGCACCCCGCGCGCGGGCCGTGAGTCGCTCTGCGCGGGGGGCGCGCCGCGCGGGGTCCGGCGACGCGGTCCCTGCCCGGCGCGGGTCGTACACGCCCGGGGAAAGGCTGTTTTGCGCGGTGGGTCTATGAAGGGGGGCGCCCGCGGGCCGCCCCCCGCGCCCCCTGGCGGCCCCCCCGGGGCCCTCGGCCTCTCTCCCCAGCGCCCGCCGCCCCCTCCCGCGCGCCTCGGCGGCGCGGCGGGCCCCCCCTCGCAGGCCGCGCCTCAGCAGCGCGCACCCCGCGCGCTGCTCGTGAGTCGCCTCAGCAGCGCGCACCCCGCGCGCTGCCCGTGAGTCGCTCCGCGGGGGCGGCCCTGGGCCGCGCGCACCCCGCGCGCAGGCCGTGAGTCGCCCTGCGCGGGGGCGCGCCCTGCGGGGTCCGGCGACCCGGCCCCTGCCTGGCGGGGGTCGTACCCGCCCGGGGAAAGGCTGTTTTGCGCGGTGGGTCTATGAAGGGGGGCGCCCGCGGGCCGCCCCCCGCGCCCCTGGCGGCCCCCCCGGGGGCCCTCGGCCTCTCTCCCCAGCGCCCGCCGGGCCCCCGTGGGCGCTGTCCCGGGGGCCCCCAGCGCCCGCCGCCCTCTCTCCGGCGCGCCTCGCCGCCGCGGGGGGCGCCTCCTGGCAGATCGCACCTCGGCAGCGCGCACCCCGCGCGCAGGCCGTGAGTCGCTCTGCGCGGGGCACGCGCCACGCAAAGTCCGACGGCGCGGGCGCTGCCCGGCGCGGGTCGTACACGCCCGGGGAAAGGCTGTTTTTGCGCGGTGGATCTATGAAGGGGGGCGGGGAACGGCGCAGGCGCACCCGCCCCCCCGGCAGTGCGGTGGTTCTATGGAGGGGGGCGGGGAACGGCGCAGGCGCACCCGCCCCCCCCCGGCAGTGCGGTGGCTCTATGGAGGGGGGCGGAGGACGGAGGACGGAGGACGGAGGACGGAGGACGGCGTAGGCCCGCGGCCTCTCCTCGCAGCGGTCGCTGGCACGCCCACGGGGCCCAGCGGCCGCTGCGGGGGGGCCTCGTGACAGATCGCACCTCGGCAGCGCGCACCTCGCGCGCCGGCCGTGAGTCGCACTGCGCGGGGCACGCGCCACGCAGGGTCCGGGGACCCGGGCTCTGCCTGGCGCGGGCCGTACCCGTCCAGGGAAAGGCCGTTTTTACGCGGCGGGTATGTGAAGGGGGAAGAAAAAGGGCCCGCGGGGGGGGCG
>PCDE01000017.1:15000-20678 GCA_002778125.1 Dryadomyces quercivorus
AGGGTCAAAGTTCTGTCCGGGGCGGGCGCGCGCGGGGGGCGGGTGCCCGCGGCCCAGGGGGGCCCCCGGGGGCGCGGGGGGCGCCGGGGGCGGCGGGGCCCGCGGCGGGTGGCAGGGGCGGCGGGCGCGCGCGGGGGGCGGGCGCGCGCCGCCGCGCCGCCGGTTTTGGATTTTCTCCCGGCCCCTGGGCGGCCGGCGGCGGGCGCGGCGGGCGCGGGGGCCGGGTCACGTGGCAAGTCAGGTGCGGCGCGTCACGTGGCGGTGCGCACGTGACCGCGCGGGCGCCGGCGGGTCACGTGCGCCCGGGGCGGGGGGGCCGGCGGCGGCTCTGGCGGGCTCTGGCGGGCTCCGGCGGGGCGGCCGGGCGGTCCCGGGGCGGGGCGGGTGCGCCGGGGTCCGGGGGCCCGGGGGGCCGGGGGCGGGCCCCGGCGGCGGGGCGTCCGGGGGGGGGCAGGCGGAGGAGGAAGACGTGCGCAGGTCCGATGTGGTTTGGGTGCATTTTCTAGACGAAAAAGGCAGAGTTGTGTGTTTAATTGTCTTGCGGGCGGTCGGCGGGCGGCGGCGGCCGGGGCGGGCATGGGCGGGTAGCCCGCGGCGCGGCGGACACGGCGGCACCCGGGCGGGGCCGTCCGGGCCTGGGCCGGGGCCGGGACGGGGCGAAAGGGTGTTTTGGGGGGCGCGGAGGCCCAGACCAATCAGCAGCGCGCACCCCGCGCGCGGGCCGTGAGTCGCCCTGCGCGGGGGCCCCGCCGCGTTAGGCGCCGCCTGGGCGGGCGCGCCTCGCGGTGGGCGCCCCGCCCGGGGAGGGCGCGTTTTGGGCGCGGCGGGTCTGTGAGGGGGGGGCCGCGGCCTCCCTCCCCGGCGGCCGCCGGGCGCCGCGGGCGCGGCGGGCCCCCCTGGCAGGCCGCGCCTCAGCAGCGCGCACCCCGCGCGCGGGCCGTGAGTCGCTCTGCGCGGGGGGCGCGCCGCGCGGGGTCCGGCGACGCCGGTCCCTGCCCGGCGCGGGTCGTACACGCCCGGGGAAAGGCTGTTTTTGCGCGGTGGGTCTATGAAGGGGGGCGCCCGCGGGCCGCCCCCCGCGCCCCCTGGCGGCCCCCCCGGGGGCCCTCGGCCTCTCTCCCCAGCGCCCGCCGCCCCCCTCCCGCGCGCCTCGGCGGCGCGGCGGGCCCCCCCTCGCAGGCCGCGCCTCAGCAGCGCGCACCCCGCGCGCTGCTCGTGAGTCGCCTCAGCAGCGCGCACCCCGCGCGCTGCCGTGAGTCGCTCCGCGGGGGCGGCCCTGGGCCGCGCGCACCCCGCGCGCAGGCCGTGAGTCGCCCTGCGCGGGGGCGCGCCCTGCGGGGTCCGGCGACCCGGCCCCTGCCTGGCGGGGTCGTACCCGCCCGGGGAAAGGCTGTTTTTGCGCGGTGGGTCTATGAAGGGGGGCGCCCGCGGGCCGCCCCCGCGCCCCCTGGCGGCCCCCCCGGGGCCCTCGGCCTCTCTCCCCAGCGCCCGCCGGGCCCCCGTGGGCGCTGTCCCGGGGGCCCCCAGCGCCCGCCGCCCTCTCTCCGGCGCGCCTCGCCGCCGCGGGGGGCGCCTCCTGGCAGATCGCACCTCGGCAGCGCGCACCCCGCGCGCAGGCCGTGAGTCGCTCTGCGCGGGGCACGCGCCACGCAAAGTCCGACGGCGCGGGCGCTGCCCGGCGCGGGTCGTACACGCCGGGGAAAGGCTGTTTTGCGCGGTGGATCTATGAAGGGGGGCGGGGAACGGCGCAGGCGCACCCGCCCCCCCGGCAGTGCGGTGGTTCTATGGAGGGGGGCGGGGAACGGCGCAGGCGCACCCGCCCCCCCCCCGGCAGTGCGGTGGCTCTATGGAGGGGGCGGAGGACGGAGGACGGAGGACGGAGGACGGAGGACGGCGTAGGCCCGCGGCCTCTCCTCGCAGCGGTCGCTGGCACGCCCACGGGCCCAGCGGCCGCTGCGGGGGGGCCTCGTGACAGATCGCACCTCGGCAGCGCGCACCTCGCGCGCCGGCCGTGAGTCGCACTGCGCGGGGCACGCGCCACGCAGGGTCCGGGGACCCGGGCTCTGCCTGGCGCGGGCCGTACCCGTCCAGGGAAAGGCCGTTTTTACGCGGCGGGTATGTGAAGGGGGAAGAAAAAGGGCCCGCGGGGGGGCGCGACCGCCGCAACACGGCGGCCACCGCGCCCTCCGGCGGGCACCCCCGCCCGCGTCGGCGACGCGGGCACAACCCTCCGTCCGCTCCAGGGGGGGGCGCGTCCGTCTCAACACGGCCGCCGCCCCCCCGCTCGGGGCGGGAACACCCCCCCGGCAGACCGCCCCGCGGCAGCGCGCGCGCTGCTCGTGGGTCGGTCTGCGCGGGGGGCCCGGCCAGGATAAGCCCGAGGCATCGGCCGCGCCTGGCAGGGGTCGCCCCCTCGGGGGAGCGGCTGATTTTTGGGGACTACACGGGGGGGGACTGCTAATGGTCACCCCTCCCGGCAGGGCGCCGCGGCTGCATCGCCGCCGTGGCGCGTGTCTTCCTCTCAGGGGCGTCTCCCGGCTTGTCTGGGGGGCGCCACTGGGGGGCTCTCGGGGTACGTCTTGGGGCCGGGGGCTCCGTCCTGGGCCGCTGGGCGCCGCGGGGGGCGCCTCCTGGCAGATCGCACCTCGGCAGCGCGCACCCCGCGCGCAGGCCGTGAGTCGCCCTGCGCGGGGGGCGCGCCCCGCTAAGTCCGACGGCCCGGCCCCTGCCTGGCGCGGGTCGTACTCGCCGGGGAAAGGCTGTTTTTGCGCGGCAGGTCTACGAAGGGGGGGCGTGAGACAGAGCCCCCCCCCGGGCGGCCCGCCGCGCACCGCTCAGGGGCGTCCTCCAGCGTGCCTGGGGGCCGCTCCAGGGCAGCCGGGCGCCGCGGGGGGCGCCTCCTGGCAGATCGCACCTCGGCAGCGCGCACCCGCGCGCAGGCCGTGAGTCGCTCTGCGCGGGGGGCGCGCCCTGCGGGGCCCGGCGGCGCGGTCTCTGCCTGGCGCGGGTCGTACTCGCCCGGGGAAAGGCTGTTTTTGCGCGGCAGGTCTACGAAGGGGGGGGCGTGAGACAGAGCCCCCCCCCGGGCGGCCCGCCGCGCACCGCTCAGGGGCGTCCTCCAGCGTGCCTGGGGGCCGCTCCAGGGCAGCCGGGCGCCGCGGGGGCGCCTCCTGGCAGATCGCACCTCGGCAGCGCGCACCCCGCGCGCAGGCCGTGAGTCGCTCTGCGCGGGGGGCGCGCCCTGCGGGGTCCGGCGGCGCGGTCTCTGCCTGGCGCGGGTCGTACTCGCCCGGGGAAAGGCTGTTTTTGCGCGGCAGGTCTACGAAGGGGGGGCGTGAAACAGAGCCCCCCCCCGGCCGGGCGCCGCAGAGGCGCCGCGGGCCAGCGCGCAGCGCTCAGGGGCGGCTTCCGGCTTGTCTGGGGGCCCCGTCCTGGGTTCAGGCCCTTACCTGTAAAAAACCGTTCCATATCTTGGGAGGGAAACCCCCGCGCTCCGGAGAGCCCGCGGCTTGCCGCGGGGGCCGCTGCGCGGGTCCCTCCCCGTCCCGTCGGACCCTCCAGGCGGCGGCCGCTCGTGGCTCGCTTAGCCTGGGGATGCCAGGAGCGCCTGGGGGGGTGAGAACCCCCCCGGGCGCGCCTGTTGGGCGCTGCTAGGCCCTGGCCGGACCCCCCCCGGGGGGAGCGGCTGGGAACCTTCCACGCAACAGGGGACACCCTCCCCGCCGGGAACGCTGCACTCAGCTGCACCGGCGGGCGAGGCCCCCTCCGTGGCCCCAGGTGGCGGCACCTGGGCGGGCTTCTGCCCGCCCCCGTGCCCGCCCCCCTGGGGCCTGGATGACGCCGAGGGGACACGCTGACGCCCCCCGCGGCGCGCCACGGCTTGCCGGGCGCGCCGCTGGGGGACGCCGGCGGCGGCGGGGGGCAGGCTCGCGAGCCCCCGCCCGACCGCTCAGACCACGCTACTCGCGCCCGCCCTCGCGGCGGGCGCGGCCGCCGCCGGGGCGCGCGCCCACCTCCCCCCAGGGGGCGGGGGGCGCCCCCCCGGCGGCGCGACGATAGCTACCTGGTTGATTCTGCCAGTAGTCATATGCTTGTCTCAAAGATTAAGCCATGCATGTCTAAGTATAAGCAATTATACCGCGAAACTGCGAATGGCTCATTAAATCAGTTATCGTCTATTTGATAGTACCTTACTACTTGGATAACCGTGGTAATTCTAGAGCTAATACATGCTGAAAACCCCGACTTCGGAAGGGATGTATTTATTAGATTAAAAGCCAATGCCCTTCGGGGCTCCCTGGTGATTCATAATAACTGCTCGAATCGCACGGCCTTGCGCCGGCGATGGTTCATTCAAATTTCTGCCCTATCAACTTTCGACGGCTGGGTCTTGGCCAGCCGTGGTGACAACGGGTAACGGAGGGTTAGGGCTCGACCCCGGAGAAGGAGCCTGAGAAACGGCTACTACATCCAAGGAAGGCAGCAGGCGCGCAAATTACCCAATCCCGACTCGGGGAGGTAGTGACAATAAATACTGATACAGGGCTCTTTTGGGTCTTGTAATTGGAATGAGTACAATTTAATTCCCTTAACGAGGAACAATTGGAGGGCAAGTCTGGTGCCAGCAGCCGCGGTAATTCCAGCTCCAATAGCGTATATTAAAGTTGTTGCAGTTAAAAAGCTCGTAGTTGAACCTTGGGCCTGGCTGGCCGGTCCGCCTCACCGCGTGCACTGGTCCGGCCGGGCCTTTCCCTCTGGGGAGCCGCATGCCCTTCACTGGGCGTGTCGGGGAACCAGGACTTTTACTTTGAAAAAATTAGAGTGTTCAAAGCAGGCTTATGCTCGAATACATTAGCATGGAATAATAGAATAGGACGCGTGGTTCTATTTTGTTGGTTTCTAGGACCGCCGTAATGATTAATAGGGACAGTCGGGGGCATCAGTATTCAGTTGCGAGAGGTGAAATTCTTGGACCAACTGAAGACTAACTACTGCGAAAGCATTTGCCAAGGATGTTTTCATTAATCAGGAACGAAAGTTAGGGGATCGAAGACGATCAGATACCGTCGTAGTCTTAACCATAAACTATGCCGACTAGGGATCGGGCGGTGTTATCTTTTGACCCGCTCGGCACCTTGCACGAAAGTACAAGTTTCTGGGTTCTGGGGGGAGTATGGTCGCAAGGCTGAAACTTAAAGAAATTGACGGAAGGGCACCACCAGGGGTGGAGCCTGCGGCTTAATTTGACTCAACACGGGGAAACTCACCAGGTCCAGACACGATGAGGATTGACAGATTGAGAGCTCTTTCTTGATTTCGTGGGTGGTGGTGCATGGCCGTTCTTAGTTGGTGGAGTGATTTGTCTGCCTAATCGCGATAACGAACGAGACCTTAACCTGCTAAATAGCCCGCGCTGCCCCGGCAGCGCGCCGGCTTCTTAGAGGGACTATCGGCTCAAGCCGATGGAAGTTTGAGGCAATAACAGGTCTGTGATGCCCTTAGATGTTCTGGGCCGCACGCGCGTTACACTGACAGGGCCAGCGAGTTCTTCCTTGGCCGAAAGGCCCGGGTAATCTTGTGAAACCCTGTCGTGCTGGGGATAGAGCATTGCAATTATTGCTCTTCAACGAGGAATCCCTAGTAAGCGCAAGTCATCAACTTGCGTTGATTACGTCCCT
>PCDE01000007.1:0-19765 GCA_002778125.1 Dryadomyces quercivorus
GTCGACTTCATTTATTTTTTCTACCATACGGTCTGTGCAATGCTAGCTCACTTTATTTACGTCTCCACTATTCGTAGAGTGTAGTTGCAATATATTATTAGCTAGCTGCTTTTATGGCCCCACTACATACCCACTTCTTTTATTTCGTATTTTTTTTGCTACGTTAGTCTACAACATTTTCTAGGCCCACTAAAACGCAGCCGCACAGCCATAGTGTGGCTGCTGTTACAGGCTAGAAGGGACCCAAGTAGTTAGCCGGCACGTGGGGAAACCCATGACCGCGCGCATGCCCCACTTTACTTTATCCACTTACTAAGGCACACTTGTGGCGCACCAACGCGCACCGCCACACGCCACCCAAAGGCTGAGGCCGCCAAAGGACCAACCAGTAGAAAAAGGGATGAAGGAACGAAAGAAGGATCTCCAAAGGAGAGGCATAAAAGTATATTCTTACAAGAACATATACAGCTAAGTAAACTGTATTCTTACAAGAATATATAGTTATCCTATTCTTATAAGAATACTACTATAGTAAGTGCCGCCTGCAGTTTCTCGTTAGCAAAATTCATAACTAATAGCGGTGGGTCGTTTTTGGTTTGCAGAAGTTAAAGGGCAGCCGTAATAGTGTCCGCATTAATAACCTAGACCTTGGTTAAGGGAAGATTAGGACAGTTTGGAATGTTGTAAGCAAGAATATCTATTGCTATAACCTTGTGCAGTAAAGCTGCCTTGTATGCATCGTAGGTATAGAAAGTTCGTTTAAAGAGTTTTTTGTATTTTTGCAGTAACTTAAACAAGATGGTTTAACATTATGTGTGCGTGCGTATATATGTGTATGCGTGTGTGCGTGTGTATGTTTGCGTATGCGTGTGTATGTTTGTATATTCTTATAAGAACATAAAGCAAAAGTTATAATATATTCTTACAAGAACATAAAGCAAAAGTTGTAATATATTCTTATAAGAATAAGATAATATTCTAAAGAATAGTATATACTTTATTCTTATAAGAATAGACTTTTAAACTATAGAATACCTTAGGTTAACCTTCTTATTTTACTTTTATATCTTATTGTAAGCCTATAGGCTTCCTACATCTTACAATATTAAACTTATAAAAATTAAAACTTATTCTTATAGGAATATACAATCTGTTTGCTAAATTACTATCCTGTAACAACCTAATAGTTTGCAAATCTTCTTGTTTGCTAGCTTTGTAATAGTACTTGGGAAGACCGCTGTCTATCTGCTATATAGTTAACAAGTCGCTAGTGCTAAGTAATCTTATCCGATGCTTGTGTTTTGTAGGAGCACTAGGTACACTTGAAACTATTAAAGGTGTTGAGCTTTGGCAAAGGAGCAGATCCATTAGCGCAAGGACTAAGAGTAAAAACCTTTTGTAACGCAAGTTGTGAGCAGTGTAGTAATACGGCTTGAAGCAACTCTCCTAATACTTAGTGCAAGCTGCGTAAATGCGTCTTGAGTAACTTTCCTAGGTCTACTGCAAAGTAGCATAGCTTGCAGATAACTACGTTGTACTCTTTCTAGATAGAAAGCACGTTAGACTATTTCGCAGCTGCAAACTTGTTTGTTAATAAAGTAGTAGAAAGAGGTGGAATAGCTATTATAGCTTGTTTATGTTCTTGCTGCTAGACTTGTTGCGAGTGTGCTTGCTGCTAGACTTGTTGTGAGTGTGCTTGCTGCTAGACTTGTTGCGAGTGTGCTTGCTGCTAGACTTGTTGCTTGCTGCTAGACTTGTTGCGAGTGTGCTTGCTGCTAGACTTGTTGCAAGTGTGCTTGCTGCTAGACTTGTTGCGAGTGTGCTTGCTGCTAGACTTGTTGCGAGTGTGCTTGCTGCTAGAAGTGTGCTTGCTGCTAGACTTGTTGCAAGTGTTTGCTGCTAGACTTGTTGCGAGTGTGCTAAAGACTTGTTGCGAGCATTGCTACAAAGGTTGCTGCAAAGGTTGCTGCAAGATTTTCCGTCGCTTCCGTAATCTAATTCCGTCGTCCTACGGCCGTTTAGTGCTAGCTATAGCAGTCTTTATAAAAGGGAAAACTATAGGCTTGTTATCTACTTTGCTTGCCTAGTGCAAAAACTTATGCTACCATGTTAACGCCTATTCGTATGCTTGTAGCAATGCTAGTTATAGCCTTATTAGGTATACTTAATCAAGACTATATATAGTCCCTCGCTGCAACGGTTAATGCCCGCTTTGCTACGCAAATATATTGTTTAAATTAGCATTAGCAGCACAGTTGTTATAGATGTTAAATGGTTACACAACTTCTTTTACATGCTTCTCCGCAATGCTAATCGATAGTTGTTAGTATAAACGCATATCTGCGCAGTAGCCCTAAACCTACATTGTTGCCTCTCGAATAATCTTCGATATAAACACGCTTACTGTCCCTTTCCTTTTTGCTAAAAAAAAAACGTTGTTCCTAGTCTCCTGCTGCTGTGTTAAAGACGCGCTTTTCTAAAACTCTTGTAAACAGGTGCACATATGCAAGATAACTAGCTATAACTTAACTAAGCTGAGATGGTAAAAACTATGCCACATAAAATTTACAATTAGTAAACTACTTAGCCTTATAGTGCTGTGTAATATACACAACAAAAACCTATTCTAAGCAAAAACACTGCGCATCCTATAAGGACTATTTAATAGCTGTAAGGAGAACAATTCCTTTGCTTGCGGCGCCTAACCGCACGCTGTGTGCAAGCTACTTATAAGCATCGCCTCTAGCTCTTTAACTTAATGTAGGTAGCTAGCAATAGTAGAAGGGTTTTATATGCCGCGGTTAATAAGCGAATCTTGCCTATACGCTTTAGCGTTAAAGAGCTGTAGGTAAACCTTTAAGAGCTGGTTAGCTAGGTGCTAGACAAACGAGAAGTCTACTTGCTAGTTGCTTATTTAGTCTTAAAGGTTTGCTAGTGGGATAATAGGCTAAAGTCTTAAAAGCAACAATGCATATAGCGTTTTTGCACAACTAATAAAGTAGGTTGCTAGTAGACGAAACTTTTGCATGCTTATTAGTATTAAATCGTTGGTTAAAACAACTTGCTCGTTATTGCTCTAACGGAAAAACAATGTTAGCGGCTTGGTTCGTGCCTAGGTCTTGCTATAGCTGCGCAGTAAAAAAAGTTTATTAAACGGTCTATTACACCTAGTTACTAAGCTAAGTTAGCGTGCTTCTTGTAGCTGTGCAAGTTGGTTGCTTGCTAGCCGCTTGGTACGATTAATAAAAGGGTATGCTTGTAATGGTAGCACCTATTCTAGTAAAAGTATTCGCATAATATAAATTAGCGCGGATAACTTTGGCGTGTATAACCGCGCAGTTGAAAAAGAAGAATTAAAAGCGTTAAGTCTAAGGACGCTGCTAAAGTAAATTAAAAGCATTAAGCTAGGCTTTCCGTCAACTACTTTTTCTGTAGCAAGCATATTGCTTAGCAATAGCAGAGACGCTAACACTTTATCTGCTTGCTGCACAAATATTATATTATTGTTGCTTTCGCTCTTAACTTGCTCTTAATATTCCTTGTCGTCGTCCTCGTCGTCCCCGTAGTCCTCGTAGTCCTCGTCGTCCTTGTTGTCCTTGTTATCGTCCTTGTTGTCGTCCTCGTTGTCGTCCTCGTTGTTGTCCTCGTTATCCTCGTTGTTGTCCTCGTCGTCCTTATTGTCCTCGTTGTCCTCGTTGTCTTTGTTGTTAAGTTTACTCGTTGCCTCGCCGCTGCCCTCTCTGTGTTGCTATTGTTAACTATCCACTTCTTAGTAGATATGTTAAGATAACTCCAAACCTTATAGCACAAATGTTATCTACTGCTACTAGCATAGATCGGCGTACAGCCCCTCTAACAATATAACGCCGCTATCTTTCTAATAGCCGGCTACATTAGAACACAAACGCTAAGAGCTGCTTCTATAACCGCCTATAGCGTATTCTTGTTGCTTTCTTTGCAGTATTTGAAACGGAAAACTTCGGCAACAATGCATGTAACTACTTGCAAGCTAGCAAAGAATTAGTCGACTAGTTCTTTCAAACAGTTTCTTCGCAGCGATTGAACATAATGTTAGTAGCATTTAACAAGCACTAGATTCGTTACTCGTCTTGCAAGTGCTACAGATATTACTAACCACATAGTCCTTGTCTAACTGTTAGCGGTTAGGTAGTTTTACAAGCTAAGCAAGAAGACTGCGCTGCTAACTATTTGGAAATGTTGTTGGCTACTGTGTTCGCTATAGCTAGCTGTTCTGCGATGCATATTCGTTGCTTAAATCGTTGGTTGTCTAGTTAAACGCTTAACACTTCGCTTTCTTTAAGGATAACTTTGTTTGCAAATAAAATATTTGCTAAGGAAGCTTAAGGATGTTAGAGTTAACTTGTAGAAGAAGCGTAAGGATGTTAGGGTTAACTTAACATCTTAGAAGAAAAGAACCGTGATGTGCGAGCAACTTAAAACTATTTACTACCTCTATAGGAGTAAAAAAAACGTTGACACTAAACGCTAGTAGACTATAGCACTAGTAGAGAGTCCCTTGCAGCAAGTTTGCTATTTAATAGTCGACCTTTTTGTTGTAGGTTCTTCTACTAGTGCTTTTCTATGCAGTAGGCTTTTATCGTACGCTCGTTGCAAACGATATAGTTGCATTAATTGCATTAGAATCCGTTTGTTCTTAGCGGTTGCAAACATTGAATAGGTGGTTAATTTAGCGCTAGGAATGTAAGGCTAGCAAGGTTGCTTTTGTTTTCTAAGATGTTTGGTAGCGTTCTAACCGCTTCGAGAATAGCGCGCCGCTAGGGATAAGAAAGGTTTTTGTGTTGTGTTTGTAAATAATATTTTATTAAGTTTCGTAAGCAGGCATATTTGCATGTTGTATAGACAAGAAGGCGGTGCTTGTAAAGTATAGTAAACTAAAAGGTAAAGAAAAGAGTAGATGTAAAATAATAGTAAGAAGAATAAAGTAACAAAGTGTACAGAGTAGAGAAAGGGGTATAAATAAAGAATTAATTTACTCCTTTTAAATACTTGTATTAACTTTATCTTATATAATATTCTTATACAAATACAATATATTATGTTTTTAACCCTTACTTAAGTATACAAAGGTTTGCGCAGTCTATTTATTAGCAATAAACAAGATAAAGCGTTTAATAACGATATTAATAGCAAATAGTTGTAAGTCTATTCCTATAAGAATAGACGTAACGCTTACAGTTATATCCTTATAAGAATAGACCTGCAAGCTATAGTTTATTCTTATAAGAATATAACTATAAGCTATAGTTTATTCTTATAAGGATATACGTAACGCATATAGGTTTATTCTTATAAGAATAAACTATAGCTTACAGTTATATTCTTATAAGAATAGACTATAGCTTGCAGGTCTACTCTTATAAGAACGGCTAGCGTTTCTTGCAAGAATAAGATTATATATGCAAATCGATTCTTACAAGAATAAACTTAACGAAAGCATGTAACTTTTAAATACGTAGATTAATGCCCTTTTGCTATAAGAGAGTTTCTAAGAAATAGAGGGTAGGTGCATAGCTATTAAAAGTAATTGCAACGTATAAAGCAATTATTAGCAGTCCCTACTTGCGTATTATATTGTTAAGGTTATCCTAGTACTTCTTCTTATAAGCATCTGTGTCCTTGTTTCTACCACGACGTCTTAGGTGGTTAATAATTATAGCC
This sequence comes from Dryadomyces quercivorus, assembly GCA_002778125.1. NCBI lineage: Eukaryota > Fungi > Ascomycota > Sordariomycetes > Ophiostomatales > Ophiostomataceae > Dryadomyces > Dryadomyces quercivorus. The sequence goes on from PCDE01000007.1 coordinate 5,701, forward strand.
CCTTTATCTATAATACTATTAATCTCCGTCTTTCTAATTCCGTTGCGCTTTTTTTTCGCCTAGCAGGCCCTAGAGTAGGTGCAGGCGCGGAGACGGCGGAGGAGCTGCGCAGGAGACGGCGGAGCGGCGCGGGAGACGGCGGAGGAGCTAGCCTAGGAGACGGCGGAGGAGCTAGCCTAGGAGATAGCGGAGGAGACTTAGATGGCGTAGACGGAGATAGATTTAGAATCGACTTCTTCTTCTTTTGTGGCGTCCGCGGCGTTTGTGGCGGAGTTTTAGCTTGCACAAAAAGCCTAAGAGATTAGCTGCATTTGCTAGCAAGGGATAGTTGTTTCCCTTCTAGAGAGCGTAGAGTATCCCAAATGCCTTATTAAAGGTAGCGTTTAATTCCACGCGAACATCGATCGGAGCTAGCGCAATAAGGTTTGCTACTCTCAACAAGAAGGCGCTAAATCTTTGCGCCCGTGCTCCTTTAAAAGCCTAGACATTGCGGGGCGTATGTATGCGCTAGGCTAGGCGGGAGAATGGTTGCGCCTAGTATTGCTAGATTAGCTTGTAGGCGAAGAGAAGCGGGGTACTGCTAGTAATACTATCTATTTTTAGCAGGCTTAATATTAGCTAATCTACCTACTTGCGGTAGATTTAATCCTTCTAAATACTTGTAAAAGAGTTATCCGTTTTAATAATCGTCTACAACACCGGCTTGTCTTAGCCTAGACGAATAATGCGGCTAGTTGCTTGGTGAATTATATTAAAACTCTAAGAGAACTAGAGCATAATTCTATCCGCGCAGTACTGGGAGATTTAGCCTATACAACAAGACTGCTAAAGACGTTACAAAAACATAGATGTTTGCAGTAGGGTTATTAAAGTTGTTAATAGCAGCGATTCTCTCTAGCGGGGTATGCGTAGAGCGAACGGACTTAATAGATAGCCTAAGAGTTGTAAACAGCTAGACTACAATTCTAGACGGTTAGTATTTGTATTCTTGTAAGAATGAAAAAGATAGTATGCTTACTCTTAAACAAAAACTTGTTCAACCATAACATAAACCAACGGCCCTACTTATACAACTTAATGCCCTTTACTATTATAAAGGCAAGGGTAGGCGATGTCTTTACGACAAAATAGGCTTAGTTAACGGCTACTTAGACCGTAGTGTGCTAGTCCGCTATAGTTGGTTTGCCGAGACAGCCAAGTTAAGCCGCCACTAATAACCTTAAATTAGCGCACCCTCTTGGTTACGCTAGCACTAAGAAACGTCTCTTTCCGCTGCTTGCTTAGCTGCAGCAGTATAGCATAGTTAAGGTTAAGCAAAACAAGGACCGCGCCACAATAGTCTGCAGCAATTGCGCGGGCCAACTTATTGTTTACAAGTTTTTTCCGTCGCCCCCCCAGAATAGTAATAATAGGGTCGTCGTCGTTATCGTCGCTCGACAATAAAGCTACGTAGTTGCTATTGTTCTCGTTATTATTGTTTTTAGGCGCACCCTGCCCGTCCTCATCGTTAGCTAGCTCGCCTAGCTTGTCGTTATTGTTATTGTCGCCGTAGAAGACTAGCTTCCAAGCTTAAAAAACGCGGCTATTGCTACTACTCTGGGAACGTAGTCTCTTAGGCGTGCCTTAGGACTTAGCGCGATCCGTAGCCCTTTCGCGCACCATCTAGAGAATTAGGGCTTTATTAGAGTCGTCGCTATCGCTAGGGTTGGCGTTTTAGCGGCGTAGCATTAATAGGTAGCGCGCATTAAAGAGCATAGCTAGCACGCATCTTATGTTAATATCTAGGTGTTTAACAATTTGGAGACAAATTTTGTACGGCGGGATAGCCTTGCCTAGGGCCGTTGTAGTGCTGTCTAGAGAATAAGCGGCGTCTTTATTAATCGCCGCAACTGTATTAAGGAGAGCGCGTGTTGTAGGTGCGTTAATACAAACTTAGGGCTCTAGCCTATGCGCAAAGCTAAGGCAAAAAGAAGGTTTAGGTTTAGTAGCTAAAGCCTTTTCTTGTAGTTTTCCTACTAAAGAGACTACACCTTAGCAAGGCTAGGGAATTGTTAGACTAGCTCGTTAGAAAACCTAGTATCGCTGCTTAGGTTGTAGTTGTTAGCGAATATACTATTGATATTGTTATTGTTTGGCGCGGGGAAGTTGATTTTTGCATAGCAGGCAATTAGATCTAGGACACCAGAAATCTTAAATGCGGTTTAAAAAGGGAGTCGCCGAAATAAACAAGATGCGCTCCTTGTTAAGCAGACAAGCAACTTACGCTAAACGAGAGTGGCGGTTGCGAACTTTTTGGTATTCGTAGCACAACAAAATTAAACTTAGATGCAGCAACAATCTCGCTGCGGAAGCTGCCGCTCTAGACAATTTTTTCGCCCTTGTTATCCTTGTTATTCTTATTATCCTTGTTATCCATATTAGGAGCTTTAGCGGCTGTTGTAACCTAGTTAAACTCTTAGGCTGCAAAGGTGGTGTAGCTTGTTAAAATAATAGACCGCGTAGTCTAAGACATTAGTTTTTATTCTTAAAAGAATAAGTAAAGGGTAAGGTATATTCTTATAAGAATAAAAGAGGGGGTAAGGCGATAGAGAGTATAGTATATTCTTGTAAGAATAAGAATAGGGTAAGGAAAGAGGGTAATGTATATTCTTGTAAGAACGAGAGGGTAAGGTAAAGGAAGAAGGTAAGGTATATTCTTGTAAGAACAAGAATAGGGTAGGGGAAGAGGGTAATGTATATTCTTATAAGAATTAGAGAGGGTAAGGCAAGGAAAGGTATATTCTTGTAAGAATATAACGTAGGGTAAAGGAAGAGGGTAATAAGTGTTCTTATAAGAATAAGCATATAGTAGGGGAAGAGGGTATAGTATATTCTTATAAGAATAGGATTAGCTACTCTTGTAAGAATATAAGAATAGGATAAGCAGGAGTAAGAAGAAGGGTAAGGTATATTCTTGTAGGAACGGAAAAGGAGGGAGTAAAGCAAGGAGCAAGATATATTCTTGTAAGAATATAACTCTAAGATATGCTAAGCGATTCTTATAAGAATATAGACTTTGTAGCTAAATTATATTCTTGTAAGAACATAATAAGCAATCTTAAGAGAAAATTATTCTTTTAAGAATATAAACTAAAATGTACCTGCTTATCTAGCGAGTTTGTAAAGCTGCTAAGAAGGCTGTATAGCTAAGTTTGATTAATAATAGCCTTGCGAAAGTCCCCAATATAGGGGTTTGGAAAAGAAGACTCCTAGCTAAAATAAACGTGCACGAAGAAGAAGGTGCTAAAAACGCGCTTAATTTCTTAGAACGTTTGCAGGATAATTGCGGCAGGGATAAGGATAATGCTAGGCTTTAAGTCGACTGTATCCAGCGAATCCTTTTTCCTAGCAATTATATTAACGGTTGCGCTATATAATGTTAAGGCAAAGGTTACTATCTTCCTTATACCCGTCTTATTTTTAAGTAAGGCGGCGCGCAAGACGCGATTTGTAAAGGAGAGAAGAGACGCGGCGTTTACGCGATTAGTAAATAATAATAAAAGGGGAGAGTAGTATAAACTAATAATTTAATGCGCCTTAAAAGCGAACGTGCTAACTGCTTGGTCGACAAGTTAGCTAGTCTTCCGATCCTCTGCCATAGCGGTATGCGTTAAAGCTATAGCCTAGTTAAACGTTACGTACTTGGAGACGGACTTGTTGATAAGGCGGACAATACTAGCGAGGTTCTTCTCGATGGCTACAAACGCAGGCATATTTGCAGGTTGCGGGTTGCTTCTATTTGCCGTTTTAACGATTGCTTCTCCTATAGATGCATTAGTAACTAGCGTGTCCTTTAGCAAGAGGGACAAGGCAGTTAGTGCAGCATCCCCGTTAGAGACTTGGTTTAGAGCTTCCTTAGTAGCATAGGTAGAGGATAGGTTGCGGCAAAGCTTTCTAAAAACACTTAAAGTAACCGAGTCTAGGGGGTGTTAGACTCGTTACCGCGCATTGTCTTGTTAGCAAGTGTTAATTACTGCGAGTAGTTAGTAGAAGGGTTTAAGTTAACAAGCGACTTTATAGTAAACTTAGTAACGCGACGGAGTTGCTAGATTAGGTTGTTCTTTTTTGCCTTTTCCTTCTTATTTTAGGCGTCTTTAAGCATTCTAAGGAAATTAGGGTTAGCGAACTTGTTTAGTGTCTTCTCGATTACTTTAATAATGTTATGCAGGCGCCCTTAAGTAACAACATTTCTCTTGATAGCATCTTTCTCCTTCTTAGAGAGGACGCCTTCTATAACCTCTAAGGGCTAAAGAATAGGGTAAGCAAACGGGATGTTGTTTGTTCTAGTAAACAAGTTAATCTTCCTACGCTAGGCGTAGAATACGCGGAACGAGAGATAAGACTGCACCTAGTCGTCTACGGTGTAGCCGCAAACCCTCTAGTTATAGGGGTTATCCGCAACAACGTCCTCAGAAGGCTTATCCTTGTACTATTATTCCTCTGCGCTGTTTGTAGCATTCTTTAAGCATGCGTATGCAGCGTATAGCATTGTCCCGCCGACATTAATGTTGGCGCCTTTCGCGCCCGTGCCTATTTGCTCTTCTGTAACTGTAGCCTAGAGAATTTTTCGTGTTCTATAATGTATTTTTGGAGCGCGGCGTTTCTAGCTAGGTCTTTAATAGTAGCTAAAAAACGGCTAAAGTTTATTATCTTACGCTTTTTGTTAGGGGGGCTGTTAAAGTTGTTTTAGGCTAGCCGTGCAAAGAAGGAAAACAAGTTGCTAGCTATTTATTAGATTTCTATTTTTATAAGTTGTTTTGTAACTGTATACCTTGCGTGTTTAAAAAGGTTATATACGCGCTAGTTGTAGCAAAGCTAATGTAGCTAGCAATAGCGCTATTATTCTTAAATGTTGGGTATTAATTAAGAACATAGCAATAAACGTTAAGGGGAAAGGATTTCTGGGCAGTTATAAGCTCTACGGCCTTAGCAGTTTGGACTAGAGCTTGAAGAGATAGCCGTTGCTAAGGAGGGTTGATATGCGTAAGAGGGCTTAAGTAGTATTTTATTACATTTTTATAAGAATATATGTTAGGGGCTCCGTTAACAATAGAGTTGTTTAGAGGAGTATACTTTTTAACCTTTTTAGGGCTTATGTTAATATCTAAAGTAGGTAAGTAAAGGAAAGAATAGAAGAGACGGGATTAAGAGAAAGGTAAGACTGCGAAAAAAAGAGAGTAGATAGAGAGGAAAAAGACAAGACGTAGGGAGAAGGAGAAGGAGAAGAAAGGAGTAATGTTAAAAGAGTAAATTCCAATAAAGCATTAATATAGGAAGAAGCGACTATGTAAGGATAGCAAAAAAAGAAGAGATAATAAAAGGAGGAAGAAGCTAGGATGCAAAGGTAACGAAGGATAAAAAGTAGATAAAAGAAGGAGAGGTGTGTAAATAGAAAACGTTAGGAAGATAAAAAACTTACTAGAAGCGGAAGGCGAAGAAAAGTTTAGAGTAGGGAGCAAGAGAAGTAGAGTTAGAGGCAAAAAGCGAGATAAAAAGCAAGGGTATAAGTAAGGGTAAAAGTAAATGTAAAAAGTAAGGTAAGGATAAAGGTGAGGCTAGAAATAGTGTAAGTTTGCAAACGGTTAAAATAGCTAGAGGCGCTAAGCGTATTTAGACTAGCGTAGTATTATATAATTTGGTAGATTTATTCTTATAAGAATATAGTTAGAAATAGTATTAGTAATATACTCTTATAAGAATATAAAGTTAAAAGTAGTATTAGTAATATATTCTTACAAGAATAAAAGCAGAAGTTGTAATATATTAAAGAGGACTAGGCCGCTAGGGCTAGGACGTAGCTAATGCAGCACCTACCTCTACTAGTTACAGCTCTGTAGCTTAGTTAGTAGTTAGTAAGCACGTGCACTAGCTAGATTTAGGTAAGCTCCGATCAAGGCACGCAACGGCTATATGTAGGGGGGCTCTAATTAGGGGTCCTAGTAACCCTACCTAGCGTAAGGCAGCTAGTACCCTTGGGGTAATAGTTAGTAGAGGGTATAATAATAGGGCTGTAGTAATAGCTAGGTAAGGCAAAAAGAGGTAAAGGTAGCTTGTATTCCTAATTAATGGTCTAGACTGCTAGCCTATATTTATTTACGATTAAAGCTTACGTAAAATAGGTAGAAGAACTATAATCTAGAAGGGAAGGCTAAAAAGGCTTAAAAAACACTAAGGTGTAAGGCGTCCTATACCAAGTTAATATTCTTACAAGAATAAAAGTAGAAGTTATAATATATATAAATTAATTCTTACAAGAATAAGAATAGGGGCTCTTTAGGAGGGCTCTTAAGAAGCTATTCTTACAAGAATAAAGGGCTGTTTAGAGGGCTCTTAAGAAGCTATTCTTACAAGAATAAAGGGCTGTTTAGAGGGCTCTTAAGAAGCTATTCTTACAAGAATAACGATAACTACTCTAAAGAAAAACACGTTAATTTAACTAAACTTAGTAGTCTTAGAAAACAAGGCGAAAGTATTTAAGGTTATTGCTAGTCTTACTGCTATAAATAGCAAAGACAAGATTATCCTACTAGTGGCTATTTTTAGGAGTAACATTAAAGTTCTCCTCTAGCACCTCCTTCTAGCAGCAGGCGATGTCAAACGCGGAGTTTTTAAATACCTTACATTTAAAAGTACTAAGAATAATGCGTGTGTAGCCGCGCGTTGCTGCCGCGTATAAGGTAACGCGCATTATGTCTTTAGTGATTGCGCGATTAGTAGCAGATTTAAAAACGTTAAACGGGTACTCTAGTATTTTGCTGTATTAGGTATAGTAGTTTACGCAGTCTACGCCGCTTCTAATTGTTTTAATCTTGGGGTTCCGCAAGGCGCTTATAGAGATGGCGCTAACCGCGGGACTAGTTATTGGCTTTGAGGGGATGCGCAGTGGTTTATACCCCTTTGTGTTATCCTTCTAAACAACGAAAACGGCTAGTAAATAAACACTAACAAGTTTACCTAAGGGATATAGGCTTAGATAAAGGGAGAGGCTTAGTAACGATTAGTAAAACAGAGCCTCTTCCTAGGCGCTTGCGCCGTTAAGCTAAGAACTGCTTAGCTTTAACTCGTTTGCGAAATTTATATTAGCGGCGGCGGGTTGCTTCTCGCATAAGGAAACTGGAGGGCGGCTGTAATTGTGTCTTAATTTACTACCCGCACCTTAGTTAGCGGGAGATTAGGGTAGTTTAAACGCCGTTAGCAATAATGTTTAGCGTTAGGACTTCGTGTAGTTTAGCAGCTTGTAAGGCATTATAGCTGTAATATGCGCGTTTTAAGAGGATAGTAGGCAACTTCTATTGCATTTGTGCGGCTACACTAGCTAAGGAGATAGTAGGCGCTATAAATAGTATAACAAAGGAAGAGTAGTAGTAAGTAAAAAAGAAGTGGTTAAAGAATGTAGAATGTAAAACAAAAGGAGGATGTAAGAGATATTTATATATTAGTAAAATAAATTATTTTAAATAAAAAGGTAGTAGATACAAAGGTAAGTAAATACATACAAAGAATCTAAATATAACTTAAGAATAAAGAATAAAAACGTGTAATAATAATTACAACAAAAGTAAGTAGATACAAATAAAGAATCTAAATAACTTAAGAATAAAGAATAAAAACGTGTAATAAACAAAGAAATTAAATAAAAATAGTAAGAGTAAATGTAACTATATTCTATAAGAACAAAATACATTTTTACGTGTAATAATTCTTCTAAGAATAAAGTTTTAATCTTGTAATAGCTTATAGGTTCTTATAAGAATAGAGGTAGTTTTGTAAGAGATACTACGGTTCTTACAATAATCTTTTGCAAAAATTTATTCTTGCACTAACAATTAAAGCTATATTATATCTCGTTATTCTCTGCAGCCATTATCTTGTTAAGGTTGTCCCAATACTTGTTAATGTGTGTAGCTCTAGCCTTATTGTTACCGCGACGTTAAGGGTAGGTAATAATATTTGTGCCAGTGCCAATAAGATCTTTAATCTTAGAGCTACCAACTTTGCCGCGCGTTTTCTTCTTCGCCTTCTTAGGGGGGGGGTTAGGCACTCCTGTCTCAGGAGGGACGGGGCCAGGCGAGACTCTTGGGTTCTCGGGAGGGTTAGGGCCAGGCACTTCTAGGTTCTTAGGAGGGTTGGGGCTAGGCGAGACTCGTAGGGTTTCGGGAGGGTTAGGGCCAGGCACTTCTAGGTTCTTAAAAGGGTTAGGGCCAGGCGAGACTCTTGGGTTCTTGGGAGAGCTAGGGCCAGGCGAGACTTAACGGCTGCTTTGGTTTCCTTTATTCGTTGCAGGAGTGCCTAGGGATAGCAGCACTAGCGACTGCGTAATAATAGAGTCCTTAAATTTTCTCTTCTTTTTTAGTGTTTAAGGAGGGGTCTTAGCTTAGCTAAGCAATTGCATAAGCGCGTTAAAATCTGCTAGCATCGAATAGTTGTCGTTCTTCCACAAAGCATAAAGAGATGGGAAGGCCCTGTTGAAAGCAACGTCGATTTAGGCACAGTTGATTCTAGACGAGAACGCAACAATAAACGCGATACGAGACAACAAGGCGCCAAATGCAGCAGCGGTTTATCCCTTAAAAGCCTGTACCTCTCTTAGTGTGTGCATGCGCTAGGAGAGGCGAGTAAAAGGCTGGTGCTAATACTCCTTAATTAGCTCGTAGGCAAATAACAAGGGCGTATACCCTGTTACGTCTGCGAGCGTTGGCAAGCTAGAGAGGAGTTGATCCGCCTATTTGTAACAGATACGAGCCTCTTAGACGTTGGAAAACGAGTCGTTTGTCTTGACGATTGTCTAGGAGACCTCTTTCTCTTGACCGAGCCGGATGATACGGCCTGTAGCTTGATGTATAACGTTGAAGCTCTAAGAGAATTGGAGCACGATACCATTTGCACAAGACTTGTGCAGATTCAAGCCGTAGGACGAGACGGCAAGAGACGTCACGAACACGTCTGCCTTGGTGGTGGGGTCATTAAAGTTGTTAATCGAGTTGATGCGCTCTGGGGGGTGTGGCTCGACCGAACGGATTCGACCTTGAGTCTAAGGGCTGTAAAGATTTGCATAACGATTCTAGACTGTTAGTTATACTCTTGTAAGAATAGAAAAGGGACGTACTCTTAGACAAACACCTGCTCTACTATGACGATAAAGCGACGACCTTGTTTGTAGAGCGCAACGCCTTTGCTAACTATGAACGCGAGCGCGGGAGACGTCTTGACAATAAAATACGCGCGGTCGATGCGTCTGGTAGGGCTAAAGTAAGAAGGCCCTCTATAGTTTGTTTGCTAGGAGAGCTAGGCTAGGCCGCCCCCCGCTACTTAAAACTAGCGCATCTTTTCTGTTGTACTCGTCCCTAGGAAGGTCTCCTTCTTCCGCCGACTAAGCTGCAAAAGCATTGCATAGTTAAGGTCTATAGAGACTAAGACCGCGCCACGGTAATCTGTAGCAATCGCCTCGGAAGACTTGTCGGTCGCCTTGGTCTTGCTAGGCAAGACTATAATGGGGTCCTCGTTGGTCTCGTCGTCGGTGCGATCAACGTAGTTACTGTCGCTTTCGTTGCCTTTGTTGGCATCTAGGCTAGTATACTTAACCCTTGCACGCTTGCGCATCTCTCGAGTGTTTGGAGACGCTTGTCTTTTTTTGGTCTTCTTTGCAGCGGCAGCATTATTGGCGGGATCATTAGCGGGATTATCGCGGGATCATCGGCGGGATTATTACTAGCAGCAGCATTATCGGCAGCATCACCAGCAGCATCATCACCAGCATTATTGTCAACATTGCTCTCGCCACTGCTATCGACCTGAAGATTTTGCGAATTCCCTCCTCGAAATCCGAATCGATGTCATCTGCTTCCAGGTTGCTTTGTCGGCGCAGCATAGACTTGTATCGTGCATTAGAGATTCTAGCAGGACACGCCGCATGTTGGCGTCTAGGTGCTAGACGATCTGCAGCCGGATGGTGTAGGGCGGAATGTCTTCGCCTAGCGCGGTCGTAGTGCCGTCTAGCAAGACGAGCGGCGTCTTTATGGATTGGCGCAACTGCAGAAGCGACAAGGTCTGACGCAGCTCCGAGGATACGAACTCGGCCCCCTAACTAGAGCGGGAAGCCAGAGAAAATAGAAGGTTTAGATTGAGCTGCCAAATCCGCTGGGTGTCGTCTTGCTGCTAAAGGCTCTGCGCCTCGGCGAGACCAGGGTACTGCTCAACGAGGTTACCATCGAAGCCGGCATTTGGGTTGAAGTTGTCCGCAAACATCTGGTCGCACGTCTCTTCTGACGGCGCGGGGAAGAGAATCTGCGCATGCCGAGATGTGAGGTCCAAGATCCCCCGGACGTCCTGGACACGATTGAGGAACGGAGTAGCCGAGACAAACAGAAGGCGCTCCTTATTTAAAAGGCGGGCCACCTACGCGGAACGCGAGTGTGGGTTCCGGATCTTCTGACACTCGTTAAGAACGACAAAGTTAAAGACAGACGTTCTAACAATGTTGTTTTGGAAGCTTCTACTTGTAACAACCTTGTCTGCCTTGCCGTCTCCCTCGTTGTCGTCCTCGTTTCGTTGTTGGGAGGCTGAACAGACTTGGTGACCCAGTTGAATTCGCGGGCAGCAAAAGTAGCGTAGCTCGTTAAGATAATGGTTTGCGCAGTCTATTTGTTAGCAATGAACAAGACGAAGCGTTTGATAACGATAGTAATAGCAGATAGTTGCAGGTGTGTTCTTATAAGAATAGACGTAGCGCTTGCAGTCATATTCTTACAAGAACGGATGTAATGCTTGTAGTTATATTCTTATAAGAACGGATGTAATGCCTGCAGTCATATTCCTATAAGAACAAACGTAACGCCATACAACTCTATTCTTATAAGAATAGACCAAGGCGCTTGCAGGTCCATTCCTATAAGAATAGACGTAACGCTTCCAGGTCCATTCCTATAAGAATAGACGTAACGCTTGCAGGTCCATTCTCATAGGAATAGTACCAGGCCACCTTATAAGAACGGCTAGGCATTCTTATAAGAACAGAGGTTGCGAAAAGAACGTACCTTTAGGTTGTGCTTGTTTTCGTCGTCCGAGACTGTACGAAGCACTGCGTGGAACTGCGCCTTGTCGACGATGGCGTTGCGAAAGTCTCCGATGTGCGGGTCCGAGAAAGAAGACTGCTGGCTGAAGTAGACGTGCACGGTAAAATAGTCGCCAAACACACGCTTGAGCTCCCGGTACGTTTAAAGGACAACGGCGGCGGGAACAACGACAAGATGTGGACGCAAAGGAGGTGCGTTGTTGGCCTCGTTAACCAGGGCGATCGCATTTATCGATGCGCCGTAGAGGGCGAGGCCGAATGTTGCCGTCTTGCCCGTTCCCGTCTCGTTGGCTAACAGGGCGGCTCTGGGAACACGGCCGGTCATCTGAAGGACGGTGCCGGCATCTGCGCGTGTTAGATCAAGACGCCACAAGGGAGGGGAATACAAACCAATGATCTGGTGGGCTTTGAAAGTGAAGCCGCTATTGTTAATAGTTAGATTAGTGATGCGGCCCGTCCTCTAGTTGTCCGCGAAGGAGGTGTGCGTGCTGCGAGCCGCCGTGTTAAAGTCCACGTAGACGGATGCCGTCTCGTTAACTAAGCGCACGACGTCGCTTACCTTCCTTTCGATTGGGCCGATCACAGCCGTGTTCCCTGGTGTCGGGTTGACGCCGTTGGTTGCCTCAGAGATGCCTCGGCAACGGAAGGCTGCTCTACTGCCGGCTTGCCGCCCATGGCAGTAGCGAGCGCCCGCAGCGCGTTCTCGCTATCTGTATTGTCTAGCACGGGGGCATCGTTAGCAGCGCGTGGGATGGAAAGCGCCGCATAGAGCCGGCCAAACGTTTCCAGAGTAGCTAGGTCTACTAGCGCATTCGTCTCGTCCGCGCGGGCAGTATTCTCACCAGCCTGGCGGCTGTAATAGTTGATGGCTGAGAGGGATCTAGTAGTTTTCCTGACCCGCCGCAGCTGACGGATCAGGAGATCCTTCTCTCCCTTTTCCTCCTGAGTTTGGCCTTCCTCAAGCATGCTAAGGAAGGTTAGGTCCGAAAAGGTGTTGGGGTTTCTCCCGAGCACGGCGATCATGTCTTCTAGCCGCCCGCAGGCCACGACATTCCGCTCGATGGCATCCTTGTCCTTTTCAGGGAGGACACCGTCGGTTACTTCCAGCGGTCGAAGGATGGGACTTATTGCAGGGACGTTATTCGTCCCTGCAAACAAGTTGATTTTCCCTCGGCGCGCAAAGAAGGCACGAAAGGAGAGGTACGCCCGTACCCAGTCGTCGACTGTGTAGCCGCATACTCTCCAATCGTACGGATTGTCGCTTTCCGCGAGCTGGTCCTCCTTGTAGTCGTACCAGGGACCATCTGTGCCGTTGGTGGCACTGCGCAAGCAGTTGTACGCCGCACAAAGCAACGTGCTACCAACGTCTACATCTGGTCCCTTTGCTCCCGTTCCAGCTTGCGCCTCTGTGATGGTTGCCTGGGCTAAGTCCTTGGGTGCTGTTAAGACTGCTTGCAGCTCTGGACTGCTGGCGAGGTCTTTTAACGTCCCCAAGAACTTTCCCAGGTTCATTATCCTCTTTCGCTTTGCTGCCTCGCTATTGAAGTTGTTTTTTGCGAGGCGCGCAAAAAAGGCAAAGAGGTCGCCGCCTTTTTTTATTAGTTAAAGCGTTGTAGTATAAAGAATAAATATACCTTGTGTGTCCAGGAAGGTAATGTAGCTGCTAGTTCTTGCAAACCCAATGTGACTAGCAATGGAGGCATTGTGCTTAAAAGTAGTATACAAGTTAAGTACCCTGCAGTGGTGTTCTAATAGGAATCCCTTTCGTGCAGCAACAAGCTTAATTGCTTGCTTAGACTGGGTTGGGGCAGGCAGCTCTAGCCTGCCCCAAGGAGGCGCAACGTAGGTAGGCGGCGCTGGGTGATACTTGGTGATACTCTTGTAAGAGTATGCATTTGGGACTCGGTTAATTACCGAGTCCTCTGGCGGCTTGTAGCTGCTGTGCGGACCAACTCGTCTTGGGCCTATGTTAATGAAGTAAGGGCGAAGGGAAAATAAGTACGGAGAGAGGAAAATCTAGAAACAAGGTTAGAAATGTAAAAGGTGAGAAGGTGAGAAATGGAATAGGTTAAGTATTTTTAAATATGTAATGTGGATTGAAAGATAGAGAGAGGAGCATGCGATAGTGAAGAAAGGAGGATGCGAGAGTAAAGAAAAGAAAGAGATGTAAGAGAAAGAAACGACGGAAGTGGTAAGGACGTATTGCAGGATGTTGGAGTGAAAAAGGGAATATATAGCAAATGCAAGGATAAATAAAGGAAGCAGGATGTAATATTGGAAGTACTTACTGGATTTAGAGCGAGACGAATAAAGAGCGTGGTGTGAATGCGAAAGCGGGCGTGAATGTGAAAGTGAAGCTGTAATAAAGGCTGCAAACGGATGTGTGTAGTAGAGTAGTAAATAAAGAATTAAATATATATAAGAATTAAATAATATAATTAATAATATGGGTAAGGATCTACTATGTAGCTGCATTTGTGGCTGTGTACCTTACCTAATAAAATTAATTGTGTATATTCTTATAAGAATAAGATTGCATATATAGAAATATTCTTACAAGAACAAGATTACGTACACAAACTCATTCTTACAAGAATAGGATTACGTATGCTAGAATATTCTTACAAGAACAAAACTACGTGTGCAAACCTATTCTTATAAGAATAAGATTACATTTGCAAGTATGTTCTTATAGGAATAAGATTACATTTGCAAGTATGTTCTTATAGGAATAAGATTACATTTGCAAGTATGTTCTTATAGGAATAAGATTACATTTGCAAGTATGTTCTAATAAGAATAAGACTACGTATGCAAACCCGTTCTTACAAGAACAAGATTATAATTGCAAGTATATTCTTATAAGAATAGAACTATGTGTACAAAGCGATTCTTTTAAGAATAGTGTAGTGTTAGTGGGTAGTAGTTAGTGTTAGGTTAGGGTTAGGGTTAGGT